>CM055818.1:48347611-48452017 GCA_029582265.1 Zoroaster sp. YZ-2022 | reverse complement strand
GATCCATCACTGATACATCACATAGGTTTGTGGGGTAAAGGGAATTCTCCAATGGTATAGTCTGTAGAAAGGCAACATATCTAGATCCTTTGATGAAACCCATGAATTATTTTTCCATTGGAACCTTATGCGGATTCCTATGACTATACCCAATTACCAAGGGAAACCAAACATTCCTCAAAAATTGCTAAACTCCATTCAATGTGTTTCCACCATTACAATATCAATATTAGTTGTTACCCCATGTTTACCCCATTTGAACCTCATAGGGAAAATTCCCATGGAACTCCAATCACTTTAAGGTAACAAATCAGAATCCCATAGTCTTCCCATGGAACCTCTAATGACTCAATAGGAAACAAATCAGGAACCCCGTGTTTTTCCCATGGGACCCTGGCATAGAAACCCCAATTACTTAATGGGAACAATTCATACCCCATGGTCTTCCCATGGTGTTCCCATGGGACCCATAAGTAAACCCCAATGACTCAATGAGGGAACAAATCACTAACCCCATGGTCTTCCCATGCGGACCCCATAGTGGCCCCAACGACTCAATGGGAACAAATCAGGAACTCCATGGTCTTCCATGGGAACCCCATGAGAACAAATCTATGACTCAACGAGAAGAAATCAGAATCCCATGGGAAGACCATGAGTCTTTATCATGGTCTTCCCATGGGATCCCATGGTCTTATCAATGAGACACCATGTGGGATCAATGGGAACAAATCAGAATCCCATGGGATTCCCCATGGGATCCATGGGATCTCATGGAATCCCATGGAATCCCATGGGACATTTTTGTGAAGGGTTGTTAGCATGCTGTAGCCATTTTGGATAAAACAAAACATTATAAGTGTGAGACGATTGTTAGGTACGCCATGTAGCCATTTTGGATAAAACAAAACATTATAGTGTGAGACGATTGTTAGTACGCCGTAGCCATTTCGGATAAAACAAAACATTATAGTGTGAGACGATTGTTAGTATGCCGTAGCCATTTAGGATAAAACAAAACATTATAGTGTGAGACGATAGTAGTATGTGTGCAGCAAATCTGTCATGTTTGGGGAGGAGGAGTGTGCAATTTGTGTGCAGTTTGTCTGCAGTGGTTTTGTGCAGTTTGTAATGGCATTCCACCTCATTCCACCTCTTTTTAAAATATTGCACACAAATTATGTGGAGGAGGAGTGCAAACTCCTCAGTTTGTGTGCAATTTGTCTGGCGGAGGGGTGGAGGGGTGGAGGGGTGGTAACACAATTTTTTTTTTACTTGGCCGAAATGACGTCATAAAAAATAATAATAATAATAAAAAATAATAAAAAACACCCCTCCACCCTCCACCCCACCACCCCTCCGCCAGACAAATTGCACACAAACTGAGGAGTTTGCACTCATCCTCCACATAATTTGTGTGCAATATTTTAAAAAGAGGTGGAATGAGGTGGAATGCCATTACAAACTGCACAAAACCACTGCAGACAAACTGCACACAAATTGCACACTCCTCCCCAAACATGACAGATTTGCTGCACACATACTACTGACGATTGTTAGTACGCCGTAGCCATTTTGGATAAAACAAAACATTATAGTGTGAGACGATTGTTAGTACGCCGTAGCCATTTTGGATAAAACAAAACATTATAGTGTGAGACGATAGCCATTTTGGATAAAACAAAACATTATAGTGTGAGACGATTGTTAGTACACCGTAGCCATTTTGGATAAAACAAAACATTATAGTGTGAGACGATTGTTAGTACGCCGTAGCCATTTTGGATAAAACAAAACATTATAGTGTGAGACGATTGTTAGTACGCCGTAGCCATTTTGGATAAAACAAAACATTATAGTGTGAGGACAGCGATTGTTAGGTACGCCGTAGCCATTTGGATAAAACAAATATTATAGTGTGAGACCTTGATTGTTAGTACGCCGTAGCCATTTTGGATAAAACAAAAACATTATAGTGTGAGACGATTGTTCGGTACAAGGCTGTAGCCATTTTGGATAAAACAAAACATTATAGTGTGAGACGATTGTTCGTACGCTGCAGCCATTTTGGATAAAACAAAACATTATAGTGTGAGACGATTGTTAGTACGCCGTAGCCATTTTGGATAAAACAAAACATTATAGTGTGAGACGATTGTTAGTACGCCGTAGCCATTTTGGATAAAACAAAACATTATAGTGTGAGACGATTGTTCGTACGCCGTAGCCATTTTGGATAAAACAAAACATTATAGTGTGAGACGATTGTTAGTACGCCGTAGCCATTTTGGATAAAACAAAACATTATAGTGTGAGACGATTGTTAGTACGCCGTAGCCATTTTGGATAAAACAAAACATTATAGTGTGAGACGATTGTTAGTACGCCGTAGCCATTTTGGATAAAACAAAACATTATAGTGTGAGACGATTGTTAGTACGCCGTAGCCATTTTGGATAAAACAAAACATTATAGTGTGAGACGATTGTTAGTACGCCGTAGCCATTTAGGATAAAACAAAACATTATAGTGTGAGACGATTGTTATGTATGAGGTGTAGGATAAAACAAAAACATGTGTTTGGGGAGGAGGTGTCATGTAGGTGCAATTTGTGTATTGTCTGCAGTGGTTTTGTGCAGTTTGTAATGGCATTCCACCTCATTCATCTTTTTAAATATTGCACACAAATTATGTGGAGGAGGGTGCAAACTCCTCAGTTTGTGTGCAATTTGTCTAACGGAGGGGTGGAGGGTGGAGGGTGGTAACACAATTTTTTTACTTGGCCGAAATGACGTCATAAAATAATAATAATAATAAAAATAATAAAAACACCCTCCACCCTCCAATTCCCACCACCTCCTCCAGACAAATTGCACACAAACTGAGGTTTGCACTCATCCTCCACATAATTTGTGTGCAATATTTTAAAAGAGGTGGAATGAGGTGGAATGCCATTACAAACTGCACAAAACCAAAAATTACTGCAGACAAACTGCACATTCACTGACGATTGTTAGTACGCCTCCATTTGGATAAAACAAAACATTATAGTGTGAGACGATTGTTGTACGCCGTAGCCATTTTGGATAAAACAAAACATTCTACTGACGATTGTTAGTACGCCGTAGCCATTTTGGATAAAACAAAACATTATAGTGTGAGACGATTGTGAGTACGCCGTAGCCATTTTGGATAAAACAAAACATTATAGTGTGGGACGATTGTCAGTACGCCGTAGCCATTTGGATAAAACAAAACATTATAGTGTGGGACGATTGTTAGTACACCGTAGCCATTTGGATAAAACAAAACATTATAGTGTGAGACGATTGTCAGTACGCCGTAGCATTTTGGATAAAACAAAACATTATAGTGTGAGACGATTGTTAGTACGCCGTAGCCATTTTGGATAAAACAAAACATTATAGTGTGAGACGATTGTTAGTACGCCGTAGCCATTTTGGATAAAACAAAACATTATAGTGTGAGACGATTGTTAGTACGCCGTAGCCATTTTGGATAAAACAAAACATTATAGTGTGAGACGATTGTTAGTACGCCGTAGCCATTTTGGATAAAACAAAACATTATAGTGTGAGACGATTGTTATAGTACGCCGTAGCCATTTTGGATAAAACAAAACATTATAGTGTGAGACGATTGTTATAGTACGCCGTAGCCATTTTGGATAAAACAAAACATTATAGTGTGGGCCGATTGTTAGTTTCTCCGTAGCCATTTTGGATAAAACAAAACATTATAGTGTGAGACGATTGTTATAGTACGCCGTAGCCATTTTGGATAAAACAAAACATTATAGTGTGAGACGATTGTTATAGTACGCCGTAGCCATTTTGGATAAAACAAAACATTATAGTGTGGGACGATTGTTAGTACGCCGTAGCCATTTTGGATAAAACAAAACATTATAGTGTGAGACGATTGTCAGTACGCCCTAGCCATTTTGGATAAGGCTAATGAAAGTGAATGAAAAGTTTCTCGTCACATTTTTTTCTAGGGTTGATGAGGTGACTATTTCATTATTCATTATTCATTATTTTTTAGACTTTCATTATTTTTCTAAATATATTGGATAATGTTTGCCCTAATAGCCCTGAACCATATGACTTAAATATGAGGGTATTTTATCTTTAAAGCTATCTTAATGTACTCTAAAAAAAAATGTTAAAACATAATGAACACTCAATTACAAAGCTGACCATGCACTTTTATATATATATATTTATTTCAAACATAGTATACAAATGTGGTACTCTTACAAAAAATGGTGCAACTTCGAACCTTTTTTCTAACCCTAACCCCCTGAGCATTGTTTCTAAACAATAAAAATCCTCCAAAATCCTCCAACTTGCTTTGTTGTCCAGGGGGTTAGGGTTTCAAAACCGGAAAAGGTTCCCAAAATGTCATACGTGTGAAAATAACACATATCATGTGATGCGCTGTCAACCAATCACAAGACAGAATCTGTGTATGGGGCGTTTAACAAAAACTATGAAGCAGGAGGTGCCTCCCTTTTTCCGATTGTCAGTTTGCACGATTGGCCATCCTCTTCCTGCCTTTGAGTTTAATGGCTGGCTTTCCTTCGCATTCAGCACATACAGGGTCTGTCAGTGCGGTCTTGAAATCCCAGTCTGGCTGCAGAATTTCCAACGAAGAGCAGTAGATACAGATTGTGTCACTGACTTCGGAACTGTAGTAGAGAGTCTCTACTGGGTCTTTGCAGTTGTGTAACTGAACCTCAACCGTGTGACCATGTAATCGTTCAGGGAATTCGAGCTCTTGAAGAGAAACCCCACAAACATAGGCTGTGCTTTCCAGTAGGTCCTGCAGCTCTTTGCGTTCTCTTGGTCCTGTGATAATTAAGAGCAATCAAGCGATGACATTTGGATCCGATCAGAAACTTGTGTAACTTGTTTGTTCAATGCAACAAATGCAGTTGACCATGGCTGCATGAATTTTTTTATTTTAAATAGAACACTAATTTCAAACCTCATACACATTTGCCACATATTCCTCAAAACCTACCCAATTTTCTCTTGCTGTAAACAATCCGCCACATTTGACATTCTTCACATAACAGGACGGTGTCGGCATTCTTTACATGTTGTACGGCCCAATTTCACGGCAGAATTTTGCGCTAATTGGCAAAATTGCATTGAGGGAATACGTCTGGGGATCTTCCAAAGGACGCGCAATAGTTATAGTCTTTATTCACAGCGCGCGGGCATCCCGCATGCATGGTACACATCGCGCTCGAAAAATTACGAGCGCGGTGAAACCCGCTTCGCTTCTCGTATGGTTTTTATTTCTGCGCTTGGGGCTTGACTAAAGGCTACATTGCACGTGATCACCTGATTTATACTAGTCTGGGCCAACGACTGTCGTCGCAATATTAAAATGCTGGAATATTGGATGGCTTGCAGCGAGCGCCTCCACTATACGCGCGCTATAGCTTCAATTGATTCAGAAACCGTTTGAAAAGTAAGAATTCTGTTTTTCATACGTCTAACGCTAGTGTATGTCACTAAAATGATAGATTCTTAACATTTAAAATGATATTTTGAAATATGAAAAAAATCCTGAGTGTCACCATCGTTTTTTTTTTTTTTTTTGGCTGGTTTTTCTCCAAATAATGAATTATTTTTAAAATAATGAATTATTGATGCGGGGCAAAAAACTGACGCGGGCGGGCGACGAGAAACTTTTCATTCACTTTCATTAGCTTAAAACAAAACATTATAGTGTGAGACGATTGTTAGTACGCCGTAGCCATTTTGGATAAAACAAAACATTACAGTGTGAGACGATTGTTAGTACGCCGTAGCCATTTTGGATAAAACAAAACATTATAGTGTGAGACGATTGTTAGTACGCCGTAGCCATTTTGGATAAAACAAAACATTATAGTGTGAGACGATTGTTCGTACGCCGTAGCCATTTTGGATAAAACAAAACATTACAGTGTGAGACGATTGTTAGTACGCCGTAGCCATTTTGGATAAAACAAAACATTATAGTGTGAGACGATTGTTAGTACGCAGTAGCCATTTTGGATAAAACAAAACATTATAGTGTGAGACGATTGTTCGTACGCCGTAGCCATTTTGGATAAAACAAAACATTATAGTGTGAGACGATTGTTAGTACGCCGTAGCCATTTTGGATAAAACAAAACATTATAGTGTGAGACGATTGTTAGTACGCCGTAGCCATTTTGGATAAAACAAAACATTATAGTGTGAGACGATTGTTCGTACGCCGTAGCCATTTTGGATAAAACAAAACATTACAGTGTGAGACGATTGTTAGTACGCCGTAGCCATTTTGGATAAAACAAAACATTATAGTGTGAGACGATTGTTATTACGCCGTAGCCATTTTGGATAAAACAAAACATTATAGTGTGAGACGATTGTTAGTACGCCGTAGCCATTTAGGATAAAACAAAACATTATAGTGTGAGACGATTGTTAGTACGCCGTAGCCATTTTGGATAAAACAAAACATTATAGTGTGAGACGATTGTTAGTACGCCGTAGCCATTTAGGATAAAACAAAACATTATAGTGTGAGACGATTGTTAGTACGCCGTAGCCATTTTGGATAAAACAAAACATTATAGTGTGAGACGATTGTTAGTACGCCGTAGCCATTTTGGATAAAACAAAACATTATAGTGTGAGACGATTGTTCGTACGCCGTAGCCATTTTGGATAAAACAAAACATTACAGTGTGAGACGATTGTTAGTACGCCAGCATTTTGGATAAAACAAAACATTATAGTGTGAGACGATTGTTAGTACGCCGTAGCCATTTTGGATAAAACAAAACATTATAGTGTGAGACGATTGTTAGGTACGCCGTAGCCATTTTGGATAAACAAAACATTACAGTGTGAGACGATTGTTAGTACGCCGTAGCCATTTTGGATAAAACAAAACATTATAGTGTGAGACGATTGTTATTACGCCGTAGCCATTTTGGATAAAACAAAACATTATAGTGTGAGACGATTGTTAGTACGCCGTAGCCATTTAGGATAAAACAAAACATTATAGTGTGAGACGATTGTTAGTACGCCGTAGCCATTTTGGATAAAACAAAACATTATAGTGTGAGACGATTGTTAGTACGCCGTAGCCATTTAGGATAAAACAAAACATTATAGTGTGAGACGATTGTTAGTACGCCGTAGCCATTTTGGATAAAACAAAACATTATAGTGTGAGACGATTGTTAGTACGCCGTAGCCATTTTGGATAAAACAAAACATTATAGTGTGAGACGATTGTTAGTACGCCGTAGCCATTTTGGATAAAACAAAACATTATAGTGTGAGACGATTGTTAGTACGCCGTAGCCATTTAGGATAAAACAAAACATTATAGTGTGAGACGATTGTTAGTACGCCATTTGGATATAACAAAACATTATAGTGTGAGACGATTGTTAGTACGCCGTAGCCATTTTGGATAAAACAAAACATTATAGTGTGAAACGATTGTTAGTACGCCGTAGCCATTTTGGATAAAACAAAACATTATACTGTGAGACGATTGTTAGTACGTCGTAGCCATTTAGGGGAAATACTTCCCCTGTAAATGACATTATTTTTGTCTACTCTGTATGTAAGATGAAATCAAAAGCATATTTGAGTTTAGAATTAACAATCATTCTGGTAGAGTAGACAATTTAAATGAGACAATATCATCAAGGTGTGCCATGATTGAGATGCAGCTGTGTGATGAATCTGGGAGAGATGGTAATGTGGATGGGTCCATAGGGCCTATGTCTCCCCGCAAAATAAATAAATAAATAAATAAAATAAAAAATAAATAAACAAGGGGCCCGGCTGCGATTTTTATTTCTGCAGCATACTTCATCCACTGTGCACTAACCTCTATGCATTTGTATTCAAAACATAAACTTTGGACTTTATTTTCCTTTAAAAAATCCTCCTTATCCGTGAATTACTGTTATCAGAAAGGCTTTGCTTCTAAATTAATTAATAGTTCACAAATTACTACAAATATTCATAAAATATTTAATAACAATGTTTACAAAATCTAGTATCGATACCGGTATATACCACCTGCATGGAAGGCGAACGTTCCAACCGCTAGTCTACTAGTATCGATACCAGTATATACCACCTGCATGGAAGGCGAACGTTCCAACCGCTAGTCTACTAGTATCGATACCAGTATATACCACCTGCATGGAAGGCGAACGTTCCAACCGCTAGTCTACTAGTATCGATACCGGTATATACCACCTGCATGGAAGGCGAACGTTCCAACCGCTAGTCTACTAGTGTCGATGCCGGTATATACCACCTGCATGGAAGGCGAACGTTCCAACCCCTAGTCTACTAGTCTCGATACCGGTATATACCACCTGCATGGAAGGCGAACGTTCCAACCACTAGTCTACTAGTCTCGATACCGGTATATACCACCTGCATGGAAGGCGAACGTTCCAACCACTAGTCTACTAGTCTCGATACCGGTATATACCACCTGCTTGGAAGGCGAACGTTCCAACCACTAGTCTACTAGTGTCGATGCCGGTATATACCACCTGCATGGAAGGCGAACGTTCCAACCACTAGTCTACTAGTCTCGATACCGGTATATACCACCTGCATGGAAGGCGAACGTTCCAACCACTGGTCTACTAGTCTCGATACCGGTATATACCACCTGCATGGAAGGCGAACGTTCCAACCACTAGTCTACAAGTATCGATACCGGTATATACCACCTGCATGGAAGGCGAACGTTCCAACCACTAGTCTACTAGTGTCGATACCGGTATATACCACCTGCATGGAAGGCGAACGTTCCAACCACTAGTCTACTAGTATCGATACCGGTATATACCACCTGCATGGAAGGCGAACGTTCCAACCACTAGTCTACAAGTATCGATACCGGTATATACCACCTGCATGGAAGGCGAACGTTCCAACCACTAGTCTACAAGTCTCGATACCGGTATATACCACCTGCATGGAAGGCGAACGTTCCAACCACTAGTCTACTAGTCTCGATACCGGTATATACCACCTGCATGGAAGGCGAACGTTCCAACCACTAGTCTACAAGTAGCGATACCGGTATATACCACCTGCATGGAAGGCGAACGTTCCAACCACTAGTCTACAAGTCTCGATACCGGTATATACCACCTGCATGGAAGGCGAACGTTCCAACCACTAGTCTACTAGTCTCGATACCGGTATATACCACCTGCATGGAAGGCGAACGTTCCAACCACTAGTCTACTAGTCTCGATACCGGTATATACCACCTGCATGGAAGGCGAACGTTCCAACCACTAGTCTACAAGTATCGATACCGGTATATACCACCTGCATGGAAGGCGAACGTTCCAACCACTAGTCTACTAGTGTCGATACCGGTATATACCACCTGCATGGAAGGCGAACGTTCCAACCACTAGTCTACTAGTCTCGATACCGGTATATACCACCTGCATGGAAGGCGAACGTTCCAACCACTAGTCTACAAGTATCGATACTGGTATATACCACCTGCATGGAAGGCGAACGTTCCAACCACTAGTCTACTAGTCTCGATACCGGTATATACCACCTGCATGGAAGGCGAACGTTCCAACCACTAGTCTACTAGTCTCGATACCGGTATATACCACCTGCATGGAAGGCGAACGTTCCAACCACTAGTCTACAAGTATCGATACCGGTATATACCACCTGCATGGAAGGCGAACGTTCCAACCACTAGTCTACTAGTGTCGATGCCGGTATATACCACCTGCATGGAAGGCGAACGTTCCAACCACTAGTCTACTAGTATCGATACCGGTATATACCACCTGCATGGAAGGCGAACGTTCCAACCACTAGTCTACTAGTCTCGATACCGGTATATACCACCTGCATGGAAGGCGAACGTTCCAACCACTAGTCTACGAGTATCGATACCGGTATATACCACCTGCATGGAAGGCGAACGTTCCAACCACTAGTCTACTAGTGTCGATGCCGGTATATACCACCTGCATGGAAGGCGAACGTTCCAACCACTAGTCTACTAGTATCGATACCGGTATATACCACCTGCATGGAAGGCGAACGTTCCAACCACTAGTCTACTAGTGTCGATGCCGGTATATACCACCTGCATGGAAGGCGAACGTTCCAACCGCTAGTCTACTAGTATCGATACCGGTATATACCACCTGCATGGAAGGCGAACGTTCGAACCACTAGTCTGCTAGTATCGATACCGGTATATACCACCTGCATGGAAGGCGAACGTTCCAACCACTAGTCTACTAGTATCGATACCGGTATATAACACCTGCATGGTAGGCGAACGTTCCAACCACTAGTCTACTGGTGTCGATGCCGGTATACCACCTGCATGGAAGGCGAACGTTCCAACCGTATCGATACCGGTATATACCACCTGCATGGAAGGCGAACGTTCTAACCACTAGTCTGCTAGTATCGATACCGGTATATACCACCTGCATGGAAGGCGAACGTTCCAACCACTAGTCTACTAGTCTCGATACCGGTATATACCACCTGCATGGAAGGCGAACGTTCCAACCACTAGTCTACTAGTATCGATACCGGTATATACCACCTGCATGGAAGGCGAACGTTCCAACCACTAGTCTACTAGTCTCGATACCGGTATATACCACCTGCATGGAAGGCGAACGTTCCAACCACTAGTCTACTAGTATCGATACCGGTATATACCACCTGCATGGAAGGCGAACGTTCCAACCACTAGTCTACTAGTGTCGATGCCGGTATATACCACCTGCATGGAAGGCGAACGTTCCAACCACTAGTCTACTAGTATCGATACCGGTATATACCACCTGCATGGAAGGCGAACGTTCCAACCACTAGTCTACTAGTGTCGATGCCGGTATATACCACCTGCATGGAAGGCGAACGTTCCAACCGCTAGTCTACTAGTATCGATACCGGTATATACCACCTGCATGGAAGGCGAACGTTCTAACCACTAGTCTGCTAGTATCGATACCGGTATATACCACCTGCATGGAAGGCGAACGTTCCAACCACTAGACTACAATACTACAATTTGTCTGTAAATTAATTATTGAAATAATTTTTTTTAAATAATTTTTTTAAATTATATTTCTAAGCCAATTTCTAATCCATTGACGAAGTATGCTGCAGAAAAAGAAATCACGACCCAGCTTCCTTGAAAACTGGACCCGCCCCTAGCTGATCTTTAGATAGGAAAGACTTATAACTTACCAAAGACAACTGCCACAAGTGTCGTCACCAAAGCCAGATGCAGTGACATCATGTTTTCTTTAACAGTCAATTGCTTGGTCTGTTTTACTTAGATGCTTTTAGTTTCCAATTGATAGTAACACAAGAAGATGATCAGAGGTGAAACTGTTGTGGGGAAAAATACGAATTATGAAGGCGGTTCGTTCAGAACGACGCGCTGCTGCCGTTGTCAATGTCACGCACATCGTAGTTCACTTTGATTTTATCATTTCAGTCAATTGTTTTCGCTATATGCCTAACAGCCAAACCACGTCACGATCGACGTCAGTCTATCTAGTCATTTTACTGCCTGTAAAGATTAAAGGGAAAAAACACCATTGGTAATGTTGGACAAAACTGCTTCTATGAATTTGCTTATTAATAATAATAATAATAATAATGCATTTATAATGCGCCGTCTATCTAGGCATGCCTATTCCGAGGCGCAACAATTAACACAGCAAAAGTATGAACATTATAGAAAGTACACACATACACATATATATATATATACATGTACATATATAGGCCTACACATGCACATACACATACCATATACATATACACGCATATACACATATTAACTAAAGATATATATATATATGTAAAACAAAAATCAAGCAAAACATTACATACATTCAAGATATATTAAACAACCAACCTGTGGAAGTATCGGCTCAATGCGGAGTCTATGAGAAAAGTATGAACAAGCATTCACATTTTTCACAGAAAAACTAGGAGCAAAAAATTGCCGTCGCCACCTTTTTTTGTCAATTTAAATTTTTTGTTCGTGTTTTCTCATTTCATATTGATTTCAGGATGATTGGTCCCATTACCAACTTCATATTACGTAACTTTTCAGATATGAATTTGGTAATTTTATAGTCTTATAATTACCACTATTGTACCTTCCCTTTAATGAGCGAACTGTCATAATATTACAAATTACTTCGTTACATCATTTGATCTTATAAAACGTGTATACAAAAAGTAGTCTTGTTCAATACAACCTCCGCAGCTACAGTCAAAGTAGTGGGCGTACGTTAACGAGTTATCATTTTAAAGGGGAAAGAAGTGGCGCATTGACCCAAATTTGGGGATATTCCAAAGCTTGGTCCGGGGGGGGGGGGGGGTGGAATTGGTACAAGCTGCCACAACTCCGCTTCCTTCCAGAAGCAACATTGCCACCGAATATCAGTATAGGGAAAAATTGCAGATCATTGAAAACGTCCCGTGCGCGGAATGAATGTTGAGACTGGGCCATCGGACCGACAAGACTTGTCTGTGTAAGCCCATCAGTTGGGGAAATAGAACAAGACAAGTGAGGGAGTTAGGGGACCCAGTTGAACCCTACCTTTGTCACAACTGACAAGACACAAACACGGCTTTTAACCATAAAAAACAACCAATCTTTGATAGATATGTATGCATTGATAGAATAAACCATTAAGCGATTCAGGTTATAGATTAACCAATACTCTAACCGTTTTCTTAATTAATTAACCTGTCTTGTTGTTTTTAACAAATCTGTTTTTATATTATTTTGTGCCAAGCACACACGCCTCCCTGATTACCATAATATGATACAGGCCACACGGTACGATTTTTCACGGTATAGAAAATACAGCTTATAGTCGTTAATACCTACATGTAGGTAATAGAGGTAATTTATTGTGCTTTGGAGTCACCATTACTATTTCAGTTGATAGCCATAATTAAAATGTCATCACGATGAATTTCCAAAGGAATGAATACAAAAGAAATTTGATTAACCTGTTGATATATTGACGTAGTTTGAGCTAATGATCTCTGGTAGCATTTTGCTCAGGAAAAAGATGTCCTTGCGTTCGCGCCAAAGCAATGAACAACGCTATGACAACCTATGGGCTCATTAACAATATATACCAGTAATAATGTTTTATAATATAAGGCCAAAAATCGATGCGGTGAAGCGCTTTATTCCAACCAGTGAAATATGATACAAGTCTACGCGATTATTAAAAGCAGACCAAATTTCCCATACACAAAGTATGGTGGCTAAGAGAGGCCTCACAAATCGGGCAATCGTTCATACCCCTATGTGAAAATAGTTGTTTAAAATACAGCATGGCATAATTCCAATCGATCCAGCAAGTTTGGTTGTAATTGGACATCGTTTATAGCAAAAGAAAAAAGAAAACTAAAAATACCAACGTGCGGGTCTGAGGTGACGTGCGCGGAGACCAGAAACCAGAGACTTTTTTGGCCTGATACTTCAATTTCAATTGGATATGAACACAAAACCAAGGTTCTGCATTGTCACATTGTTACCTTTATGTTTAAATAATCGAGTGAAAGTTCGTGTATCTCATTATCACTGTGTGCGTGCAGGTCGGATCTAAGAGACGATGGATCCTTGACGATAAGCGAGGAAGGGGAAGGGGACAGGGGACGTCATGTGAATTATACTGACTAGATATAACAGTAATGTTCGTAATACGGTTTCTAATATTGACCTTCTAAGTATAGTGTTTCTAACAGGTAAAAACAATGTAAACAGACGAGTGGTATACCATATGCATTAAGTCCATCAACGTCTCTGGACATATCTTTTTGAACATGATTTATAATACGCACACGTCGGCTTTGTCAGATTATTTTGTTTTCCATTGGGCGTGGCATTGATAGATCGAGTGACTTAACGCCATTGGAGACTTAGCACACCCTTAAGACAACATGTTATTATTGATGGTTTATTAAAACAATTTGAACTTGTAGCCAAATGCTAAATTGAGTCAAATTTAACATAAAATATCCAAAATAAAAACATTCCAGTTACAATATAAAAATAGATACGATCATTTAGTTTAAAAATTCAGTTATGTAAGAGTAAACTATTTATATTGACTTTAATTTAAATATTAAATATTAAAATGAAATAAAGAATGGATAGAAAACAGACAACCAAGTATACAGTATACTGTGTGCAAAACAGACAACCAAGTATACAGTATATTGTGTACAATGGATAGAAAACAGACAACCAAGTATACAGTATATTGTGTACAATGGATAGAAAACAGACAACCAAGTATACAGTATATTGTGTACAATGGATAGCAAACAGACAACCAAGTATACAGTATATTGTGTACAATGGATAGAAAACAGACAACGAAATATACAGTATATTGTGTACACACGCATATTTCACACAATAAAGTTTAGAAATCATCAGCATATAATATAAACATAGACAACCAGTTGTCCTAAATCTGTAAGGCAAATTATTACTGGTTTATTAATTTGCAAGCTAAGCCTTGTCTACCCCGATGAAAATATTATTTGATAAACACGCATAACATTTTGTGTAGGCCCTATGTGATATTGCATACTGCAATGTTATTGGATACAACCAGAAGTTCATGCCTTGGCAATCCCCCTTTGTCTTAGATCTTGGTGGTCATTATAAATGTCTTAGACATTGTGGTGTAACTATGGGGGGGGGGTGACACCTGAGGCCCCCATCCGAGACCCACTCAGAATTCCGACCCCTAAGAAAAAATATGGTCTGATAAAAAGTACCCTCTTGAAAATCTTGGTTTCCTCCTCCAAGTGTCTCCCCCTCCGCCTGAACCAATCTTAGTTATGCCACTGATTGGCTGTCGTTAGTTTATTTAAATAAAGACTTCAATTCATTTTTTGGTGTATTTTTCAGTATACTGCAGTGTATATAAATCTAGATCGAATGATGTCTTTTGGTGAGTGCTGGCAAGATTGGAAAAGAAGAAAACATCAAATACACGAAGACAATCACTGAAGTAATAGCAAAACTGGGTGTCCCTCCCAGTTTATGGAACATTATAGTGATAATTATTCCATACTATACAAAACAACACAAAAGATTCTACAACGCACACGTGGTTAATAGCACTTCCCTTTAAAATAACATTTTCAGAAGTAAAAATGGCATTTTTATATTTCTGTTTGTGACTTTGCTTCAGGATGTATGTCCTCTTTGTGGATATTGCAAGGGAGAATTGTGGATATAATGGAACCACACTTGCTGCAAAGTAACATGTCCATTATCACTGCTTTAGGGATATGATGTACATGGATTGGATCCTCTTTGTGGATATTGCAAGGGAGAATTGTGGATATAATGGAACCACACTTGCTGCAAAGTAACATGTGCATTATCACTGCTATAGGGATATGATGTACATGGATTGGATCCTCTTTGTGGATATTGCAAGGGAGAATTGTGGATATAATGGAACCACACTTGCTGCAAAGTAACATGTGCATTATCACTGCTATAGGGATATGATGTACATGGATTGGATCCTCTTTGTGGATATTGCAAGGGAGAATTGTGGATATAATGGAACCACACTTGCTGCAAATAACATGTGCATTATCACTGCTATAGGGATATGATGTACATGGATTGGATCCTCTTTGTGGATATTGCAAGGGAGGATTGTGGATATAATGGAACCACACTTGCTGCAAAGTAACATGTGCATTATCACTGCTTTAGGGATATCATGTACATGGATTGGATCCTCTTTGTGGATATTGCAAGGGAGAATTGTGGATATAATGGAACCACACTTGCTGCAAAGTAACATGTACATTATCACTGCTATAGGGATATGATGTACATGGATTGGATCCTCTTTGTGGATACTGCAAGGGAGAATTGTGGATATAATGGAACCACACTTGCTGCAAAGTAACAAGTGCATATATATGTTTGACCAAAAGATGGCGCTGCAGCGATGACCTTTTAGGGTCATAAACAAAATCAAAAATTCATTAAAAAAATTCTGAATTTGCAAACAAGTTGATTATTTAATATTATATTTTCAAATTTGTAAATGTTAAAATTCAGGAAATGTAACCTAACATTTACCTTAATGAAAATCTGTTATTTCTAATTAAGTGGTCATGTTAGTAGAACTTTTTCTATGAATATATATGCTTACTGTCTTTGAATCAGGATGTATATCAAACAACCAGTCTATGAAAGTGTCAGCTCAATAGAGTTCGAAGTCATGAGAAAAGTGGGAAAAAACATTCACAATTTTTACAGAAAACATAAGTTGCCGTAGGCATTTTTTGGGGGTAAATCTGCATATTTTTGTTGTTGTTTTCTCTGAAATGAGAGCACATCAGACAGAGTCATTGTTTTCAGGACGATTGGTACTTTAAGTAATCCCACACCCTCACCCCACCCTTACCCCTATCCCAACACCCCTGTGCCACACCCCTGCCCAACGCCAAACAATCATCAGTGGGTTATACTGAGATGGCCCTGAGCACATTTATCATGGCTTCATGTGTGGAAACCAATCTAAGAATACCGCCCCCTGCTGTGCTCAGTATAGCGGCATTCGAACTTGGGACCCATTTGTGTAATTTGTCATCCTAAATAACTGCTTCAATTTTAAATTGTTCACTCTAACTAAAATTAACAATGTATTTACATCAAAAAACTAATAATATGTCTATTTGTAATTAAGCAAATGTATCTATACTTTATAAGCATGTATACAAAACTGTGACATTTCAGCTTATTAATATTTCATTGTGTAGTTAACGAGAAAAAAGTGACAATGCATTCAGATTATTCGTATTCATTCGAATGACACACATTCATTTTTGAAAATTATTTCACAAATTTGACTTAAACTTGAGCACCTGGGAGATAAGAGATGTTTTGATAGCAACTTTACATCAAGTAAGTTTTATGTCAAACTACGATAATTTATGTTTGTTGAGATTATCAATAGTGTCTTGTGGATTTAATATCACTCTACAGATAATACATGCATCCGTTTCTTTGGGATTATCAACCGTACTATGCATTACAAGTTATTTGGTTACATAACAAAATTAAAAATGCATAACATAAATAATTTAACATACAATTTAAAACAATTCAGCCATTATTAAGTTATTTGGATTATAGGCTATGTAGATTATCAGCTTACGACGTCGAGCGTTGAGTTTCGAATTCAGTTTCTAATTGCGATAAAACTGCAAGTTTAGTTTCAAGGATTCAAGAGCAAATTTGAAATAAAGTATAATTTGAATAAAGGTTCATAAATGTTAAGTTTTATACAAAGACATCATTGTATCGAAGCTTTTTTTAATTTACAAAGCCAACTAAAAGGAACAACGAACAAACAACATCATGATTCTATAGTCTCACCACAATCAACATTATTAGTCATTATATTACCTTTTACACTGAAACAAGATATTTTCAATCAAGTTAATACGAACAATATGGACAGAAAATGTTTGACTAAATATTGTTTAAAAATCTAAAAGTTTCAAACAATAAGAACAGTTTTGCTCAGTGGGGGAAGGGGTAAGGATAGGGTGACGAACAGGGTGACGTTCAGGACGGTCATTGAAATTTGAAATCTGCCCAACCTTTGACAGCAAACCTTTGACAGCAAACCTTTGACAGCAAACCTTTGACAGCAAACGAAGCTCATTGAGGATTCCAACGGTTATGAAATGCGCTATTATATTTTAAAAGAGTTTATGCAATATAATTAAATATTTCCTTCAAACAGTATCTCATCAACAAATTAATATTTCATGGGATCTGAGGGAACAGTTTGCCCACAATAGGATGTGGAGGGTATAAAAGGATATTATTTGTAAAATGAAATATGATGATGGCGTTATCAAGGGTGCCTTGAAAATAATGAGTTGATACTGAAATGCAAATTTTAAGAGTAACGACGCATTTTCATTTCACTGCGTTTTAGTTGTTTTGTGAGAGTACTCCACACAATGCCACGGCTATACACTAGTGCATTAAATGGCTGGGAATACTCGCCATTCAGGTTCCTGTAGTAAGGAGGACCAGTAAACCCTCCCGACCACGTACACGTCTTGAACCACCAACCTCCCTTTAGCTCATCTGCGCAGTTGTAAGTAGAGTCAGCATCGTTGTCACGATCGTACGTCGAGAATGGCTGTCCATTGTGCTCAGGAGTAAGAGAATCACCTAGGAAACAGACAAAATAAATAAATTAAATGACGCAAATAGATTTATTGAAACCACACCTCATCTGTCTCAGTGAGATCTAAGATAAGCAACAGGTCTGCCTCAAGGCCCCCCCCCCAACGGAATAAATAAATTAATTAATTAATGAAAAGGGAAAACAGCGCGCAGTTAGTAAAAACGTAGGTAAAATGTGCATAATTCATTCTGTATAAAGCGCAACCGGGGAAATAAATTACCGCGCACAATGCCATGAAAAAAGGAAAAGGAAAATGAATAATTAAGTAAGTAAACATAGGCATATGTATACATTCTTTGAACCCATTTATCAATGAATCAACCTATGAATGATTAAGCTAATTGCATTGTGTCGTTAACGAGAAAATAAGTGTTACAATGCATTTAGATTGGTCATTGGTAAACTGGAACATCGCATGCATTCCAATGTGCAAACGGTACCTTCTCAAATAATTTATTATCGGCAATAATTATTTCACATTTTTCTTTAAAGATGACAGCGCATATAGGAGGGCACATGATAGTTGTAAGGGGTGTAGGGTGGGTACTCACGACACATAGGAGGGCACATTGAGGGCACGTCATGTAGGCTAGTATCTTTTACTGCATACTTTGCCCTCAATACGAGGCTTGTAATTATCTGATATAAAGCATTTGCTGAGTAGGATATTTTAGAGGTCCTATTTGATATGTTCAGAAAACCTACTTACCATATGGCTTTGGTCATGTTATGGGTATTCTGATCCATAAACCAGGTGGAGTATGTACGTATCTCCTTCGATGCGAAATTCTTACAACATACCCTGGTGTAGACCCATCACTAGCTTCAAGATCCGCTCTCATCTCCCATGTATCCCCGCTTACGTTGGTGAGACGACGGAGGATGTCGTTCCCCAGCCAGAACTCTCTAGTCTTGTCCGCGAAACCATTGCTATACTCGTCCCAGCTGCGGGTGAAATTAACCGTCCCATCCTGGCGTCGTTGGAATGAATACCTTTACAGATGTATGATATAACAATAAAATAGAAAGTTTAAATAAGTTCAGGGTCCATTTTAATGTATATTTTTTAATCATTATTGTTTATAAAGTGTGTTATAGTGAACTTACAATCCATCCTTTTGAGTCCGTTGTCATATCACAGTAGACATCTAAGCCTTCTGGATATTGCGATGGGTTGATGGTGTAAACACCATCTGTGGTGTGACCAGCATCCAACAAGGCCTGGCAGTCGAGAAACGGGGCAGTTGTCGCACTAGGCGGGACGCCAGGCGAACCGCCAGATGATGGGATTGTAACATCTGATTCAAAAAATAAGTACATTTTAACTTTAAACAAGATAAAGACCAAAACAAACGCCATGTTTCTAAAAGTTCCATAAAGCGACAAATACTCTGGGGTCTGGTTTAAAATGATGGACAGACGGACGGACGGGAATTGGGGTCGGTTTGTCAAGTCAAGTCATGGAGCCTTCATGAAGCAAAGGTGTTACTCCTGATTGCCTTAAGCTTTCTGCTGTAACTACTGATTTCGTGCATAAAGAATTACTCAAATTAAATTCTAATAAGAGTACAGGTCCAGATAATATACCCGTCAAATTCCTTAAAGATGCTGCTAATGTACTAAGAGACCCAATTTCGTTCATTATTAATTTGTCCATTTCCAGTAACACTGTTCCCATTGAACTGAAGTTTGCTAGAGTTAGGCCATTATTAATTTTAAAAAAAAATAGCAGATCTGATGTTGGCAATTACAGACCGGTCAGTGTACTAAGTGCAATATCTAAACTTTTGGAAAGAGCTGTGTACAATCAATTAGGAAAATATCTCACTGATAATAACCTCATTTATAACTTACAAGACTTGAAATTCTTGCGTCGGGAGATAAACAATTGATTTAATTTTGCTCTACACCGACGTGTCAATTATTTATCTCCCGACGCAAGAATTTCACCAATCTATATATATCGCGGAACCCGCTGCTATATAGGATTCTAGCCGGCCAATTGTCATCGGGCAAGCTCGGTGGTCGAGAGGTTAAGACGTCTGCACTAGTAAGCAGGAGGTCGTGGGTTCGAATCCCGCCCGAGTCGCCTGTGTAGTTTTTCACAGACACTCGGAAAACACTGAGCATACAGTGCTATACACACGTCGGTGTAGAGCAAAATTAAATCAATTGTTTATCTCCCGACGCAAGAATTTTACCAATCTATGACACCTGCTTGATTCACTTAACTGATTATATTCGTTCTCAGATGGCCAAAGGTAATTATACAGGTATGGTGTTATTGGACTTACAGAAGGCTTTTGACACTGTAGACCATGTGATTTTATGTCACAAATTACAAGCTATGGGAATTCATTCAGAGTCTATTAATTGGTTTCAATCATATCTCTCTAATAGACAGCAAATTGTCAGTGTTAATCAGGTTGAATCACAACAAATGGAAATAACATGTGGTGTTCCACAGGGTAATATATTAGGGCCACTACTTTTCCTCTTCTATGTGGACGATATGAAAATAAGTGTTCAATCTAATTTGCTGCTGTATGCTGATGACAGTGCCCTGTTCATTTCTGGTAAAGACCCTGAAGTTATAGCTGACAGTTTGAGTAGGGAGCTATAATCATGCAGGCAGTGGCTGATTGATAACAAATTGTCTTTGCACCTCGGCAAAACTGAGTCTATCCTTTTTGGATCCAAGAAGAAATTAAGCAGCGTTGATAATTTGAAGTGTCTTGTAATGGGAAGATTGTTACTACTTCAATCTCAGTTAAATATCTGGGCATTAAACTTGATCAGAGTCCAACTGGTTAGAACATTGTAAATTCTGTGATTAAAAAGGCTGGTGCTAGATTGCATTTTCTTTACAGACATGCCAACTATTTGAATGAGAGATCTCGCAAAACACTTTGTTCTGCTCTCACACAATGTCATTTTGACTATTGTTGTTCATCCTGGTTCTCTGCATTGTCGGCAAAACTGAAAAAAGGCTGCAAGTTACACAAAACAAATTAGTCCGGTTTATTTTAAACATGGATTCTAGATCACATATTGGTCAAACAGAATTGAACAAGCTTGGCATGTTTTAAAGCGTTAATGATCGTGTTATACAACTCAAGCTAAATCATGTTTATACAATTTTTCATGAAATGGCACCAGACTACCTCTGTCAAAAATGTAGGAAGGTTTCAGATATACATAATTATTCTACCAGGGGTAGTTCCACTAATTTTGTTGTTCCAAGAATGAAAGGGCCTGAGTGCAATACCTTTTTTATACCGGAATTCATGAATGGAATTTACTTCCTAATAGCATCAAATTTTCCAACAATCATTATCAATTTAAAAGGGCAGTGAAAACACACCTCTCTTCTCAGTCTAATTTTTAAAAATTTTCTATTTTTTAATCACTATTCTTCGCTTTTCCTGTACATTTTTATTTGCCTTTTTTGTATTGTATTTGTTTGCCTGTGTGTTTTTAAGGACCCCGATTGAAATAAGCCGTGTTATACACAGCTTTTTGGGCTATCCTTGGCTTTGTAATCAGTTTATTTTTTATGTATCTCTTTGTATTATTGTTTGTATTGCCAAAATAAAAGTAAAGTAAAGTAAAGTCACATGTCATTTTGTCAAAGTCTAAACCAAGTATACTCGTCATTTATTTACAAGTCCAAGTCAAGTGACAAGTCAATGAAGCAATGTCTCAATTCATTTGGTCCAAGACAAACTGCATATTTCTTTCTTTCTGTGGGCTGGATAAACAATCTTTAAAAAATGCCAACCAATAAGAAATTGCCCAAACAAAATAATTGACAATGGTATTTTTGAGATAAGGACATTAACGCACGAATTTGCTTTCATAGTTTAGTCATCGCCCGTAACGATGGCTGATTTTGCATGGTGCGAAGTGAAAACCATCTATCCTATTAAAAAAAAAAAAAAAAAAACTACATGGGCGCGTAAGAATGGCCCAATTCGTCCCTAATTTGCCATAGTGACCAATCCGACTTTTTTCAGTTTTAGGTTTTCCCACATTCAGGAAGAGACCTACCATTGTATCTAATCCACATGCATGTATTCCTTATAGTTTTGGAGATAGAGCATGCATTCAAATGACGAATGCTCTAACTGGCTATTTTTGTAATTTGGCAAAGTGACCAATACCACATTGGTCACTATGCAAACTTAATTCGGGATTGGTCACTATGGCAAATTAGGGACGAATTTTTTTAACAGTAGGCTACAATAAAAAGATATAGCATAAAAATCATTTCTAGGAAAGACTGACACCATCCTCATGCAGCTTAACACCTGGGCCAGCTTTCATAGAATTGCTAAGCAGAGAATTATGCTAAGCAAATATTGTTGCTAAGCAATATAAAACAGACTACCAGCGGAAATGCATATATTTTGTATGAAAGTTTGGCTGGTAACCAGAAAAACCGCTAAGCACATTTTTCTGGTAAGCAATTTTATCTGCTTAGCAGCTCCATGAAATTGACCCATGGTAAGTTTTAATTGATTAATTCTCACCGCTGCGGTTGAACCGTTAGCGAATCTTCGTCTCATTTGATGTAATTAAAGGGTTGTCAGTGTATAGTACGGCTTGAATGACCTCTCGGGTGTGTTTTTGTTCACTCCACCGAGCTGGATTCTGGTGCAGCGACACGGGTCTTGAACTGGTAGCACCCACCGGAGTTTGTGGGTCTCATGGGGGTCTGGTTCGTTCCCAAAGTAGCACACTTCAGCAGAGACGAAGTGAACTTTTATAGTTTGAGAAGGGGGGAAATACATCGTCTTAAAAAGAGATTATAAGTTAAATCAGGAGAATTCGGGATTTTACTGCCATTTCTCTAACATTAACATTGACTCAAAAAATACTACATTCGAAAAAAGGCCGATGTTAAAATTAGACTTGAATCATGCTTCATCTAATTCCAGATAAAATAGATTTTAAAATAGATTGAAATAATTATTTACAGATCTGAAATAAAATGGAGTCATTTGAAGAAGCTCTTACAACTTTTAATCAATATTCGTGATAGACCAATAAAATGAAAGGTTACCATGGTTATAAATATTAAAAATGACTTTATTTAACATTATTTTTGTCAAATAGTATATAACATTTCATAACCATGAGTTGTATGTTTCATATTCTCAATACTTTTACACTACTGACCAAGTAAACATCTAATTATTAAGAAGTCCTCGTTCGCTAATTTGTTTAAGGAACATGTCCATTTGGAGATCCGTAGCTCAAATATCAACGCAAATACAAAGCATTCATATGTTTTTGTATTCAACAAACAACAGCGAGCAGACAGCATAGAAAAATCAAATCACGGATATTCATGAAAACAAAAAATAGGTCATGTTCATCCCTGAATGTATCTCCCAAAAAAAATCAGTGGTTAAACAAGTTGTAACAGTTTCACAGAAACTAACTCCATTAAATCATAGCTTCCTTAGGATTTTCTTTTCGTAACAAGTATGACCTAGACAAGTTTATGCAACCAGTAATACGTCATATATTTATGATTTTTCTTAAGACGTTTTCCGAGAAATGCTGAACAAAAGGTTAGCGCGTCATTTGCGGCGAATAACATACACGGACCATACAATTACAAAACCTGTGATAGTTTGAGATTATTACGTTTTGTCAAAATATTGTCATTAACCGAGTAAATAGTGACAATGAATGTCAATTTACCGTATTCATTATAATGTTGAATTTAGGAAAAAGGAATTTTAACAACAAGAAGCAACAACAACGGCAACATTATTAATATTATGTTTACGTTATGCCCCTGGTCACCGAACCAATTATCATTCCTATAATCTTTCTCAGCTCCCTCGGGGGAGTATACAGCCACGAGTAACCCTAGCGCTTCGGAGACTTTTTCAAACACAATATTAACTTGTACTCTCACAGGTACCCATTTATACTCCTTGGTGGAGAGAAACACAATAAGTAAAGTGTCTTGCTCAAGTACCATGGTTCCAAGTCTTGATTAGAACACACATTCTGACGACTCAGCCATCAGAACATAAGTCTGATGCACTAAACCGCTCGGTCATGGCACCTCTCCAAAATAACAACACCTCATTTTATATCCATAAAGAGCTTAACACCAACTAAAAGAACCAAATATCCACGCATTATCTTCTGTAGCTGCGTCATATTCATGTAAACTTTAGAAAATTTGATAACAAAAAATTCTCATTAAGCTATAATACCACCAAAGGAACACAGACAGAAGAATGATTATCTCTGCCCGTGAAACAGCAGAGATATTTATCATAATGTGTTCCAACCCACTGCGACTGTACACAACTCCGTCTGATAAATAATGCATGCAACGCATCAATCAGTAAAACTGTATTTTTTTTAGTAAGAATATGAAAATAGAAATGAAAATATATTTTATTTATTTTGTTTTTAAAGTGTTTAACTGAACAAATCAAAAACAGGGAAAAAAATTAAGACTCATTGAGACTCAATCTTACAAAATGAGTCTGAAGTAACCAAAGTGGCTGTTATGTACAGGCCCTAAACAAAACATGTATTTTCCTAGTCTTCAGCGGATTTTTATGAAACTTCGTAGATATTTTCAGACAAACAAGACGTAACCTATCGGATAACGTCATACAAACTTCCATAAATCACCATTTGAGGGCGCTTTACCCATTGTCTGGAATGTTTTTCTCATTGTTGGTCAAAATAGTATTTTCCCCAAATTGGCAGCGCCCTCCCCGGGGAGGGGGAGGGGGTTGCTCTCCTGTTTTCCCCAAGGGTGGAGCCCTAACCCCAAACCCCACTGCCCGTGAGCAAATATCATTATACAAATAAATAATATACGTGTGCTTTGCATCTCTGCCTAGTCATATCTGTGGACTTATATATTTCAAATATCTGAATTCCACTGGTATAAAGACCGATGTCTTGGTAAGTTCATGTTTTTCACTACCAATCAATAATATAAGAGTAGGCCTACCTTAAATTTAAAAATTTTAAAATAGTTTTTCTCTCCTAAAATTTAAGCTTTCTCCCACTTTTCCCAGCTTGTTGGAGCTGGTGCCGCTCCTTTTTCCCGCATATTTTTTCCAAAATTTTCGTCCGTTGGCTGTCAAACTTGGCACAGATGTTGTTTTTAGTACAATCACGTCAATAATCTGACGTCACTTGGATCATCGCTAGAGGGCGCTATGCTAACATATTGTGGGTCATTTTATACCCAAAAACATATTATTGTTGAAGATTTTTACAAAAAATTGGTTCTATCTTCCATTTTCCCTAAAACGACAGGGCAATTGTTTCAACTGTTCTGGACAATTGTTTAGGCTTGCTATATGAGCCCATAACTTCAATGTATAAACAGGTGCGTAGCCAGAGATTTTTCATGGGGGAGTGTATGTTTGTTTCCCCAAAAATGGAAGATCTCAACGGGTTAGATGTGCTAATTATATTGTGAGCTCAATTCTTGCACGAATGTCCGGGAGGGGGTAAAAAACAACACTTTATATACCATTTTCTCTTCTCTGCTATCACTACACAAACGGTCCGTGGGGGGGGGGGGGAAACAATTGATAGGTACATTAGTTATTCACTTTATACTGAAAGGGGGAAATACTCGCATGGGAATTATGGACACAAAGCATAAAATTGTTGCATTATTCAGAGCTGTATTACTTCACATTATAACAACGTTTCAAACAAGCCTGGTCGTTATTCACCAGGTTAATACTAACATTAAGATCATCAAGATATACCGTAACTAAATCAAAGATATATCGCCCGTGGTTGTTGCTATTTTGACGGCAATTTCTGAAAACAAAATTCCTATCGAAATATTGCTATTTATCTTGAGTAAAGGATAAAAACATGCTGAAAATTTACATATTTCTCAAAATAATCATGAGAAGCATGGTTTTACAGTGAATGTCAGAAATGAATTTATGGTAGGTCCTGTCATAAATTAGGAAATAAACCTTAGCTTCTGACTATAATTTAATCAAATATATAATTTCAAAATATTTATTTTCCATTCTTTTCCATGTTCTGATGAAAACTTGCCGGTAAAATAGCAAAAAACACGAGGCGATGATACATTTGTAAGAGGTAAGGACTTATATTTACAATAATTACATAAAAACGTAGATATTCACAAATATTTAATACAGGATTGGTTATGCTGACAAAACTATTTCTATGAGAATGCTTACTCTCTGAACCAAAATATGCTTTATAATCAATCAACATGTGAAAGATTGAATTTATTACGTTGTGTCATTAACGAGTACATAGTGAACATACATTCAGATCTGTCATGCACTGTAAAAAATAATTGGTCATTTTGACTAAAACAAAATAGTCCAGCATGATGTCTGACATGACTTATTATAATTAGTCAAAAACTTAGTGCTTGACTAGTGGATTTAGTCAAAAATGCGACTAGAATTAATTAGTCCTATGACTAGATTTAAATGATGTCTCATACGACTAATCTTTAGTCCAGCAACCTTTTAGCTTAGTCCAGCGACTTTTTAGCTTAGTCCAGTGACTTTTTAGCTTAGTCCAGTGACTTTTAAGATTAGTCCAGCACCTTAATATTAATCATTCAAAGTTATGACTAATGGCATTAGTCAAAGACAATTTTGGTTTTGACAAGTTAGCATCGGTCTATCAGCTAATGATGAATGAACACTTTCTGCAACAAAAAGGAAAGCCACATGTGTCTTTATTATATGCAAACAATTCAGTTAACACTAAATTTACTCAATACTGTCTTTAACAATTATTTCACCCAAAGTGGAATACCGTAATTCAAACGTTCAAGAGACAATTGTCCATTATAACTGGTGCTGATTTATTTATATTTATAACTGGTGCTGATTTATTTATATTTATAATAGAATCATAATACAATAGAAAAAAGGGTCAGTATCCTCTCGATCAGAGCAGACTTTC
The DNA here is from genome assembly GCA_029582265.1 of Zoroaster sp. YZ-2022. Classification (NCBI taxonomy): domain Eukaryota; kingdom Metazoa; phylum Echinodermata; class Asteroidea; order Forcipulatida; family Zoroasteridae; genus Zoroaster; species Zoroaster sp. YZ-2022. The sequence continues at coordinate 48,424,686 of CM055818.1, read as the reverse complement.
AACAGGGCATGGAATCGATGCCCTAGTTTAAGATGAACACAGTGCATGGCTGCAAATTACTGGCTCATTTATGCAGCAGCAACAGTAATATAACCTTATCATGTGGAAAATTATTTTCAGGCCCCGATGTAACAAGCACCGTGATTCCAGGCCCTGTTGATCATGATGATACTGCACCTTGAAACATGCAAAATATCTTTCTGCATATCAAGAGCTTTAATCAATGCACACATACCACTAAAATGTGTCCTATAAAACTTGATTTTCTATTTCCTAGTTTGGTCAACCATCCAATTATGTCACTTCAAAAGAGGATGGTGTAACATGTATACATGTACACATAAACAGCTCTATGACTGATTACTTTGATGAGGTCAGATTTGATCCAGAAACAGACACTAGCCAGTTTGTAAACCAATCAAAAACCTTTGTCAAAATATGAACTTGAATGCATTTAGGTTTGTTATACATCTATGCAAATTCATTTTTGCAAATTCCAAGATAGAATGCAGTGTTCACTTCAAAAGTTGACTGACTCCATGTACATAACAACACATTGACCCAAAAAATTAATTTAAAAGTGGAAGTTACATGCTAAGGCCCCCCAAAAAAGTCTCCGTTTCTGGTCATCGGTTGGCTTCAAAGGCTTAGGTTACTTTTAAGACACCTGTGTGATAATATAAAACAATTGTGATGGTACCGTAATTTTTCTTCGAAAAAATATGCAAAATTTTAAAGAATTAACAATTCATTAAAATTCTTTACTGGCATATGAAGATATATTACACATGTATGCATGTGTAAAATGCCTGATTTGTAAAAGGCATTATGAAATGGGAATTTATTTACTTGAAAACATTATGCACAACTCTATTTCCATGCTAAAATCACTTTTTCTACCAATTGTCAGATTGTGTGATGTTTTGATACACTTTATGGCTATATTTGTCGTATGCTAATGAGAATTTGTATATTCATGAGCGAATTAGTAATGTCACAGCAGGAATCAGATGCAACGTCACAGTTGATTTGTGTACAAAATTTCATTGAATTCCATGTCTTTTCAAAAGTCAGTTCTCTTAATTTGTGTCTGGTTACCAATCAGAAAACTTGATGAGGTGACCACTGTTTTCTTGGGCAAGGTTTAGGGTTTTGAATTTGTCACTTTCAGTGCTGCTTGTAAACACTGAGTTCATGTTGTGATCTCACAAACAGAACGCTCATGTGTCAAGAATAAGCATGAACATTTTGTTACAAATTTAAAACAGTACAATCAGTCTTTACTGCAAAAATAGACTTCCATAAAATTGCATTTCATATGTCCTTTAACTTGAGATTCAGTAATGAACTAAAATTTCCCATACAAAATGTACAGACATATATATTAGAAATGTGATGTTTTTGGATGTTAACAAATTTTGCACTGGAAGGGTATCAAATACAATGGCATTTTACAAGGTTTTAATGTGAGGTAAGAGACTTGTAATATTTTCCTCCTTTATAAGGACTTTTATAAGGAAATTGAGTAAATTACAAAACTTAATTTGACCTTACAGTCCCTCTTTAAAGGATACATTTACTACAAGATCTACTTCAAATGTTTTGGTTGAGTTTTGATGGGGCATGAATTAATTAATCAGAGAATTAAATGTTGTTATTTAGCTTCTCTAACAGAGATAAAACACTTGTTCGAGAGGAATATTGTCCTGAATATTCAGGACAATCTTCTGGAAAAATTACAATGTTTTTTAAGGCAGGTAGGATAAGCTAAATTGAAAACATAAAAACTTGCGAGAAATACGGTAACGGCTGTCATTAAGTTGTTAGAGCTGCTAACAGCAATCTCATCGATTATGACGTCAAATGAAGTGCATAGATTTATTTCAGTACTGTCGCCCTGGATTATCGGCCAAGCTTTGAAGTTATCCTGTACATCAAAAACAAAACAAACAAAACATTTTACACTCCAGTCTGTAGTATTGTAGAGGATAAAAATGCTAACTTGTGGTTTACTTTGAAATCACCAATACTCTTACTAAAATGCAATAATGAACTCGGCCTGCATTTAATTGTGGATATATGCATTTAACCATTATGAACTGACTGCATACATGGCCTAGCGCATACACTAACTTAGCAGAGTGCACCCATTATGCACTATTAAGCATTCCCTCAGCACCCAGTGTTTTTGCTCTAACTAAAATTAAAGAGTACAATGCATACAGTGCAGTGCATAGAATGCAAGGTCTCAATCAGTTTCTTACCTCCTCTTCACCCAAAATCAGCATATTGCTAATGTTTTCTTTAAGAGTGCACGGTACGCCAACGATGGCAGCTATACTGACAGCCTCTGTAAAAAATGCAAAATAGCAAACTCAATCAGTTTAAACAAATATTTTAGGCCTATTGTTTTTTAGAATATGTGAGCATATACTTTTATTAGCTTAGTTTTATGAAATATTTTTGAAAGAACCTGGCTTTCTGAAAACCAAACCAAACAAAAAGTTTTATGGTTATCAACTGCAAGGCCAAAATGCCACTCGAAAGAAAACAAATTGAAACAGGCAAAGGTGAAATTGACAGAGGCAGACATTATCTGTTAACAGTAATATATATCCTTATTTATCAATCCATTTTTTTTAGTTCAGGTCCCAAAAGCTGGTACCACTTTTTTATAATTAAACTAAGCAATCATTTCACTTTACATGAGGGTTAGTTGTAGGATACCTCTGCGACTCTTGTCATCACGTTGGAGACTATTGTCGTCCAAGGCCTGCTTCAGAGTAGCTGCTGGTTTCTTTAGACCACTGCTAAACTTGACGATTACACCGCCATACTTTTGTAGACCTGCATCCAAGACCTGTCTGATGTTCTCTCCACCAGCATGTAGTCGACTGAATTCCGTCTGGATCTATTGGTCACAAATTATTTATGTATCATTTTTATTAAAATAAATGTGGCAATGTTACCTTTTCAAAAGGCCTCTTAATGCATCCAGACCCATGGGCATTTTCCACTACAATTTCTAATGATTGGGGAAAATGTGAACTTCACAAAATCATATTCCTTAAACACAGAGGACCATTCACCCTTTCCTCAACTATAGTAGGGAAAGTATTACATTTTAGATCATTACAAAAAGTATATATAACAAAAATGATATGTTCCCAGTCAGTGAGCACCGATTTGGCTACAATGTCATAACATGCCCATAAGAATTTCCTTGACCAACATTTAGAGCAATGGGTTAATTAGCAGTTTATGTTTTAATTACTTTATAAGAGATTTTTTTTATCTCTAGAAAGTATAAACCATCCCCAAACTTAAAACAAGAATAATAATGAAAGCAAACCTCTTCTTCATCAAACAGCCAAGGATAAACATCTTGGATCTCTTTAACTGTTGAAGTCCCTCTAGTTATGAGTTGTCTTCGATCTGCTAATGTGGCAGACATTGCCAGGTTGACGTGTTCGTGGTTAGGTTTCTTCTTCTTTGTCTCCTGCTTCATCCAAGATATGTGGGCACATATTGACGCACCATCCTCAGAGGAGGGCCTCAATGGTTTATAGTTGGCCATGCCCGACTGTGGAAGAGATTGTAATGTCTTTGATGGGGCTGGATCACTGCTTGATATAGACTTCCTCTTGTGCTGAATGACTGATGGAACATGTTTGTCCTCTCGCTTCCTAGAATTTGCAAACTTATACTGAAGTCGGTATTTCCAGAGGCTCTGAGACAAAATAACATTATTTTAAAAAAGTCACCAAAAGTAATGTTTGTTTTTACAAAATAAGCTATCAAAATTTTGAAAGTAACTGACTTCCGTTATGAAGTATATTCATCTTTTTATGAGAAATAGGTGGAACATAATTTGTTATTCCATTTTGTGGTCCATAAGTAAAAGCATTGTTATTCATGTATGTTGACATTTTTCAATTCCAGATAAAGATAAATCATGCTACTACTAAAAACCAAGTCAAGTACAAAACCTAGTAACATGGTCAATTAATACTTACTTGTGCATTATCGATAGTCATGTTTGGCTGGTGAGCCAAATTAGGCGATTTGTCAAATAGAAGATTAACTATTTTCTTGTACTGTTCTGATGTAGGATAGCTGGCAGAAACAGAAAACAGTAAAATAAAATAGTAAAGTAAACAAATATACTCATCAAACAAAGTTAAGGACCACTTTTTATTTTAACATATTTTCTTTATAGCACATATTAAGGACAAGAAAATGCCTACATATGAATGTCCTGTATGACCTCCAAGACACAGTAATCGATTTCACATGTGGTTTGTTTAAATTGTTGCATAACTTCTTTCTAAACTTGTCACAACCTGAAAATGGGTGTTTTTGTTGTGTCAGCTGACCACATAAAGTGGTACAAAAGTCCATGCAAGTGCTTTTCCTTGCATTTCCCACCAAGCTCAGGCAGTATTCTGACAAGAGAGATGCCTAGACGCCACTTGAGTGAAGTAGAGGTTGCACGAGCCATAGGATGCTGGACGCTGGCTTCAGCCAGCGACGAGTAGCTGAGATGATGGGTGTGTCTCACAGTGTCATCAGTCGCGCTAACCAACGACACCGGGAGACAGGGCGATACTCAGAGAGACCCCGTACTGGCCGCCCATCAGCAACAACTGCGAGGAATGACCGCTACTTAGTGACTCTTTGTCGTCGCAACCGCTTCAGTAGTGCTCGCAGACCTCAATCACCAATTCGCTGCTGCAACTGGGGTGACTGTTTCGAATCAAACCATCCGTAACCGACTTCACAGAGCCGACATGCATGCCAGGAGGCCACTGCAATGCATCCCATTAACCCCTGCTCACAGAAGAATCCGTCTCAACTGGGCTCGTGACCATGTGGGATGGACCCAACAGCAATGATATGAGGTACAAACTTGCAAAACATCTTCAAGAAGCAGCAATACTGCCCACACTCTGTCATCTACTGGTACTCTATCACCTACCATGAGTGGTAAAAGACGAAGAAAACACCAAGCCTGAACAGCTTTTTGTTTAACTTAAATTTCCCCTAGTTGTGTAGCCATTTTAGATGGTTTGTTTGTTTGTCAGTCCCATGATACGGAAAGTTGTCTACTTGTTCGTTTAAAAACTCTAGGGTGAAATATTCTTCCTGACACAGTGACGAATTACTTTGTCAATAACGTCCGGAACTATTCCTTCAAAAATCATGAGCAATATCTGGTGGTAAGCCATGAATGACATGAAATGTTCAAGTTGGTTAAGCGGACTTTCTCTTGATACCATACACACGTGCAACATCAGGCATTTGAGTTGTTAATTTTGCTTGTTGGTTGTATGAGTCCTTCCTTCTTAAAACAACATCTGTGTCACGGAAATGGTCTTTCATGGTGTTCTTGGTGATCATGCAATATCTACACACACGCTCTGTGTTGAAACTTTCTTGAAAGCCCCAATTCCATGTGCTGCCAAGTTGTCCGCCACAACCATTGAAAGAGATCCCTTTAAGTTGTAAACACTGCCATCTTTTTTCACATATAAACCAACTGATTCCGGCGTTTCATTTCTTCCATAAAGTGAACTGTCAAGTGAACTCGCCGGGCGAACTTCGCTGAGCGAACCGCCGGGCGTAACTCGCTGGCGATCCTCGCTGGCGAACTCGCCGGCGAACTCGCCGGCCGGGCGTAACTCGCTGCGTTAACTCGCTGGCGAACTCGCTGGCGATCCGCTGGCGAACCGCCGGCGAATCCGCCGGGCGATCCGGCCAAGCGATCTCGCTGGCGAATCCTTCGCTGGCGAACTTCGCTGGCGAACTTCGCCGGGCGAACTTCGCTGGCGAACTCGCTGGCGAACTCGCTGGCGAATTCGCTGGCGAACTCGCTGGCGAACTGGCGTAATTTGCCGGCGAATCTCGCCGGGCGAATCTCGCTGGCGAACCGCCGGGCGACTTCGCTGGCGACTTCGCCGGGCGAACTTCGCTGGCGAATCTCGCGCGAATCTTCGCTGGCGAATCTCGCCGGGCGAATCTCGCTGGCGAACCGCTGGCGAATCTCGCTGGCGATCTCGCGCTGGCGCACCGCTGGCGAATCTCGCTGGCGAACCGCTGGCGCACCGCTGGCGAACTCGCCGGCGAATTCGCCGGCGAATCTGCGCTGGCGAACTCGCTGGCGTAATCTCGCTGGCGAACCGCTGGCGAACTCGCCGGCGAACTCGCTGGCGATCTCGCTGGCGAATTTCGCTGGCGAACTGGCCGGCGGCTCGCTGGCGTAATCTCGCTGGCGAGCTCGCTGGCGAATCTCGCTGGCGACTTCGCTGGCGAATTTCGCCGGGCGCACCCCGCTGGCGACTCGCTGGCGAATTTCCGGGCGACCGCCGGGCGACCTCGCTGGCGACCTCGCTGGCGGCCTCGCCGGGCGTAATCTCGCTGGCGAACCGCTGGCGACTCGCTGGCGGCTTCGCTGGCGACTTCGCTGGCGAACTTCGCTGGCGAATTTCGCCGGGCGAATCTCGCTGGCGAACTTCGCTGGCGACCCGCTGGCGTAACTCGCCGGCTGGCGAATCTCGCTGGCGCGAATCTTCGCTGGGCGAACTTCGCTGGCGAATCTTCGCTGGCGAATCGCTGGCGAATCTCGCCGGGCGAACTCGCTGGCGACCGCTGGCGAATCTCGCTGGGCGAACTCGCCGGGCTAACCGCTGGCTAATTCGCCGGGCGAACTCGCTGGCGAATTCGCTGGCGAATTCGCCTGGCGAACTAGCGCTGGCGACCTGCTGGCGATCTCGCCGGTTAACCGGGCGAATCTCGCTGGCGAACCCCCGCTGGCGAATCTCGCTGGCGAACCGCCTGGCGAATCTCGCTGGCGAACCCCGCTGGCGAATTTCGCGGCGCCGCTGGCGATCCCGCTGGCGAATTCGCCGGGCGTAATCTCGCTGGCGGGCTGGTCTCGCTGAACTTCGCTGGCGAACCGCTGGCGAATTCGCTGGCGGTCTCGCTGGCGAACCGCTGGCGAAACTTCGCTGGCGAACCGCTGGCGTAATCTCCGCTGGCGACCGCTGGCGAATCTCGGCTGGCGAACTTCGCCGGCGAACCGCCGGGCGAATTCGCTGGCGAGCTTCGCTGGCGAAGCGGCGAATGACTGCGAATTCGCCGCTGGCGAATTCGCTGGCGACTTCGCTGGCGAATCTCGCTGGCGAATCTCGCTGGCGAACCGCTGGCGAACTTCGCGTAACCGCTGGCGAACTCGCTGGCGACCTCGCTGGCGAACGCCGCTGGCGAATCTCGGGCGCTGGCGAATTTCGCTGGCGACTTCGCGCTGGCGAACTTCGCTGGCGAACTGCCGGGCGAACTCGCTGGCGAATTCGTTCGCTGGCGAACTCGCTGGCGATTCGCTGGCGACCGCCATGGCGAATCTCGCTGGCGAACTGCCGGGCGAATCTCGCCGGGCGACCGCCGCTGGCGAATTCGCTGGCGAATTCGCCGGGCGAATCTCGCTGGCGAATCTCGCCGGGCGACCCCGCTGGCGAAATTCGCTGGCGAACTCGCTGGCGAATACAAACTTCGCCTGGCGAAACCGCCGGGCGAATCTCGCTGGCGAATCTCGGCAACCGCTGGCGACCGCCAAGCGACCGCCTGGCGAATCTCGCCGGCGAACTCGTTGGCGAACTGCCGGGCGCACTCGCTGGCGAACTCGCTGGCGACCCCGCTGGCGACCGCTAACCGCTGGCGCACCGCCGGGCGAACTTCGCTGGACCGGCACCGCTGGCGAACTCGCTGGCGACCGCTGGCGACCTCGCCGGGGCGAATCTCGCTGGCGAATCTCGCTGGCGACCGCCGGCGAACTTCGCTGGCGAATCGCCGGCGAACTTCGCGGGCGACCGCTGGCGAATCCGCTGGCGGGTTCGCTGGCGAACTTCGCTGGGCGAGCTTCGCCGCTGGCGAATCTCGCTGGCGAATTTCGCGGCGAACTTCATGAGCGCTGGCGAATCTCGCTGGCGACTTCGCCGGCGAATCTCGCCAAGCGGAACCGGGCTGGTTGGCGAATCTCGCTGGCGAATCCGCTGGCGACCGCTGGCGAATCCGCTGGCGAATCTTCGCTGGCGAACTGCTGGCGACCGCTGGCGAATCTGGCGAATTTCTGGCTGGCGAATTGCTACCGCTGGCGACCGCTGGGCGACCGGCTGGCGAAGCGGTTTCGCCGGGCGACCGCTGGCGACCGCTGGCGAACTCGCTGGCGAACTTCGCTGGCGAACTCGCTGGGCTCGCTGGCGACCCGCTGGCGAATCACCGCCGGGCGAATTGCTCGCTGGCGAACCGCTGGGCGACTCGGGCTGGCGAACTCCGCTGGCGACCGCGCCGGGCGAACTCGCTGGCGACCGCTGCGGCGTACTGCCGGCGCGAAATCCCGGGCCAGTTTCGCGGTTTTTTTGGAAAAGTTCAAACTCTGTACCACGGTGGGTCTTGAACCCATCTGGGCAATTTTCAGTTTCTATCTCACAGTGGGTTAACCAGTTCAGCCACTTGGTCACCCACCACCACCCCAAAATTTCTAATATATACACCTCAAAGTCTTTAGGAGAGTGTTTGTGGAAAAAGGGAAAACAGAACTCTGGACTACGGTGGGTCTTGAACCCATGGGGGGAATTTTAGGTTTCCATCTTACAGTGGGTTAACCAATTGAGCCACTTGGTCGCCCACCACAAACGCGGAATTTCTAATATATAAACCTCAAAGTCTATACTTGGGGAAATTTAGCACCCTCTATCTGGAAGTCAGCTCATGGGATATGGACTTAAAAGAAATAACAGTAATCATATCCTTACTTAATGATATAAACAATAGATTAAGAAAGACTCTATAATTATGACACTAGTGTTAACACATTAAATAAAAAAGAGGTATATAATTAAACTCAAATACAACTATTTCAAGCACAGCAAGTGGTATAGTGGGTTAGACTCTTGACTAATAAGTAGGAGGTCCTGAGTTCAAGCACAGAGTTTTTTATTTTTATTCTGACTGATGTCATTCTAAGGTTTATATCTAAGGTTTATAATTAAACTCAAACGCATATGTCCCAACGACAGCAAGTGGTCTAGTGGATACTGATGTTGACTTGTAAGCAGGAGGTCCTAGGTTCAAACCCAGTCTAATGTTTTTTTTTTTTTACTCGGACTGATGTCATTCTAATTAATTAAACTCAAACACTATTATCTTAAGCGCAGCTAGTGGTCTAGTGGATAAGAATCTTGACTTGTAAGTAGGAGGTCCTAAGTTCGAACCCAGGATGTCCTAGGCTAGAGTCTAGTATTTTTTTAAATTTTATTCTGACTGATGTCATTCTAACACTCTTGTCTTATAAGTAGGAGGTCCTGAGTTCAATCCCGGTGTTTTTTATTTTTATTCTGACTTAGCAGCTCTATGAAATTAAGCCCAGACCTAATTGTAGCCCGTATAATTATGTGAAAAATATGATTTAATACAAATACCATACTAATTTGTACTTGATGTGAGATACTAATTGCATACCTTCTGAGATTCCAACTGTTTCCATCTCACAGTGGGTTAACCAGTTGAGCCACCCCGGAATTTCTAATATATAAACCTCAAAGTCTATACTTGGGGGAAATTTAGCACCCTCTATCTGGAAGTCAGTTCATGGGATATGGACTTAAAAGATATAACAGTAATCATATGCTTACTTAATGATATAAACACTACATTAAGAAAGAGTCTATAATTATGACACTAGTGTTAACACATTAAATAAAAAAGAGGTATATAATTAAACTCAAATACAACTATTTCAAGCACAGCAAGTGGTCTAGTGGATAAGACTCTTGACTAATAAGTAGGAGGTACTGAGTTCAAGCCCAATGTTGTTGTTTTTTATTCTGACTGATGTCATTCTAAGGTTTATATCTAAGGTTTATAATTAAACTCAAACGCATATGTCCCAACGACAGCAAGTGGTCTATTGGATACTAATGTTGACTTGTAAGCAGGAGGTCCTAGGTTCAAACCCAGTGTAAGTCTTTTTTTTTTTACTCGGACTGATGTCATTCTAATTAATTAAATTCAAACACTATTATCTTAAGCTCAGCTAGTAGTCTAGTGGATAAGACTCTTGACTTGTAAGTAGGAGGTCCTAAGTTCGAGCCCAGCATGTCCTAGGCTCGAGTCTAGTATTTTTTATATTTATTCTGACTGATGTCATTCTAATGTTTATGTCAAAGATTTATAAATAAACTCAAACACAAATGTCATAAGGACGGAAAGTGGTCTTACTAGTGGATAACACTCTTGGCTTATAAGTAGGAGGTCCTGAGTTCAATCCCGGTGTTTTTATTTTTATTCTGACTGATGTCATTCTAAGGTCCCAATTTCAAGCCCAGTGATTTTTATTTTTATTCCGACTTAGCAGCTGTATGAAATTAAGCCCAGACCTAATTGTAGCCCGTATAATTAGGCCACATCAAAAAAAAATTGTTGAGCGTCCTTTTTTTTCGGGGGGGGGGGTGGGAGTTTTTTTTTTTTTTTTTTTTAATTGAGTTTTTTGACATAGCAAAATATGAAATAAAAATAAAAAATCATCAGAATCACTATAAAACAGGGATTTTGTGGTTTTTTAAAAATGTTTTACTTGTTTTGTTAAACCCATTAACTCCTAGACTTCAGCAGTACCGCGTGTATCATCAGACAATGGCTCCCAGTCAAACTTGCCGTCTGAAAACTCCACGTAAAAATCGAAATCGAAACATCAAGCTCGATATAGACCTTATGCGTTGACGTCATCACGCCGCCATCTTAGAGGTAAAACGATGATGAAACAATGGAAAACGCACATCTATACACGCGCGGCACACAGATTGGGCCAATGAGCAACCTTCTTTTGACCTCTAGCCGAGGGCGCCCTACTCAAATGACGTCATGTGCATAAGGTCTATTGCACGCAAACCAATCCTTCACCGTCGTGCTGGAGCCCTCACGGGCTATTGTTGCGACTACAATAGGCATTTTACTCGGGAAAATCCACACGAAAGCGAGTAGTACGGGGATTAAAAATCATGAATGGTTGACTGTACAGCATGAAAAACACATGTGAACTGAAAGCATGAAGTTCTCTGTGCTAGTCTGGTTCCCTGCCTCGCATAAACGAGTGAATATACTCGAATCAGTGCACACGACGACAGGGGACCAACCACCGCCGGCATTTTTTTTTCGTACCACGCTTTGCAGCTTGGCCCCATAGCGAATGTGTAATACGAAAAAAAAAATCCGCGCCGTGAGATCGAAACCTGTGGGATCGGGGTTTGACGCTTCGGCATAATACAAACTGTGTGCGCGGCGCAGAATGGAGCCAAATTTGACTGAAAAGATCGTTGAAAATGCCGTTCTATGATTTTTTTTTTTAAAACAATTTAAAAAAAGGGGGTCGGGGGGTTTCGTAGGGTCGGGCGGGGACGATCAACAATTTTTTTTTTTTATGTGGCCTTATGTGAAAAATATGATTTAATACAAATACCATACTAATTTGTACTTGATGTGAGATACTAATTGCATACCTTCTGAGATTCCAACTGTATAATCCATATTACTATATTGCAACAAAGTACTTCAACTGTCATGTGTAAAATGAGGTTGGTTATATAGATGGGAATTAATTGTCTTTTGTATGATACCCTGGTGGATATCGTCTGGTCTAAGGGTGCGGTTGGAACTACGATGCAGGGTGATATGACGTATTCTTATTCGTATTAAGGGAAACGTTTGATTAAAGATTATATAGTTTGTGAATTTAAGGGACAACATCGTCATGATCAGAGCACATTTTCATCAGGACATGGAGTCGGTGTTCTAGTTTAAAGATGAACAAAATAACTAAAAATTACTGGTTCATTTATGCAACAGTAACGATAATATGACCGCATGCCAGTCAACTCGCCTCCTGGCAAACTCGCCCCTTACAATCTCGCCCCTTACAAACTCGCCCTGGGCTGGTGCACCATGTTGAGCCCACCACACATAACGGAACATTCCATTTTGCTGTCGCTGGAAGTGGATCTCCATCTGTGGCACAACCTCCTCGTTGATCATTTGAAGATAGGCCTGACCATTGATATTTCACTCAATCTAATGATTGAACATAAATCTGTGTCGATTTTGTTCAGCAGGAAAGTGAACCAACTGCAATTGTGCACCACAATTTCAAGACAGTGGTGCTCAATGATGCTTGACCCTGAATGTAACCCAAGGTATCATTGGAAAGCACATAGCTTCTGCTTTAAGATGATACCATGCTTTTTGCTGGTAAACATATAGTCTGGCCATATTAACCCTTTAAAGTTGGATTACCTTTTTTAAACACACTGTATAACAATATAAATATAGAAAATATTTCAAAATTAATAAAAAATATAAGGACCTCATTGGCCAGGTCAAGGTGACCATTGAGGTCATACTTGGGTCATCCTCTTTACATTGATACCTAACAGTGCCTGGCCAAAACGGTCTGACCACTAGAAACTGACCATTACATTTGGGGCGTTTTAACAGCATGTACACTGTATATATGACAATAATAATATTAAAACATTAATAACAAATATAAGGACCCCAATGGCCGGGTCAAGGTGACCATTGAGGTAATCCTCGGGTCATCCTCTTTACATTGATACCAAACAGTGCCCGGCCAAAAGGGTCTGACCACTAGAAACTGACCATTACATTTGGGGCGTTTTTAACAGCATGTACACTGTATATATGACAATAAAAATATTAAAAAATTAATAAAAAATATAAGGACCCCAATGGCCGGGTCAATGTGACCTTTGAGGTCATCCTTGGGTCATCCTCTATACATTGATACCTAACAGTGCCCGGCCAAAAGGGTCTGACCACTAGAAACTGACCATTACATTTGGGGCGTTTTTAACAGTATGTACCCTGTACATAGTAAATATTTTAAAATTAATAAAAAATATAAGGACCCCATTGGCCGGGTCAAGGTGACTATTGAGGTCACCCTTGGGTAATCCTCTTTACATTGATACCTAACAGTGCCCGGCCAAAATGGTCTGACCACTAGAAACTGACCATTACATTTGGGGCGTGTACAGCATGTACACTGTATATATGACAATAACAATATTAAAAATTTAATAAAAAATATAAGGACCCCAATGGCCGGGTCAAGATGACTATTGAGGTCATCCTTGGGTCATCCTCTTTACATTGATACCTAACAGTGCCCGGCCAAAATGGTCTGACCACTAGAAACTGACCATTACATTTGATTTGGGGCGTTTTTAACGGCATGTACACTGTATGACAATAAAAATATTAAAAAATTAATTAAAATATAAGGACCCCAATGGCCGGGTCAAGGTGACCTTGAGGTCATCCTTGGGTCATCCTCTATACATTGTTACTATACCTCATACATATTCATGATCGAGAGCCGAATTCTCACTGGTCCATTCACCGTCACGTGCCAGATGCTATTTTTGCTGTTTACCTCGCGTCCGCGAGTATTCACGCACAGGGTAAATACGCATGCGCAGTAGTGCGTAGTCGACTGTCGCATCGGGGAACAGTCCCGGCGGGGAAATAGTCCCAACGATCTGTTCCCTGCATCCGGGAACATGCCAGCGGGGAACAGTAGTACGCACGCGCGAACATCGCCTTAGCTAGCTAGCTAGCTAGCTACGTACATACACATGAAAAGATGGCGGCACACGTAAATGTAAATTCGCGTTTTATTCCACAGTGGTTATATTGCAACCTTTCCCCTTGCTTCTTATTGTAATGGCAACTGAATATGTATGAGGTATAGTAAAACATATATAACATGGTTTATTTCGGGTGGACAGTCGATATTAGCTCCCCTCGGTATTGGAAGTTGAGAAACTAGTTCCCTCGGCTTCGCCTCGGGAACTAGTTTCTCAACTTCCAATACCTCGGGGAGCTAATATCGACTGTCCACCCTCAAACCATGTTATATCTGTATAATACCTAACAGTGCCCGGCCAAAAGGGTCTGACCACTAGAAACTGACCGAATGCAATTGTCCCATATAGGACATGCATTAAATCGAATGTCAAACCAGTAACCGTTACTTGTTTGATATTGAATGTCAAACGTCAAATAAGTAATCAACTTCACGCCGTATAAAACCATCCCTTCCCTTCTACACTATCCCTACCTTTCTACAGTTGAGTTAAGCCTACGTCAGCGGCGTAGCCAGGACTTTTTCAGTGGGTGGGGGGGGGCACAGGGGGAATTGCTTTGCAGTGGGGGGGGGCCCAGGGGTTATGGGTTTTTTCCCTTTTCTTTTTCTTTTCTGTTTTTTGGGGCACTATGATGATTTTTCGTGGGGCACCTGGGGGGCCACTGGAAATTTGTGGGGGGACCCCCCCCCCCCGTAGCTACGCCGCTGGCCTACGTTAACGTTAGGTCTACAAGTTACGCCTGATTTTCTACAAATATGTTCCTAGGTTCAGCTTTCACTTGATTTGTGAATCCTTAAAAATAAAACAAGAAAGATTTTCTTACCTGCTTTGTAAGGAAGGGAAGTGGACGACCGACGGCTCAGGGACGATTCTCAATGACGTTCTAAGCAGCAGTGTGACATGTGTACAGCGAATACGCGCACCACTCACGCGGAGCACCAGCATCATGCCTAACTTTATCGCGCACTTTCTTTTTTTTGTGGAAAATTACCAACTTACTGACTGTTTTTGAGCGCGATAACTTAGGCGGGAAAATGACTAGTCCGTTTAAATCACTGGTCCGTCGCTGATTAATTTCTTTTTCATAACTTAGACTAATCAAAGATAGTCAAAACCATTAATTATGACTAATGCGGTGTAGTCATAACAAATGGCTAGTCAGAAGTTATTTCGCTGACTATTCTTGGTTAGTCTTTGCAATATTAAGATTAGTCCCGCTGAAAATTGATTAGTCATAGACTTGGGACTAGGCAAACTTAGTAATTTTGACGAATTTATAAGCCCAAATGACTAACTAATTTTTACAGTGTGTGTTCATTCTTACAATGGAATTTAGCAAAGAGAACTCTCTCCTAAATTCAACCTGGCAATTATGTCACTTTTCTTACAAATGACATCACCTCTGACGTAATCATTTCTAGGGGAGATTGATATCATTATAAGCTTTACATCAAGTAATAAGTTAATGTTAAAATTCAACCGTTTTGTTATTTATTAATAACCAATCATAGGCCTATACTTTCCTTTTAATTAAAAAGGAAATATTTGTCATTATTTTTGAAAACTGAACATTTTTATTGCCATCCTACAAAACCAAAAGACAACAAGCGTGATACACACACATATACATATATATACATATATATATACATATATATATATATATACATACACACATATATATATACACATATACACACATACATAAATATATATATATATATATATATATATATATATATATATATATATATATATATATATATATATATATATATACACACATATATATATATATACACACACATATATATATATATATATATATATATATATATATATATATATATATATATATATATATATATGTATTTATATCGCATATATATACCGCATTTATACAGATATAATAGTCGTTACATATGTCGCAAAGTTATTCTTGAATAAATGTTGAAATTATTTACAACTACAAGATGAATATTATTCTTATAATGAAGCAAAACACTTTATAAAAGTATATCTGGGTATAAATAATAAGATATATTGAATATCAACCTTGGTCTTTTGTTTCCTTAAAACATTCAATTTAAATATATCCGCTTAAGATATATGTTGTATAGGCCTATAGGCCATACGATCAATTTACAAAGGGTAGAGGTGGAGATATATCCCCCCCCCCCCACACACACACACACATTTTGTCAAAAGCATATGGTCACTTGATCAACCCCCAACCCCCATTTTCCTACAAATACTTTTTGCGTCCAGTGAAAAACAAACATCTCAGTATAAAACTTTATGTAACGTTTGAAAAATGATTAAGGACTATTAAGGGCTATCATTGTTTCAAATTTTCGACAAATTTCTTTAATTTCTAAAACTCCCATTCAGTAAGTCCAGAGTTTCCCTAAAATTGGATCAAAATATACCTTAAATTTCTCAAAATCTTCTAAAAATCTTCTCAATAGTAAGTCCTTTTTTAAGTCAAAATTTTCAAACCTGTAAAAGTTCATCAGTTTGCTCAGTGGGGGAGGGGGTGGGGTGGTTAGGACGGGGTGGGGTGGTTAGGACGGGGTGACGTTCAGGGAAGGACATTGAAATTTATAATCGTCGCCCAACCTTTGACAACAAACGAAGCGCATTGAGGATTTCCACGGTTATGAAATGCGCTATGATACAAACAAGGACATTTGAAATTATGAATTTCTTCCCTGTTCCCTGTTAAAGTGATTGTACACCTTGTATCTTGATAAATTGTCTGTTAATGTATTCATTCTTTATAAGAATCAAGAAAGATGTTGTGTCATTAAATGAGAAAATAGTGACAATGAATTCAGATTTGTTTGTATGCATTCTTATGTGGAAAATTAATCATGGCATGTATTTCACATTTGTAATATATTACTTAAATATGACATCATGACAGACTGAATTATTTTATACCATCACCAACTTTACATAACGTAAGTTTTTAATTATAATTTAATTATAATTCAGTAATTTTGTAATCCGGTAATTACCAAAAGTTTACACTCCCTTTATCTGAAATTTCTCTTTTCCTAATAAAAAGAAAGTAAATAATTTCCAAATAGGTCATTTCACAAGATGGGCGGTTATTGGAATCATTCTGAATCATTCCCCCTCCCCTCCCCCTTTGACACAAATTTATGCCACTGCAAGTGATTACCCTTTTTCAGTCACCTTGACAATAATAATTGTAAAATAATTAAATATTCATGAGTGCCTTCTCAAAGATGAATATCAGAGACATCAATACTCTGTAAAATTCTGCATTTTTTTTAAGTTATGCGAAAATACTTCTGCCATATTATATTTGAAAATAATTACTTGATATTTAAATGCGCATTTTAAGAGTAACGACGCATTTTCATTTCACTGCGCATTATTGGCTTTCCTGAACTACTCCACACAATGCCACGGCTATACCCTGATGTAGCAAATGGCTGATGGGAATACTCGCCATTTAGGTTACTGTAGTAATTAGGAGGAAAAGGCCCCGTACACGTCTTGAACCACCAACCTCCCTTCAGCTCATCTGCGCAGTTGTAAGTAGAGTCAGCATCGTTATCACGATCGTACGTCGAGAATGGCTGTCCATTGTGGTCAGGTGTAAGAGAATCACCTAGGAAACAGAGAAAATAAATGAAATAAATGACAAAAATAAATCAATTGAAACCACAATTCATCCATTGAGATCCAAGAGGGGCAATGGTCCCCAACAAAATAAATATAAGCCCTAACTGTATAAATAAATAAAATAATTAGTTCAAAATAAAAACTGCGCATAATTAGAAATGTAGAATGGCAGAATGTATGGTGTATAAAACGCAGCCGAGAAAATTATTTTGGGACCCCCCCCCCCGCTCCATTCTAAAATGTAGATCTACTACACGCATCGCTATCAAACACGAACCGCTATCAAATTTGTTGATTCTCCCCCCGAAAACGGGGGAAACCACTATAAGCTTGGGCGATATCGATTTTTTTCATCCACGATATATCGGCAAACATATATCACGATTTTCAATAATATCGCGATTATTTTTTCATTCATGCATGATTGCTTTAGAGCCGATAACCACAGGTATGTACCCCTCTACAAGCGTCACAATAAATCGCAAATTTGTTTGCAGAGCGTGTATGTACTTCTGAAGTAGTTCGCTTTTTTCTCACTTCCAAAAGCTGAAAAGACTGTTCTAATTTTGTTTCCATGGAATTTCTGACTTGATTCACAATGTCGATTTTTTAAATAGCGATATATTCTTTTAATCGCGATTTGCCGATAAGCCGATAACTTAAAAAGGTTCTCGATATCATAATCGAATAAAAAAGGTATCGCAGTATTCGGTATTATCGTGTTATTGCCCAAGCTTAAACCACTACGCATGCGTCAGTTTGATATACCAGCGGTCCACATTTTTGGGAAACAAATTAAATGGTTGTTTATAAGCATGCGCATCACAAATGTGGGCTACTCTAGCATATCAAATGGTTGTTTATAAGCATGCGCATCAGAAATGTGGACTACTCTAGCATATCAAATGGTTGTTTATAAACATGCGCATCACAAATGTGGACTACTCTAGCATATCAAATGGTTGTTTATAAGCATGCGCATCACAAATGTGGACTACTCTAGCATATCAAATGGTTGTTTATAAGCATGCGCATCACAAATGTGGACTACTCTAGCATATCAAATGGTTGTTTATAAGCATGCGCATCACAAATGTGGGCTACTCTAGCATATCAAATGGTTGTTTATAAGTATGCGCATCACAAATGTGGGCTACTCTAGCATATCAAATGGTTGTTTATAAGTATGCGCATCACAAATGTGGGCTACTCTAGCATATCAAATGGTTGTTTATAAGCATGCGCATCACAAATGTGGACTACTCTAGCATATCAAATGGTTGTTTATAAGCATGCGCATCACAAATGTGGACTACTCTAGCATATCAAATGGTTGTTTATAAGCATGCGCATCACAAATGTGGACTACTCTAGCATATCAAATGTTGTTTATAAGCATGCGCATCACAAATGTGGGCTACTCTAGCATATCAAATGGTTGTTTATAAGCATGCGCACCACAAATGTGGGCTACTCTAGCATATCAAATGGTTGTTTATAAGCATGCACATCACAAATGTGGACTACTCTAGCATATCAAATGGTTGTTTATAAGCATGCGCACCACAAATGTGGGCTACTCATATCAAATGGTTGTTTATAAGCATGCGCATCACAAATGTGGACTACTCTAGCATATCAAATGGTTGTTTATAAGCATGCGCACCACAAATGTGGGCTACTCTAGCATATCAAATGGTTGTTTATAAGCATGCGCATCACAAATGTGGACTACTCTAGCATATCAAATGGTTGTTTATAAGCATGCGCATCACAAATGTGGGCTACTCTAGCATATCAAATTGTCGCATGCATGCGTATGGTGGTTTCCCCAATTTTAGGGGGAGATTCGACAGGTTTCCCAAGACTGTGTATGATAGCGGTTTGTGTAGAGATAACGGTACAAAAACAGTATTAAACCAAATACTAGTAAAAAGGTAAAATACGCAGAATTTATGCTGTTTAAAGCGCAGTATTATCATGAAAAACAGTAAAACGTAAGATTTCAAACCATCACCATCCTCTGAAATCTATATCTACCCTTGTGGTCTTATTTGTATTCATAATATCGAATGAAATAAAACAAAGCGAATACAAGAATATAAGAATAATTGTGATGTGTATAAGAGTATAGGTCTATCATTGAATGAAACATATGAATAATATACACAGACATTCAATGACACGTTTGTGTATGAATCGACTGACGTATAAAGAATGTAGGCCTATATGTACGTATAGGACTATTTCAATCAGATGCTGTGTTTCGATTAAGTATTTTCAATTAGTCTTTTATTCAATTTTATTCCCCTCATTGGTGGTCGTTGATTGTTGTCACATCAATTAAAGGGAAGATACAACAAATTGGTAATGTTGACCAAACTGCTTTTAGACAGTGATTTCAATCGCCTTTGGGTAATTTCCAGACTCGTTATTTTTCTGTATAGTCAATTATTTTGAATTTGTATTTCTTTGATTTAATGTATTTTTTGCCTGAAATTAATTTGTTGTTAAACAAATTAATAATTACGAGTAAGCATATGGTAACTTTCTTTGAGTCCATTTATCAATGAATCAACCTATGAATGATTCAACTGATTACATTGTGTTCTTCATCGAGAATTTTTGGTTTTAATTCATTCAGATTCGTCACATTTGTTTCATTTCAGAAATTGGAACATTGTATGAATTCTGAGGTGGAAACAGTAAACTTCTCAAATATTATCGACAATAATTTTATTATTTTGTTTTAATGACATCACCTCTGACAAAATTATTACTGGGAAAGATTGATACCATCATCAGCTTTATACCAAGTAAGTTTAATATTAAATTTCGTCCAATTTGTTATTATTTTTTGAATTACCAATTTTATATTTAAGACTTTATCTCTCAAATCTGTTATAATATTCTGTGGTGCAGACGGTGACATCTATATGCAGACCCAAGATGCTTGTAGGGGGTGTGGGGTGGGTACACACGACACATAAGAGGTCACATTGACTCATGTAGTACCGTATCTTTTACTACACACTTTCCCCTCAATACGAGGCTTGGAATTATCTGATATAAAGCATTTGTCAAGTAGGATATTCAGAGGTCCTATTTGATATGTTCAGAAAACCTACTTACCATATAATATCCGTTCACCTTCTGTACCTTCTGGGCTATTGTCAACTAATGGGTATTCTGATCCATAAACCATGTGGAGTATGTATGTATCTCCTTCCATCCGAAATTCTTGATATACAACATACCCTGGTGCAGACCCATCACTAGCTTCAAGATCCACTCTCATCTCCCATGTATCCCCGCTTACGTCGGTGAGACGACGGAGGATGTCGTTCCCCAGCCAGAACTCTCCGGTCTTGTTCCCGAAACCATTGCTATACTCATCCCAGCTGTGGATGAAATCAACCGTCCCATCCTGGCGTCGTTGGAATACCTTTACAGATTTATGCAATAAAAACAATATAGAAAGTTAAAAGAAGTGAACTGTCGATATGATCGATTTCAAATTGAATTGTTATCTTTATTATTAATATTAATGTGTTTTATCTTTGTTTATAAAATGTACTAGTGAACTTACAATCCATCCTTTTGAGTCCGTTGTCATATCACAGTAGACATCTAAGCCTTCTGGATATTGCGATGGGAAGATGGTGTAAACACCATCCGCGGTGTGACAAGCATCCCGCCAGGACTGGCAGTCGAGAAACGGGGCGGTGGTCTCACATGGTGGGGTGGTGGTCTCACTTGGCGGGGTGGTGGTCGCACTGGGTGTGGCGGCAGGTGAAGTAACATCTGATTCAAATAAAAAGTACATTTTAAATTTAAATAAGACAAAGAACAAAACAAAAAACAGTTTTCTCAAAGTTCGATGAAGCGATAAATATATGGACAGATGCACGGACGGACGTGGATGGGTCGGATTATCAAGTCAGGTCACATGTCATTTTTTTTTCAAAATCTAAATCAAGTCGCATGTCATTTATTTACAGTTCCAAGTCTAGTCACAAGCCAATGAAGTTAAAGGGACAGTATCGTCACGATCAGAGCAGACTTTCAACAGAGCATGGAATCGGTGCCCTAGTTTAAGATAAACACGGTGATTGAAAATTACTGGCTCATTTATGCAGCAGCAACGGTAATATTATTTTCAGTCACTGAGGTAATCTAAAACTAGCATTCCGATTCCATGCCCTGTTGCATGATTGTGACAATATTGTCCCTTTAAGTCTCAATTAACTTTGTTCAAAGCTTGGTTTAATAGTTTTTAAAAAGTGTCAAAATTACTTTATGACGGACCAACCTTTAATTCATTTAGGCACATATTTTCTGTGAAACAATGTTTCTTACGGTTATTTTGTTTTAACTTCCTGATGAAAAGACAACATTGGGAAATTACCGTGAAAGTAACGAAAAACAAGGGTGGTACATCTTTAAGATATATTTGTGAGGTTTCCGGATGTTGTATTTGTATATTGTTGTGAAAGGCTGTTAACAAAACTTAGGCGAGAGCAGTGGGAGCATTACCGGTATGTGTCCGAGAGGCTGCATCGCCGTTGTATATAGGCCTAGGCCTATTTTATAACATTTCGCGTTTCAAAGTGGGAAATCAAATTCATTTCTCCCATGTCAAAGTTAAAAAACAAAACAAAAAAGTGACTTGAATCAGTTTTAAACTCAAGTCCAAGTAACCAACTCAAGTCACGTACTATTCAGCTATAGGTAGTTCCTGATAGACGCCATCTTTACGGGCAACTTAAATTTAGCTTTGAACTGTATCAAGTCTTCTGAGCTTCACCGACCAATGAAACAAACACGCGATGCTTGCATAACACACAGGTATGCGTTCAAGCAATAGTCAGTGATTGCCGGTAAAGATGGTTGATGTTTGCTTGATGGGACATCAACACAATACACATAAAATAAAAGGAAAGAGGATCGAGTATGAGTGTCCCCCTTTTTGTAGTGAGCTATACCCCCGCCCCCTACTGCAGTCACACAATACACTAATGTATACTCATTTTAAATGGAGGGTAATATTGACAAAACTGCTTCTGAATAGGAACTACACACTGTGAAAGTTTCAGTTTTGTTTATTAAGTTGTGTCCGTAAACGAGAAACAACTTTATTTATGCATTATTTTTTTCATATTCAGACTTATTGGCGATCACTTTTCTTTTATGAAAGCAAAGATTAATATTATCGTCAGTTTTACACCAGTCCTAGTTATATACCATAGGTCTATCTGTAAATCAGGTCTAGGGCTTCTAGTTCTATACACTAATGTTATATCCGATAATGTTAATTGATTAATTCTCACCGCTGCAGTTGAACAGTTGGCGAATCTTCGTCACATTTGATGTAATTAAAGGGTTGTCAGTGTAGTACGGCTCGAATGACCTCTCGGGTGTGTTTTTGTTCACCCCACCGAGCCGTAGTCTGGTGCAGCTACACCGGTCTTGCTTCGGTACCGGTAGCACCCATCGGAGTTTGTTGGTATGATTGGGGTCCGGTTCATTCCCAAAGTAGCACACTTCAGCCGAGACGATGTGAACTTTTATAGTTTGAGAAGGGGAAACAAAAATGTATTTTCTTCAAAAAGGAGATTAAGTTAAATTAGGAAAATTCGGAATTTTCCTGCCATTTATCCAACATTGAAAGAAACTATTACTTTCGAAAAAAGCCGATATTAAAATGATACTTAAAATTCAATATTTTTCTTTGTTTGTAAAAACTGAAAGGAAATCAACGCGCGTAACTCATGCAATGTCTAAACACAGATGCGTTTAAAGGGATGGTCCAACATTGGTAATGTTGGTAAAACTGTCTCTATAAGAGTGTGTCTTCTCTCTTTGATATACATTGACATCTATCCTCCGTTTACTTAATTTGAAGCAACTATCAACAGGAAGGTAACTTACAAATGAAATTTGATGTTTTGTGTCGCAGTTTGTTTAGAGTGAAGAATTCTCATATAAAATGTTGGATCTCAATGCGTGATCATTACGAATGGACGTCTGGAGTGCCGGTGTTCGTGACGCACAGAATTATGACAATCAAAATATGATGTTTCTATAATGACTCACCCCAAACTGTTAAAGTTCTCAGGGCTCAGAAAATATACACAAGAAAAACAAGAGTTGAATCATGCTTCATCTAATTCCAGATGGTTATAAAATAGTTTAGACAATTATTTATAGATTTGAAATAAAATGGATTCATTTAGAGAAGCTCTAACAACTTGTAAGCAATATTCTTGAAAGATCAATACAATGGAAGGTGACCATGATTATCATTTTTGAAAACAGGACTCTGAAACTTTGAAATCTGGAAAAATACTATTAACATTTTGTCAAATAATGTATCACTTTTATATAACCATTTTATGTTTCATATTCTCAATAATTTTCCACTATTGACCGAGTAATCATCAAAGAATTAAGAAACTTCGTTCGCTCATTTTCATAAGGAACTTGCGTCCATTTCGGGGATCCGTAGCTTAAAAAGTCATATACAAATGCAAATCATTTCTATGTTTTTGTATCCACAGACAACAGCTAGCAGACAGCACAGAACAATACAATCACAGATGTTCATGAAAAGACAATGAGGTCATGTTCATTCCCAGTGGAGTACTAAATCTGTGTCAAAATGTAGGGAATGGTATTGAAATGTGTGTGCAACGAAGTACTGCAACGTACAACCAATCAGAATCCTATGGCTATAATAAAGATGACACCCAAACGAACAAAGAATCAAACAAACAATAAATATTTAAAAAAACCAAATTTTCCCCCTTGTTTGCTTGTTTTTTCACGAATTATTTGCTTTATAATTATTATTTTTTACCGCATGAAAAATTGTTATTATTATTATTTTTACCGCATGGACAATTCTGGAGGGATGATCCTACGGACCATACCGGGCCTGGGTCAAAAAGTGGAAGGATATATCCCCCATCCACTGGGATTTACGCCAGTGTTCATCCCGCGATATTTGTATCTAGTAAATTCAGTGTTTTTTAACTTTTCTTAACAACAACAGAAACATTATTAATATTATGTTTACGTTATGCCCCTGGTCACTGAACCAATATCATTCCTATAATCTTTCTCAGCTCCCTGGGGAGTATACAGCCACGAGTAACCCTAGCGCTTTAGAGACTTTTTCAAATACAATATTAACCTCAACTGTCACAAGTACCCAATTGTATACTCATTAGTGAAGCGAAACAATAACGGTAAAGTGTCTTGCTCAAGGACACAAGTACCAAGATCGCGGCCAGGATTCGAACCCACATTGTGATGACTCTGCCATCAGAACACAAGTTCAATGCACTAAACCGCTCGGCGGCTATGGCACCCCTCAGAAAAAATAACATCCCCTCAGATTTTTATTCCAGGGAAGATTGCTACCATAAACAGCTTAACACCAAATAAATTTAACATTATCAAAAAAAAGGGATTTATAATTTTCAAAAGAGACTCAATAAGTTACTTACCAACTACAAGAACCAAATATCCACGCATTGTCATCTGCAGCTGTGCCATATTCATGTAAACTTGAGAAAATTTGATAACAAAAATGCTCATCAGCTTCCACTAAAAGGAGCCCAGATTTGCTCTGTATTCCAACCCGCTGCGACTGCACGCTAGTCCGTCTGATAAGTAATGAATACAATGCAGTCAATTTTATAAGAAAACTCCACAGCAGCTACCACCGAAGGAACACAGACAGAAGAGTCGATTATCACCGATTGCTCTGTGTTATAACTCACTGCGACTGTGCACAAGTCCGTCTCATGAATAATGCATGCCGGCAGTAGAACTGTGTTTTTATTTGAGTAGCAAACTGAAAATGATAATTTCGTATTTTTAACTGAACAAATCAAAAAGTGGAAACAAAATTAAGACTCATTTGAGACCCAATCTTACAAAATGAGTCTGAAGTAAAGTAACTATAATTTAATATTTTAAGTAATATTGTATACTTGTTTAATTTCGCGACATGTTATTTTCATGTGTATTTTCATGTGTTTTATTTGTATGTATATATGCAGAGCCCCAATGGAAATCAGTTTATAACTGTTTGGGCATACCCTGAGTAAATAAATGAAATAAATATATAAATAAATAACCAAAGTTGCTTTTATGTACAGTCCCTGTAATATATCTTTTCACAATGCGAATCAATAGAAAATGTTCTCAACCATATCAAGCCTGTGTGCTATTACTTCATAGATGAGGTCATACAAACTTCCATAAGTCACCGTTAGGGGGCGTTTGGAATGTTTCTCATTTTTTGGTCAAAACAGTATTTTTCCAACAGTGGCAGCGGCAAGGGGGTTAATTTCTTTTCCATTTTTCCAGGCCATAATTTCAATGTAACAGACACGTAGCCAGGGGTAAGATGTACCAATTATATTTGTGAGCTCAATTCTTGCACGCATGTCCAGTGGAGTAAAAAAAAATAAAAATAATAATAATAATAATAAATAAAAATAAAACAACACTTTATTTACCATTATCTCTTCTCTGCTATCAACACACAGGCGGCTTTTTTTTGGGGGGGGGGGGGGGGGGTGGAGAATACAATTGATAAGTACGTTAATTATTCACTTTATACCGAAATGGGAAATTATGAACACGCGTGAGCATGACCAAAGTCCAGACCCTTGGGCAACAAATAACTTATGGGTACCAAATCCCCATGTTTCCTGCTATCAATACACGGTCGTCCCCCCGGGGGACAATTGATAGGTACATTAGTTATTCACTTTATACTGAAAGGGGGAAATACTCGCATGGCAATTATGGACACAGCACAAAACTGTTGCATTATTCAGAGCTGTATTACTTCACATTATAACAACGTTTCAAACAAGCCTGGACGTTATTCACCAGGTTAATACTAACATTAAGATCATCAAGAAATACAGTAACTAAATCAAAGATGTATCGCCCGTGTTTGTCGCTAATTTGACAGCAATTTCTGAAGAAAAATAATAATTGCAACATTGCTATTTAACAAAATAATAATGAGAAACATGGTTTTACAATGAATGTCAGAAAAAATGAATTTATGGTGGGTTTCGTCATAAATTAGGAAATTTGTATTATAAATCTCAGCTTTTGACTACAGTTTTATCAAATATCTCATTTCAAAATATTTGTTTTTCCTTTTTTTAAGGAAATAATTTATGTTCAGATGAAATAAAATAACCTGCAAAATAGCAGAAAACACGAGGCGACACATCTGTAAGAGTAAAAAGGACTGATATTTACAATAATTACGGTACATAAAAACGTAGATATTCTCAAAATAATCATGAGAAGCATGGTTTTACAATGAATGTCAGAAATTAATGTATGGTGGGTCCTGTCATAAATTAGGAAATTATTAAACTATAGCGTCTAACTAAAATTTTATCAAATATCTCATTTCAAAATATTTGTTTTCCTTTCTTTATGGAAATAATCGATGTTCAAATGAAATAAATTTACCTGCAAAATAACAGAAAACACGAGTAAAGAGTAAAAAGGACTCATATTTACAATAATTACGGTATACATAAATACGTAGATATTCACAAATATTTAATACAGGATTGGTTATGCTGACAAACTATTTCTATGAGAATGCTTACTCTCTTTGAACCAAAATATGCTTTATAATCAATCAACATGTGAAAGATTGAGTTTATTACGTTGTGTCATTAACGAGAACATAGTGAACATACATTCAGATCTGTCATGTGTTCATTCTTACAATGGAATTTAGCAAAGAGAACTCTTTCCTAAATTCAACCTGGCAATTATTTCACTTTTCTTACAAATGACATCACCTCTGACGTAATCATTTCTAGGGGAGATTGATATCATTATAAGCTTTACATCAAGTAATAAGTTAATGTTAAATTCTACAGTTTTGTTATTTATTAATAACCAATCATATACTTTACTTTTAATTAAAAAGGAACAATTTGTCATTTTGAAAACTGAAGATTTCTATTGCCATCCTACGAAACAAGCGTGATACACTATATATGATATATATATACAGCTATAATAGTTGTTATATATACCGCAAAAATATTCTTCATTAAATGTTAACAATTATTTAAATTACTTATACAACTGCAACATGAATATTATTTTTAAACTGAAGCAACACACTTTAAAGTATATCTGGGTATAAATAATAAGACACAATGAATATCAATCTTTTTATTTTATTTCCTTACATTACATTTGAATATAATTATCTATATCAGGTATATGTAGGCAGTGGCGCACCCAGGATTTGATTGGGGGGGGGCTCAAAATATTTATATTTGAAATCCAATATGGGGGAGAGACATGGCTGACCCAAACCATAACCGCTGGCGCGGCTGCAGCCATGTCCCTAGTCGTGCTCGTCAGTGAACCTACGGCACATGTTAAATGTTTCCTGGTGGTTTCTAGTCATAAAAAGAAGACATTATGGCATGATTCGGATTCGTAGGGTTTTACCTTCCATATAATTTCCTCCTCTTGATGTAAAGAACTTGAGCTTGTTTCGTCTGCAAGATTTCTATAGTTAAATACTTTCATTGCGTGGACGTAAAGTTTGTGATCATTCCGGGCGGAGCTAAATTTTTTAAAAAACGAATTTGGCGGCAAAACCAAATCCCAATATTATCCAATCGGTGTTTGCTAAAAGAGTGTCACATAATCTTTGTAAATTAAAACCCAATCCTGGGCCATTGTGTACAAACTGGAAAGGAGTTGATTATAATGCGGGCGTGTTTAAATTTTACGAGTAACCTCAACGACAGTCAACGACCTCAACAGAAAATGAAAATAAAATTAAGTAAAGCTGCTCCCTGATCAGGGTGCACCATGGCAGGGGGGGGGGAGAATGTGTAAAAATGCTTGTTATATATACTGGTGGCCCTTCAAGCTTACATGCACATGCATACGCAACGCCGTAAAATATAATAGTGAGTGGAATAAATGGAAAACTTTTGGAGGGGAGCTTGAGTCTCCTGAGTCCCCATCCCTTGTACCACTGCCCTATACTCCTTGCCGAACTCCTCTGTAGACAAGACTTGGGCTCAGATTTTGCTCTCTTTCCTGGCTCCTTCTTTAAAAAAAAAATAAAACATCAGCGGGCCCTTGGGGGGGGGCTCGAGCCCCCCAAGCCCCCCCCCTTGGGTGCGCCACTGAATGTAGGTCTATAAGGTCATATACGATCGACTTATCATATTTACAATGGGTGGAGGGGAAGATATATCCCCCCCACAAACACACACCCACACATTTTGTCAAGAGGATGTGATTTTTGATCCCCCCCCCCATTTTCCCACACAGTGAAAATTAAGTTGAACAAACTCCTCCGTATAAAACTTAATGTTACGTAATAGTTACATAAAGAGTGATATCCCATAATACCCCACATAATAAGGTCATACCGTGTCTGTAATTGTCAGTCACTGTGTACATCTTACACTAGGACATAGATTCCATGTCCAGTTGAAAATCTGCTCTAATCGTAACGATACTGTCCCTTTAAGGGCTATTAAGGGCATTGATTCACAAATTTCCAACAAAGTATTTTAGTTTCTAACATTTTCCATTCAGTAAGTCCAGTGCGATCAAAATAGGCCTATCTCTTAGATTTGCATAATTTTCTCAAAATTTCAGAAGTTTTCTCAATAGTATTTTTTGTTTTGTTAAATCCAAAAGTTTCAAACCTATAACAGTTTATCAGTTTTGCTCAGTGGGGGAGGGGGTGCCACGGTCAGGACAGGGTAGCAAGGTTCAGGGGCGGTCATTGAAATTTATAATCGTCGCCCAACCTTTGACAACAAACAAAGTGCATTGAGGATTCTCACGGTTATGAAATGCGCTATGAATCTGTTTGCTGAATTATAATACTTGCACCAGATTCCCTTTTAAGGCATTGTAGACAACGTGTATGTTAATGAAATGTACGCTAATGCATTCATTCTTTATAAGAATCAAGAAAGATGAATATAAATCATCCTGTGAATCTTTCAGCTTATTCTGTCTGTTGAGAAAATAGTGACAATGAATTCAGATTTGTGTTTATACAATGTGGACAATAGTTCACGAATGTGATCCATTTCGAATGTGTTTATACATTTCACGTTTTCTAAGCAATGACGTCATGTCAGATGGAATTTTATTCAGGATGTTTGGTACCATCACTAACTTCACATCAAGTAAGATTTAAGATTATAATTCAGTTATTTTGGAATCAGATAATTGCCAAAGGTTTACACTCTCTTTCAATATGAAGTTTCTCTTTTCCTTATAGGCCTAATACGAAAGTGAATAACGTTCAAAAGTCATATCACAAGATGGGCGGTTATTGGAATTGGAAATTCTGAATCATTCCCCTCCACCTTTCACAACAAATTTACGGCGTTATCAAAGATGACTTGAAAATAATTGATTGATATTGAAATGCAAATTTTAATGGGAACGACGCATTTTCATTTCACTGCGTGTTAGTTGTTTTGCGCCAGCACTCCACGCAATGCCACGGCTATACCCAGGATAAACAAATGGCTGTGAATACTCGCCATTCAGGTTACTGTAAATAGGACTACCAACCGGTGCCAACCACACACACGTCTTGAACCACCAACCTCCCTTCAGCTCATCTGCGCAGTTGTAAGTAGAGTCAGCATCGTTGTCACGATCGTACGTCGAGAATGGCTGTCCATTGTGGTCAAGAGTAAGAGCATCACCTAGGAAACAGACAAAATAAATGAAATAAATAAATCAAATCAACTCATTGAAACTACACCTCATCTGCTCCAGTGAGATCCAAGAGCGGCAACGGGCCCGCCTCCTCCCCGACCCACCAACAAATAATAAATACATAAAAAAAAAAGGAAACAGTGCCTAATTAGTAAACAGGTAGTCTTGGTTCAAGACTCTGTATGTATATTTTTGATACACGATCCATCGCCGCAAGCCGCAGGAGGGCGCTATCTCTACACGCATCGCTATCAAACACGAACCGCTATCAATTTTGTTGATTCTCCCCCCGAAAACGGGGGAAACCACTATAGCTTGGACGATATCGATTTTTTTCATCCACGATATATCGGCAAACATGTATCGCGATTTTCAATAATATCGCCATTATTTTTTTCATTCATGCATGATTGCTTTAGAGCCGATAACCACAGGTATGTACCCCTCTACAAGCGTCACAATAAATCACAAATTCGTTTGCAGAGTGTGTATGTGCTTCTGAGGTAGTTCGCTTTTGTTTTTCTCACTTCCAAAAGCTGAAAAGACTGTTCTAATTTTGTTTTCATGGAATTTCTGACTTGATTCACAATGTCGGTTTTTTTTAAAACCGCGATATATTTTTTGATCGCGATTTGCCGATATGCCGATAACTTAAAAAGGTTCTCGATATCATAATCGAATAAAAAAGGTATCGCAGTATTCGGTATTATCGTGTTATTGCCCAAGCTTAAACTACTACGCATGCGTCAGTTTGATATACCAGCGGTCCACATTTTTTGCGAAACAAATTAAATCGTTGTTTATAAGCATGCGCACCACAAATGTGGGCTACTCTAGCATATCAAATGGTTGTTTATAAGCATTCGCATCACAAATGTGGGCTACTCTAGCATATCAAATGGTTGTTTATAAGCATGCGCATCACAAATGTGGGCTACTCTAGCATATCAAATGGTTGTTTATAAGCATGCGCATCACAAATGTGGGCTACTCTAGCATATCAAATGGTTGTTTATAAGCATTCGCATCACAAATGTGGGCTACTCTAGCATATCAAATGGTTGTTTATAAGCATTCGCATCACAAATGTGGGCTACTCTAGCATATCAAATGGTTGTTTATAAGCATTCGCATCACAAATGTGGGCTACTCTAGCATATCAAATGGTTGTTTATAAGCATGCGCATCACAAATGTGGGCTACTCTAGCATCTCAAATGGTTGTTTATAAGCATCCGCATCACAAATGTGGGCTACTCTAGCATCTCAAATGATTGTTTATAAGCGTGCGCACCACAAATGTGGGCTACTCTAGCATATCAAATGGTTGTTTATAAGCGTGCCCATCACAAATGTGGGCTACTCTAGCATATCAAATGGTTGTTTATAAGTATGCGCATCACAAATGTGGGCTACTCTAGCATATCAAATGGTTGTTTATAAGTATGCGCATCACAAATGTGGACTACTCTAGCATATCAAATGGTTGTTTATAAGTATGCGCATCACAAATGTGGACTACTCTAGCATATCAAATGGTTGTTTATAAGCATGCGCATCACAAATGTGGGCTACTCTAGCATATCAAATGGTTGTTTATAAGTATGCGCATCACAAATGTGGACTACTCTAGCATATCAAATGGTTGTTTATAAGCATGCGCATCACAAATGTGGACTACTCTAGCATATCAAATGGTTGTTTATAAGTATGCGCATCACAAATGTGGACTACTCTAGCATATCAAATGGTTGTTTATAAGTATGCGCATCACAAATGTGGGCTACTCTCATATCAAATGGTTGTTTATAAGCATGCGCATCACAAATGTGGACTACTCTAGCATATCAAATGGTTGTTTATAAGCATGCGCATCACAAATGTGAACTACTCTAGCATATCAAATGGTTGTTTATAAGCATGCGCATCACAAATGTGGACTACTCTAGCATATCAAATTGTCGCATGCATGCGTATGGTGGTTTCCCCAATTTACGGGGGAGAATCGACAGGTTTCCCCAAGACTGTGTTTGATAGCGGTTTGTGTAGAGATAACGGTACAAAAACAGTATTAAACCAAATACTAGTAAAAAGGTAAAATACGCAGAATTTATGCTGTTTAAAGCGCAGCACTTTCATGAAAAAAGTAAAACGTAAGATTTCAAACCATCACCATCCTCTGAAATCTACATCTACCCTTGTGGTCTTATTTGTATTCATAATATCGAATGAAATAAAACAAAGCGAATACAAGAATATAAGAATAATTGTGATGTGTATAAGAGTATAGATCTATCATTGAATGAAACATATGAATAATATACACAGACATTCAATGACACGTTTGTGTATGAATCGACTGACGTATAAAGAATGTAGGCCTATATGTACGTATAGGTCTATTTCAATCAGATGCTGTGTTTCGATTAAACATTTTCAATTAGTCTTATATTCAATATTATTCCCCTCATTGGGGGTCGTTGATTGTTGTCTCATCAATTAAAGGGAAGATACAACAAATTGGTAATGTTGACAAAACTGCTTTTAGACAGTGATTTCAATCGCCTTTGGGTAATTTCCAGACTCGTTATTTTTCTGTATAGTCAATTATTTTACATTTGTATTTCTTTGTTTTAATGTATTTCTTGCCTGGAATTAATTTGTTGTTAAACAAATTAATAATTACGAGTGAGCATATGGTAACCTTCTTTGAATCCATTTATCAGTGAATCAACCTGTGAATGATTCAGCTGATTACATTGTGTTCTTCAACGATAATTTTTGGTTTTAATTCATTCAGATTTGTCAGATTTGTTTCATTTCAGAAATTGGAACATTGTATGAATTCTAAGGTGGAAATAATAAACTTCTCAAATATTATCGCCAATAATTATAATTTTGTTTTAATGACATCACCTCTGACTAAATTATTACAGGTTAAGATTGATACCATCATCAGCTTTACACCAAGTAAGTGTAATATTAAAATTTCGTCCAATTTGTTATTATTTTTTGAATTACCAATTATATCTTTAAGACTATATCTCCCAAATCTGTTATAATATTCTGGGGTACATACGGTGACATCTATATGCTGACCAACGATGGTTGTAAGGGGTGTGGGGTGGGTACACACGACCCAAAGGAGGTCACATTGACCCATGTAGTATCTTTTACTACACGCTTTCCTCTCAATACGAGGCTTGGAATTATCTGATATAAAGCATTTGTCGAGTAGGATATTTAGAGGTCCTATTTGGTATGTTCAGAAAACCTACTTACCATATGCTGAGTCTGCTGTACCATCAACCACGTGGAGTATGTACGTATCTCCTTCGATGCGAAATTCTTGATATACAACAGACCCTGGTGCAGACCCATCACTAGCTTCAAGATCCACTCTCATCTCCCATGTATCCCCGCTTACGTTGGTGAGACGACGGAGGATGTCGTTCCCCAGCCAGAACTCTCCGGTCTTGTTCCCGAAACCATTGCTATACTCGTCCCAGCTGCGGGTGAAATTAACCGTCCCATCCTGGCGTCGTTGGAATACCTTTACAGATTTATGCAATAAGAGCAAAATAGAAAGTTTAAACAAATTTAGGGGGAGTCGACATTATCGATTTCGAATTGTATTATTATTTAAGTAAAGACTGTTTGCGGTAATACTATGTGAAATTCTCAATTCAGTAGTAAATAGTTCAGTATGCTCTGATCGTCCTCATGAGAAATTCCTCTTGAAGATGATCAGATCAAACTGATCGAAACATTGAGTTGCAAGAAAAGAACTGGTTACTACTCAACTAAGAATTTCACATGGTGTCAAAGCAAACAGTCTTTCTATATCCTTTTCACCATGCAAAGCTACAAATATTACGTATTATTATTGTTTTATCATTATTGTTTACACATTGTACTAGTGAACT
Organism: Zoroaster sp. YZ-2022; assembly: GCA_029582265.1. Lineage (NCBI taxonomy): Eukaryota > Metazoa > Echinodermata > Asteroidea > Forcipulatida > Zoroasteridae > Zoroaster > Zoroaster sp. YZ-2022. Next base: position 48,390,606 of record CM055818.1, on the reverse strand, counting down.
TACAATCCAGCCTTTTGAGTCCGTTGTCATATCACAGAAGACCTCTAAGCCCTTGGTGGGGTGGTGGTCTCACTTGGTGGGGTGGTGGTCTCACTTGGTGGGGTGGTGGTCTCACTTGGTGGGGTGGTGGTCTCACTTGGCGGGGTGGTGGTCTCACTTGGCAAAACGGTGGTCACACTTGGCGGGGCAGTGGTCACACTTGGCGGGGTGGTGGACTGGCTTGGTGGTGCGGTACTCGTGTTGGGTGTGGCGGTTGTCGAGGTGGTGGGCTCGCTTGGCGTAGCGGTGCTCTCGCTTGGTGGGGCGGCAGTCGAACCACCAGATGGGATTGTAACATCTGATTCAAATAAAATGAATGAGTACATTTCAAAATTAAACAAGACAAAGACCAAAAACGCCATGTTGGGAGTCTCAAATAAAATGAATGAGTATATTAATTCAAAATTAAAAAAATAAAAAGACCAAAACAAAAGACATGTTTGCTTAAAGTTCCATAAAGTTCTGGTTTAAGGATGGACAGACGAATATGCGGGAATTGGGAGTGTTGTCTCACTACACACTTCTCTCTTTCTGTGGGCTGGATAAGGAATAACTTTAAAACTGCCAACCAAAGATTGTCAAAATTGCAAAATGAGTTTTGGATAGGTCCCTAAAGTTAAGAATTGTTTTGATCAGGTTTTCGGATTTAGTATTTGCATATTCTTGTGGAATGTTGACAGCACAATCCGTCTCTAATTTGCCATAGTGATCAATGCCGAATTAAGTTGGCATAGTGACCAATGTGGTATTGGTTAAATGGCAAAAATAGCCAGTTAGAGCATTCGTCATTTGAATGCATGCTCTATCTCCAAAACGATAAGGAATACATGCACGTGGATAATGGGCGGGGAAACTTAAAATTGAAAAAAGTCGGATTGGTCACTATGGCAAATTATGGACGAATCTAGGCGAGCAGTATGAGAGCTGGGGGTGCTGCGCCGTTGTCTTTATCTTGTAAATTTCGTGTTTTAAAATTTCCATGACGTGAGTTAGATTCAGACTCAACTGTGACCAACTCAAGTCACCAACTATGCAGCTATGGGTGGTGATCGCAGTTTTACATAAAACTTACTTATTGTGATGATGGTATCAAACATCCCTTGCAATATTTCTGTCTCAGGTGATATCGTTTTAGTTAAAATTACTGAAATAATTTCCAAAATGCATTTCTGTCATCCGAATATAGAAATTCCACATTGGAATGAATACGAACAGTCAGTCTGAAATCGTGTACACAATGAATACGAACAGTCAGTCTGAATTCATGTACACAATGAATACGAACAGTCAGTCTGAATTCATGTACACAATGAATACGAACAGTCAGTCTGAATTCATGTACACAATGAATACGAACAGTCAGTCTGAATTCATGTACACAATGAATACGAACAGTCAGTCTGAATTCATGTACACAATGAATACCAACAGTCAGTCTGAATTCATGTACACAATGAATACGAACAGTCAGTCTGAATTCATGTACACAATGAATACGAACAGTCAGTCTGAATTCATGTACACAATGAATACGAACAGTCAGTCTGAATTCATGTACACAATGAATACGAACAGTCAGTCTGAATTCATGTACACAATGAATACGAACAGTCAGTCTGAATTCATGTACACAATGAATACGAACAGTCAGTCTGAATTCATGTACACAATGAATACGAACAGTCAGTCTGAATTCATTTACACAATGAAGTAAATTGAAACTTTTACAGGTTGGTTTGTATCTCTTGATTCTTATCGGTTATGGATGCATTTACCAAAGGTGTATACTGGCTTAAAATATTGTGATTCCTTACCTTTCGATCGAGGACAAACAGCCGGACAGTGTTTCTGTAACCATTGTAGGGCTGATTTCATCCAATTGTATAGCTCACCATTCGCTGACTCGTGTGAAGGACAGATGTAACAACGATTCGTCCCTGTCACCTCTGTACAACCCAAGTTTACTTGGAATCAAAACAGAACAAAACACGTTTTGAGAGTTTATATTACACATTGTGTGGTGTCTCATCCACAATTTGACCATATTTTTTCAGAGGGAGAGGGAGTATTTCTGCAGACTTTTTGTCTACTCTATAGGTCTGTAAGTAAGATGAAATCAAAAGCATATTTAGGTTTCGACTTGAAATCATTCTTAAACAATCTCCAGTGACAGTGACCAAAATGCCCCCTCCCCCACAAAAAGGTAAAGAAAACAACTTAAATGACACAATATCATCAAGGTGTGCCATGATCGAGAAAAATGCAGCTGTGTTGTGAATCGGGGAGAGATGGTAATGGAATGGGTCCATATAGGGCCTATGTCCCCCCGCAAAAAAAAAATAAAAATAAAATAAAACATAAATAAAAAATAAATAAACAACTGTGCATTAACCTATATGCATTTGTATTCAAAAATAAATGTTGGACTTTATTTTCTTTTAAAAAATCCTACATAGCCGTGAATTAATGTTATCAGAAAGGTTTTGCTTTTAAATTAATTTAGTCAAATTAATACAAATTTAATAAACAATTTAATACAAATTTTTACAAAAACTAGTCTCGATACCGGTATATGCCATCTACATGGAAGGCGAACGTTCTAACCACTAGTCTACTCGGGTCGATGCCGGTATATACCACCTGCATGGAAGGCGAACGTTCTAACCACTAGTCTACAATTCCACTATAATTTGTCGGTAAATTAATTATTGAAGAACCATTTTAAAATTATATTTCTAAGCCAATTTCTAATTCGTTGCCGAAGTATGCTGCAGAAAAAGAAATCACGACCCAGCTTCCTTGAAAACTGGACCCGCCCCTAGCTAATCTTTAGATAGGAAAGACTTGTAACTTACCAAAAGCTACTGCCGCAAGTGTCGTCACCAACGCCAGATGCAGTGACATCATGTTTTCTTTAACAGTCAATTGCTTGGTCTGTTTTACTAAGATGCTTTTAGTTTCCAATTGATATTCACACAAGAAGATGAGCTGATCAGAGGTGAAACTGTTGTGGGGGAAAACACAATTATGAAGGCGGTTCATTCAGAACGACGCGCTGCTGCCGTTGTCAATGTCACGCACATCGTAGTTCACTTTGATTTTATCATTTCAGTCAATTGTTTTCGCTATAGGCCTGTATAATAGCCAAACACACGTCACGATTGACGGCAGTCTATCTAGTCATTTTACTGTCTGTAAAGATTAAAGGGAAAAACAACATTGGTAATGTTGGACAAAACTGCTTCTATGAATTTGCTTACATTCAAGATATACATTAAACAATCATGGCTGTAGAAGTATCAGCTCAATGCGGAGTCTAAGTCATGAGAATAGTTTGAACAAGCAATACAATAATTCAGCCTTCGAGCACAGTCAGGAACCTTGGGGTCATATTTGATTCTACCATGTCCATGTCGCACCATATCACCTCCGTCTGTAAATCCTTAAACTTCCACTTACGCAACTTAAATCACATTCGCAAATACATCGATCAACCCACTTGCCATCACGCAGTACGCTCTCTCATCCTCTCCCGTCTTGACTACTGTAATTCTCTGTTGTACGGTGTTAGTCAAGCGGAGATCAACAGACTCCAGAAAGTACAAAATCGAGCTGCTAGGCTGGTATACTCAGTCGGCCGATTCTCCGATGCCCCGGAACTTCTGCAACAATTACACTGGTTACCTGCTAAACATCGCATCCTTTTTAAATTACTTCTCAATCTTTTTAAGTGCCAACATGGCGTAGCTCCTCCCTACCTGACTGACCTACTGTCCTCCTATGTCCCAGGTAGGGAGGGGCTTCGGTCTTCATCTGATATATCCCGTTTATATGTAAATATAAAATCACACAAAACTGGTGACAAGGCTTTTGCCATAGCTGGCCCTAAGGAATGGAACAAACTCCCTGTTCACATCAGAAATTCTTCTTCAATCCAGATTTTTTAAAAACTTCTCAAAACCTTTCTCTTCTAATTTCCGTTGTAGTCATTACTAGGTTTTCATTCTTGATTTGTAAAGCGCTTTGATCTTGTTAAAGGCGCTATATAAATACCCGTTTATTATTATTATTATTATTATTATTATTCACAAATTGCCGTCGCCACCTTTTTTTGTAAATTTTAATGTTTTGTTCGTGTTTTCTCATTTCTGATTTCAGGATGATTGGTCTCATTACCAACTTCACATTACGTAACTTTTCAGATATGAATTTTGTAATTTTATTGTCTTGTAATTACCGATATTATACCTTCCCTTTAATGAGCGAACTGTCATAATATTACAAATTACTTCGTTACATCATTTGACCTTTCTAACTAATAGGTTATTAATTTTCCTTTGCGTGTCGTCGCGTGTATACAAAACGTAGTCTTGTTCAATACCACCTCCGCCACAGTCGAAGTGTATGCCTATGGCTGGGCGTACGTTAACAAAACCGTTATCATTTTACTGTCTGAACAATGAATGCCCAAGTAGGGGTGTGGGACCAGGGTGTGGCACATTGGCCCAATTTTGGGGATATTCCAATATATCGGTAAAGGGAAAAACTGCAGATCATTGAAAGCGTCTCGTGCACGGAACGAAAGTTGAGCCCAGGCCCTCGGACCAACAAGACTTGTCTATATAACCCCATCGGTCGGGGAAATAGAACAAGAAAAGTGATGGAGTTAGGGGGACCCAGTTGAACCCTACATTTGTCACAACTGACAACACACAAACACGGTTTTTAAACATCAAAAACAACCAATCGTTGATAGATATGTGTCCAAGTGATTCTTATTGGTCACTTTGCCCAATGCATTGATAGAATAAACCATTAGGCCTAAGAGATTCAGGTTATAGTTTAACACATACTTTAACCGTTTTCTTATTTAATTAACCCTGTCTTGACTAAAAAGCCAAGGTTTGATCATTTTTAACAAATCTGTTTTATAGAGTGTTTTGTGCCCAGCACACACGCCTCCCTGATTACTATAATATGATACAGGCCACACGGTACGATTTTCCACGGTATAGAAAATACAGCTTATTGTCGTTAATACCTACATAAAGGTAATAGAGGTAATTTATTGTGCTTTTGAGTCACCATTTCTATTTCAGTTGATAGCCATAATTAAAATGTCATCACGATGAATTTCCAAAAGAATGAATACAAAAGAAATTTGATTAACCTGTTGATATATTGACGTAGTTTGAGCTAATGATCTCTGGTAGCATTTGGCTCAGGAAAAAGATGACCAGTTCGGTTCGCGCCAAAGCAATGAACAACGCTATATGACAACCTATGGGCTCATTAACAATATATACCAGTAATAATGTTTTATAATATAAGGCCAAAAATCGATGCGATGAAGCGCTTTATTCCAACCAGTGAAATATGATACAAGTCTACGCGATTATTAAAAGCAGACCAAATTTCCCATACACAAAGTATGGTGGCTAAGAGAGGCCTCACAAATCGGGCAATCGTTCATACCCCTATGTGAAAAAAAAGTTGTTTAAAATACAGCATGGCATAATTCCAATCGATCCAGCAAGTTTGGTTGTAATTGGACATCGTTTATAGCAAAATAACAAAGAAAACTAAAAATACCAACGTGCGGGTCTGAGGTGACGCGCGCGGAGACCAGAAACCAGAGACTTTTTTGGCCTGATACTTCAATTTCAATTGGATATGAACACAAAACCAAGGTTCTGCATTGTCACATTGTTACCTTTATGTTTTAATCATCGAGTGAAAGTTCGTGTATCTCGTTATCACTGTGTGCGTGCAGGTCGGATCTAAGAGACGATGGATCCTTGACGATAAGCGAGGAAGGGGAAGGGGACAGGGGACGTCATTATTATTATTATTTATTCAGCCAAACTTCAAACAATCATACAAACAATACAAGGAGTGAACACATTACTACAATTAAATCTCATGAAAGATAAACAATGTAAACCGGAAACAAGTAAGGATGAATTAGAATAACAATGCAATTCAAGATAAGACAGTGAGACAAAAATGATTTGAATACAGAACACAAGACAATCCATTCTAAGTTGGCCAGGATTAATACAAGTGAATAGTCACTGTTGCTCGAAAGCATATTAATCCATCCTTAGAATGGAACACAAAAACATCGAAAACAAATTATAAATTGGCAATGAAATATATACTCTGAGTAAAAAGTGCATAAATGAATCTGATAAAACATATTTATAAAATAAATAAAGAAAAAAGTAAACAATAAATTAATCAAGCAAACAATCAGTTAACTAACCAATCAACAGATAATCAACCAATTGATTAATCAATCAATTAATTAATACTGTAACAAAATAATAAATTAATACTGTAACAAAATAAGAAATAAATATAAGAAATAAATATAAATATAAAATAAATATAAATATAAAATAAATATAAATATAAAACAAAAATAAATAAATAAGTGTTAATTTATACAAATAAAATAATGAATTCATAAATAAATATAGTCTTGAATATAATGTTCTACATTGTCCTGATAATGATTGCTCAGATATCTATTAAAATGACTAAATGACTCCAAAGTGAGGGCATCTTTAACATAGGGAGGTAAGTTACTCCAAACACGAGGAAATACATGAATAGATGTGTTCTTAAGGCTTAGGGTTCTAGCATAAAGGTGATTGAAAATAAGTTTATCCATGTGGCGGGTGTTTACTGACGTATTAGAGTTGATGATTGGACAATTAATTAAACGAAATAGGCATTTAGTGGTGAATTGGATAGTGAGTCTTTGTCTTCTACATTCTAGGGTTTGCCAGTTCAGAGTTCGTAGTCTGGCCGCGTATGACATTGCACCTCTCTGCTGTTTGAGGATCATCCTTGTTGCTCTCCTTTGAACCTTTTCTAGTTTGGATATGAGGGATGTTGTGTATGGGCACCAGGCAGGCAGGCCGTATTCAAGGACGGGGATGACGAGGGACCGATATAGAGAATTATACTGACTACAATGTAACAGTAATGTTCGTAATACGGTTTCTAATATTGACCTTCTATGTATAGTGTTTCTAACAGGTAAAAACAATGTAAACAGACGAGTGGTATACCACGTGTATTAAGTCCATCAAGGTCTCTGTGCATATGTCTTTTTGAGCATGATTTATAATACGCACACGTTGGCTTTGTCAGATTATTTTGTTTTCCCGTTGGGCGTGGCATTGATAGATCGAGTGACTTAACGCCATTGGAGACTTAGCACACCCTTAAGACAACATGTTATTGTTGATGGTTTATTAAAACAATTTGAACTTGTAGCCAAAGGCTAAATTGAATCAAAATTAACATAAAATATCCAAAATAAAAACATTCCAGTTACAGTATAAAAATAGATCAATCAATCAATCAATCAAAAGTCATTTGTATAGCGCCAAAATCGAAAGTTTGCTCTAAGGCGCTGAGGCACAGAATGAAAATTTTTAATAAGTCTCCTGAAACAGGTGATACGATCATTTATGTAAGAGTATTGATATTGACTTTAATTAAAATATTAAATATTAAAATGAAATGAAGAACGGATAGAAAACAGACAACCAAGTATACAGTATATTGTGTACAATGGATAGAAAACAGACAACCAAGTATACAGTATATTGTGTACAATGGATAGAAAACAGACAACCAAGTATACAGTATATTGTGTACAATGGATAGAAAACAGACAACCAAGTATACAGTATATTGTGTACAATGGATATAAAACAGACAACCAAATATACAGTATATTGTGTACAATGGATAGAAAACAGACAACCAAGTATACAGTATATTGTGTACAATGGATAGAAAACAGACAACCAAGTACAGTATATTGTGCACAATGGATAGAAAACAGACAATACAGTATATTGTGTACAATGGATAGAAAACAGACAACCAAGTATACAGTATATTGTGTACAATGGATAGAAAACAGACAACCAAGTATACAGTATTATTGTGTACAATGGATAGAAAACAGACAGCCAAGTATACAGTATTATTGTGTACAATCGATAGAAAACAGACAACCAAGTATACAGTATATTGTGTACAATGGATAGAAAACAGACAACCAAGTATGCAGTATATTGTGTACAATGGATAGAAAACAGACAACCAAGTATACAGTATATTGTGTACAATGGATAGAAAACAGACAACCAAGTATACATTGTGTACAATGGATAGAAAACAGACAACCAAGTATACAGTATATTGTGTACAATGGATAGAAAACAGACAACCAAGTATACAGTATTATTGTGTACAATGGATAGAAAACAGACAGCCAAGTATACAGTATTATTGTGTACAATCGATAGAAAACAGACAACCAAGTATACAGTATATTGTGTACAATGGATAGAAAACAGACAGCCAAGTATACAGTATTATTGTGTACAATGGATAGAAAACAGACAACCAAGTATACAGTATATTGTGTACAATGGATAGAAAACAGACAACCAAGTATGCAGTATATTGTGTACAATGGATAGAAAACAGACAACCAAGTATACAGTATATTGTGTACAATGGATAGAAAACAGACAACCAAATATACAGTATATTGTGTACAATGGATAGAAAACAGACAGCCAAGTATACAGTATTATTGTGTACAATGGATAGAAAACAGACAACCAAGTATACAGTATATTGTGTACAATGGATAGAAAACAGACAGCCAAGTATACAGTATTATTGTGTACAATGGATAGAAAACAGACAACCAAGTATACAGTATATTGTGTACAATGGATAGAAAACAGACAGCCAAGTATACAGTATTATTGTGTACAATGGATAGAAAACAGACAACCAAGTATACAGTATATTGTGTACAATGGATAGAAAACAGACAACCAAGTATACAGTATATTGTGTACAATGGATAGAAAACAGACAACCAAGTATACAGTATATTGTGTACAATGGATAGAAAACAGACAACCAAGTATACAGTATATTGTGTACAATGGATAGAAAACAGACAACCAAGTATACAGTATATTGTGTACAATGGATAGAAAACAGACAACCAAGTATACAGTATATTGTGTACAATGGATAGAAAACAGACAGCCAAGTATACAGTATTATTGTGTACAATGGATAGAAAACAGACAACCAAGTATACAGTATATTGTGTACAATGGATAGAAAACAGACAACCAAGTATACAGTATATTGTGTACAATGGATAGAAAACAGACAACCAAGTATACAGTATATTGTGTACAATGGATAGAAAACAGACAACCAATTATACAGTATATTGTGTACAATGGATAGAAAACAGACAACCAAGTATACAGTATATTGTGTACAATGGATAGAAAACAGACAACCAAGTATACAGTATATTGTGTACAATGGATAGAAAACAGACAACCAAGTATACAGTATATTGTGTACAATGGATAGAAAACAGACAACCAAGTATACAGTATATTGTGTACAATGGATAGAAAACAGACAACCAAGTATACAGTATATTGTGCACAATGGATAGAAAACAGACAACCAAGTATACAGTATATTGTGTACAATGGATAGAAAACAGACAACCAAGTATACAGTATATTGTGCACAATGGATAGAAAACAGACAACCAAGTATACAGTATATTGTGTACAATGGATAGAAAACAGACAACCAAGTATACAGTATATATTGTGCACAATGGATAGAAAACAGACAACCAAGTATACAGTATATTGTGTACAATGGATAGAAAACAGACAACCAAGTATACAGTATATTGTGTACAATGGATAGAAAACAGACAACCAAATATACAGTATATTGTGTACAATGGATAGAAAACAGACAACCAAGTATACAGTATATTGTGTACAATGGATAGAAAACAGACAACCAAATATACAGTATATTGTGTACAATGGATAGAAAACAGACAACCAAGTATACAGTATATTGTGCACAATGGATAGAAAACAGACAACCAAGTATACAGTATATTGTGTACAATGGATAGAAAACAGACAACCAAGTATACAGTATATTGTGCACAATGGATAGAAAACAGACAACCAAGTATACAGTATATTGTGTACAATGGATAGAAAACACAACCAAGTATACAGTATATTGTGTACACACGCATATTTCACACAATAAAGTTTTGAAATCATCAGGATATATATAAACATAGACAGCTAGTTGTCCTAAATCTGTAAGGCAAATTATTACTGGTTTATTAATTTGCAAGCTAAGCCTTGTCTACCGCGATGAAAATATTATTTGACAAACACGCATAACATTTTGTGTAGGCCCTATGTGATATTGCATGCTGCAATGTTATTGGATACAACCAGAAGTTCATGCCTTGGCAATCCCCCTTTGTCTTAGATCTTGGTGGTCATTATAAATGTCTTAGACATTGTGGTGTAACTATGGGGTGACACCTGAGGCCCCCATCTGAGGCCTACTCAGAATTCCGACCACTTAGAAAAAAATATGGCCTGATAAAATGTATCCTCTTGAAAATCTTGGTTTCCTCCTCCAAGTCTCTCCCCCTCCGCCTGAACCAACCTTAGTTATGCCACTGATTGGCTGTCGTTAGTTTTTTTTATTTTTTTTATTTTATTTTAATACGTCATATATTTATGAATTTTCTTACGAAGTTTTCCGAGAAATGTTGAACAAAAGGTTAGTGCGTCATTTCACGAGTGCTGCGAATAGCATACACAGACCATACTTTACAAAACCTGTGATAGTTTGAGATTATTACGTTTTGTCAAAATATTGTCATTAACGAGAAAATATATAGTGACATTGAATTTCAATTTACCGTATTCATTATAATGTTGAATTTAGGAAAAAGGAATTTTAACAACAAGAAGCAACAACAACGGCAACATTATTAACATTATGTTTACGTTATGCCCCTCACTGAACCAATATCATTCCTATAACCTTTCTCAGCTCCCTGGGGAGTATACAGCCACGAGTAACCCTCGCGCTTCGGAGACTTTTTCAAACACAATATTAACCTCTAATCTCACAGGTACCCATTTATACTCCTTGGTGGAGAGAAACACAATAAGTAAAGTGTCATGCTCAAGTACCATGGTTCCAAGTCTTGATTAGAACCCACATGCTGACGACTCAGCCATCAGGGGTGGGCAACCTACGGCCCGCGGGCCACATGCGGCCCGCAAGTGATTTTTTGGCGGCCCACGAGATGTCTCAAGAAAAAGAAAAAAAATCAATCTATTTTACATCATCACAAAAAACGAGCTAGCTGCTTAGCATTTATCGGCACTAATGATGTTCCTCAACGTGCGTATCATCACCATTCACTTGTGATCAGCTATTCACAAACGTTTTGCAAATTGGTGTGACCTTTGATGACGTAAAACCCTTTTATTTACTTTGATTTTGGTTTGACCTTAACCTGCCTTATAAGGATCGATCATTCAACGCTGTTACTACGTTAGTACAGTAACCCTTGATTTCTATAAGCAGCTATCCGGGGATTTGTTTCCAGAAGTGCGAAAACATGCTTCGAGGTTTTTGAGTTTGTTTGGCTTAAGCTATATTTGTGAACAGACATTTTCCCTCATGAACATAACAAAGTCAAAGTTACGCACGCGTCTTACAGATGACAATCTTGAAGCAGTTTTGCGATTGGCCACCACAAACCTAGCACCAAACATCGAGAAATTAGTTGCAAACCGTCAGTGCCAGACATCTCATTGAATGCTGTCAGGTAGGCCTATTTTCCCCATTAATTATCAACTGGACTGTATTGACATTATGTTTTTGTGAATAAAGATTAAGTACACACACCTATTGCTTGAAAGTCCTCGGAATCAAAGGTTTGAAATCAACAGCAGGTCGTTGGTTAGGTGCGGCCCAGTCAATTTTTCACTCCTTATACCTGGCCCATTCATTCAAAAAGGTTGCCCACCCCTGCATCAGATCATAAGTCTGATGCACTAAACCGCTCGGTCATGGCACCTCTCCAAAATAACAACACCTCATATTTTATCCATAAAGAGCTTAACACCAACTAAAAGAACCAAATATCCACGCATTATCTTCTGTAGCTGCGTCATATTCATGTAAACTTTAGAAAAGTTGATAAGATAAATTCTCATTAAGCTATAATACCACCAAAGGAACACAGACAGAAGAATGATTATCTCTGCCCGTGAAACAGCAGAGATATTTATCATAATGTGTTCCAACCCACTGCGACTGTACACAACTCCGTCTGATAAATAATGCATGCAACGCATCAATCAGTAAAACTGTATTTTTTTTAGTAAGAATATGAAAATAAAAATGAAAATATATTTTCTTTATTTTGTTTTTAAAGTGTTTAACTGAACAAATCAAAAACAGGAAAAATAAATTAAGACTCATTGAGACTCAATCTTACAAAATGAGTCTGGAGTAACCAAAGTGGCTGTTATGTACAGGCCCTAAACAAAACATGTATTTTCCTAGTCTTCAGCGGATTTTTATGAAAATTCGTAGATATTTTCAGACAAACAAGACGTAACCTATCGGATAACGTCATACAAACTTCCATAAATCACCATTTGCGGGCGCTTTACCCATTGTCTGGAATGTTTTTCTCATTGTTGGTCAAAATAGTATTTTCCCCAAATTGGCAGCGCCCTCCCCGGGGGAGGGAGAGGGGGTTGCTCTCCTGTTTTCCCCAAGGGTGGAGCCATAACCCCAAACCCCACTGCCCGTGAGCAAATATCATTATACAAATAAATAATATACGTGTGCTTTGCATCTCTGCCTAGTCATATCTATGGACTTATATATTTCAAATATCTGAATTCCACTGGTATAAAGCCCGATGTCTTGGTAAGTTCATGTTTTTCACTACCAATCAATAATATAAGAGTATAGGCCTACCTTAAATTAAAAAATTTAAAAATAGTTTTTCTCTCCTAAAATTTAAGCTTTCTCCCACGTATCCCAGCTTGTTGGAGCTGGTGCCGCTCCTTTTCCCGCATGTTTTCCCAAAATTTTCGTCCGTTGGCCGTCAAACTTCGCACAGATGTTGTTTTTAGTACAATCACGTCAATAATCTGACGTCACTTATATCACCACTAGAGGGCGCTATGACCACATATTGTGGGTCATTTTATACCCAAAAACATAATTGTTGAAGATATTTACAAAAATTGGATCTATCTTCCATTTTCCCTAAAACGACAGGGCAATTGTTTCTACTGTTCTGGACAATTGTTTAGGCTTGCTATATGAGCCCATAACTTCAATGTATAAACAGTGTGTAGCCAGAGATTTTTCATGGGGGGAGTGTATGTTTGTTTCCCCAAAAATGGAGGATCTCAACGGGTTAGATGTGCTAATTATATTGTGAGCTCAATTCTTGCACGAATGTCCGGGTGGGGGTAAAAAACAACACTTTATGTACCATTTTCTCTTCTCTGCTATCAATACACAAACGGTCCGTGGGGGGGGGGGGGCAATTGATAGGTACATTAGTTATTCACTTTATACTGAAAGGGGGAAATACTCGCATGGGAATTATGGACACAAAGCATAAAATTGTTGCATTATTCAGAGCTGTATTACTTCACATTATAACAACGTTTCAAACAAGCCTGGACGTTATTCACCAGGTTAATACTAACATTAAGATCATCAAGAAATACCGTAACTAAATCAAAGATGTATCGCCCGTGGTTGTCGATAATTTGACGACAATTTCTGAAAACAAAATTCCCATCGAAATATTGCTATTTAACTTGAGTAAAGGATAAAAAATGCTGAAAATTTACATATTTCTCAAAATAATCATGAGAAGCATGGTTTTACAGTGAATGTCAGAAATGAATTTATGGTATAGGTCCTGTCATAAATTAGGAAATAAACCTTAGCTTCTGACTATAATTTAATCAAATATATAATTTCAAAATATTTATTTTCCATTAAGGGAAAGAATCGATGTTCTGATGAAAACTTGCCGGTAAAATAGCAAAAAACACGAGGCGATGATACATTTGTAAGAGATAAGGACTTATATTTACAATAATTACATAAAAACGTAGATATTCACAAATATTTAATACAGGATTGGTTATGCTGACAAACTATTTCTATGAGAATGCTTACTCTCTTTGAACCAAAATATGCTTTATGATCAATCAACATGTGAAAGATTGAGTTTATTACGTTGAGTCATTAACGAGTACATAGTGAACATACATTCAGATCTGTCATGTGTTCATTCTTACAATGGAATTTAGCAAAGAGAACTCTTTCCTAAATTCAACCTGGAAATTATTTCACTTTTCTTACAAATGACATCACCTTTGACGTAATCATTTCTAGGGGAGATTGATATCATTATAAGCTTTACATCAAGTAATAAGTTAATGTTAAAATTCAACCGTTTTGTTATTTATTAATAACCAATCATAGGCCTATACTTTCCTTTTAATTAAAAAGGAAATATTTGTCATTTTGAAAACTGAACATTTTATTGCCATCCTACAAAACCAAAAGACAACAAGCGTGATACACACACACACACATATACATACATATATTACAGTGCTACGCAGCATCCCTACATTTATATATATATATATATATATATATATATATATATATATATATATATATATATATATATATATATATATATATATATATATATATATATATATATATATATATATGTTTATATATATATATATATATATATATATATATATATATATATATATATATATATATATATTTATACCGCATATATATATACCGCATTTATACAGCTATAATAGTCGTTACATATGTCGCAATGTTATTCTTGATTAAATGTTGAAATTATTTACAACTACAAGATGAATATTATTCTTATAATGAAGCAAAACACTTTATAAAAGTATATCTGGGTATAAATAATAAGATATATTGAATATCAACCTTGGTCTTTTGTTTCCTTGAAACATTCAATTTAAATATACACACCCACATTTTGTCAAAAGCATATGGTCATTTGATCAACCCCCAACCCCCATTTCCCTACAAATACTTTTTGCGTCCAGTGAAAAACAAACATCTCAGTATAAAACTTTATGTAACGTTTGAAAAATGATTAAGGGCTATTAAGGGCTATCATTGTTTCAAATTTTCGACACATTTCTTTAATTTCTAAAATTCCCATTCAGTAAGTCCAGAGTTTCCCTAAAATTGGATCAAAATATACCTTAAATTTATCAAAATCTTCTAAAAATCTTCTCAATAGTAAGTCCTTTTTTAAGTCAAAATTTTCAAACCTGTAAAAGTTCATCAGTTTGCTCAGTGGGGGAGGAGGTGGGGTGGTTAGGACGGGGTGGGGTGGTTAGGACAGGGTGACGTTCAGGGAGGGACATTGAAATTTATAATCGTCGCCCAACCTTTGACAACAAACGAAGTGCATTGAGGATTCCCACGGTTATGAAATGCGCTATGATAACAAACAAGGACATTTTAAATTATAAATTTCTTCCCTGTTCCCTGTTAAAGTGATTGTACACCTTGTATCTTGATAAATTGTCTGTTAATGTTTTCATTCTTTATAAGAATCAAGAAAGATGAATAGAAATCACCCTGTGAAACGTTCAGCCTATTCTGTTGTGTCATTAAATGAGAAAATAGTGACAATGAATTCAGATTTGTTTGTATGCATTCTTATGTGGAAAATTAATCATGGCATGTATTTCACATTTGTAATATATTACTTAAATATGACAGAATGACAGACTGAATTATTTTGTACCATCACCAACTTTACATAACGTAAGTTTTTAATTATAATTTAATTATAATTCAGTAATTTTGTAATCCGGTAATTACCAAAGGTTTACACTCCCTTTATCTGAAATTTCTCTTTTTCTAATAAAAAGAAAGTAAATAATTTCCAAATAGGTCATTTCACAAGATGGGCAGTTATTGGAATCATTCTGAATCATTCCCCCTTCCCCTCCCCCTTTGACACAAATTTACGCCACTGCAAGTGATTACCCTTTTTCAGTCACCTTGACAATAATAATTGTAAAATAATTAAATATTCATGAGTGCCTTCTCAAAGATGAATATCAGAGACATCAATACTCTGTAAAATTCTGCATTTTTTTTCAAGTTATGCGAAAATACTTCTGCCATATTATATTTGAAAATAATTAGTTGATATTTAAATGCGCATTTTAAGAGGAACGACGCATTTTCATTTCACTGCGCGTCATTGGCAATCCTAAACCACTCCACACAATGCCACGGCTATACACTAGTGTATTAAATGGCTGGGAATACTCGCCATTCAGGTTACTGTAGTAAGGAGGACCAGTAATCCATCCCGACCACGTACACGTCTTGAACCACCAACCTCCCTTCAGCTCATCTGCGCAGTTGTAAGTAGAGTCACCATCGTTGTCACGATCGTACGTCGAGAAGTTCTGTCCATTGTGGTCAGGAGTAAGAGAATCACCTAGGAAACAGAGAAAATAAATGAAATAAATGACAAAAATAAATTAATTGAAACCACACTTCATCCATTGAGATCCAAGAGGGGCAATGGTCCCCAACAAAATAAATATAAGCCCTAACTGTATAAATAAATAAAATAATTAGTTCAAGATAAAAACTGCGCATAATTAGAAAAGTAGAATGGCAGAATGTATGGTGTATAAAACGCAGCCGGTGGGGGGGGGGGGCACAAGTTACTGCGCACGACCGTGAAAATAAGGGGAAATTATTTTGGGACCCCCCCCCCCGCTCCATTCTAAAATGTAGATCTACTACACACATCGCTATCAAACACGAACCGCTATCAAATTTGTTGATTCTCCCCCCGAAAACGGGGGAAACCACTATAAGCTTGGGCGATATCGATTTTTTTTCATCCACGATATATCGGCAAACATATATCACGATTTTCAATAATATCGCGATTATTTTTTCATTCATGCTTGATTGCTTCAGAGCCGATAACCACAGGTATGTACCCCTCTACAAGCGTCACAATAAATCGCAAATTCGTTTGCAGAGTGTGTAGGGACTTCTGAAGTAGTTTGCTTTTTTTCTCACTTCGAAAAGCTGAAAAACTGTTCTTATTTTGTTTTCATGGAATTTCTGACTTGATTCACAATGTCGATTTTTTTTAATGGCAATATATATTTTTTTTAATCGCGATTTGCCGATATGCCGATAACTTAAAAAGGTTCTCGATATCATATCGAATAAAAAAGGTATCGCAGTATTCGGTATTATCGTGTTATTGCCCAAGCTTAAACCACTACGCATGCGTCAGTTTGATATACCAGCGGTCCACATTTTTGGGAAACAAATTAAATGGTTGTTTATAAGCGTGCGCACCACAAATGTGGACTACTCTAGCATATCAAATGGTTGTTTATAAGCATGCGCATCACAAATGTGGACTACTCTAGCATATCAAATGGTTGTTTATAAGCATGCGCACCACAAATGTGGGCTACTCTAGCATATCAAATGGTTGTTTATAAGCATGCACATCACAAATGTGGGCTACTCTAGCATATCAAATGGTTGTTTATAAGCATGCGCACCACAAATGTGTGCTACTCTAGCACATCAAATGGTTGTTTATAAGCATGCGCATCACAAATGTGGACTACTCTAGCATATCAAATGGTTGTTTATAAGCATGCGCATCACAAATGTGGGCTACTCTAGCATATCAAATGGTTGTTTATAAGCATGCGCATCACAAATGTGGGCTACTCTAGCATATCAAATTGTCGCATGCATGCGTATGGTGGTTTCCCCAATTTTCGGGGGAGAATCGACAGGTTTCCCCAAGACTGTGTTTGATAGCGGTTTGTGTAGAGATAACGGTACAAAAACAGTATTAAACCAAATACTAGTAAAACGGTAAAATACGCAGAATTTATGCTGTTTAAAGCACAGTACTATCATGGAAAAACAGTAAAACGTAAGATTTCAAACAACCACCATCCTCTGAAATCTACATCTACCCTTGTGGTCTTATTTGTATTCATAATATCGAATGAAATAAAACAAAGTGAATACAAGAATATAAGAATAATTGTGATGTGTATAAGAGTATAGGTCTATCATTGAATGAAACAGATGAATAATATACACAGACATTCAATGACACGTTTGTGTATGAATCGACTGACGTATAAAGAATGTAGGCCTATATGTACGTATAGGTCTATTTCAATCAGATGCTGTGTTTCGATTAAGTATTTTCAATTAGTCTTTTATTCAATTTTATTCCCCTCATTGGTGGTCGTTGATTGTTGTCACATCAATTAAAGGGAAAGTACAACAAATTTTTAATGTTGACCAAACTGCTTTTAGACAGTGATTTCAATCGCCTTTGGGTAATTTCCAGACTCGTTATTTTTCTGTATAGTCAATTATTTTGCATTTGTATTTCTTTGTTTTAATGTATTTCTTGCCTGGAATTAATTTGTTGTTAAACAAATGAATAATTACTAGTAAGCATATGGTAAATTTCTTTGAATCCATTTATCAATGAATCAACCTATGAATGATTCAACTGATTACATTGTCTTCTTTAACGAAACGTTTTGGTTTTAATTCATTCAGATTTGTCAGATTTGTTTCATTTCAGAAATTGGAACATTTTATGAATTCTAAGGTGGAAACAATAAACGTCTCAAATATTATCGCCAATAATTTTAATTTTGTTTTAAAGACATCACCTCTGACTAAATTATTACTGGGAAATATTGATACCATCATCAGCTGTACACCAAGTAAGTTTAATATTAAATTTCGTACAATTTGTTATTTGTTTTTGAATTGCCAATTTTATCTTTAAGACTATATCTCCCAAATCTGTTATAATATTCTGGGGGTGCAGACGGTGACATCTATATGAGGACCCAAGATGGTTTAAGGGGTGTGGAGTGTACACACGACCCATAGGAGGTCACATTGACCCATGTAGATCTTTAACTGCACACTTTCCTCTCAATACGAGGCTTGGAATTATCTGATATAAAGCATTTGTCGAGTAGGATATTTAGAGGTCCTATTTGGTATGTTCAGAAAACCTACTTACCATATAATGAGTCTGCTGTACCATCAACCACGTGGAGTATGTACGTATCTCCTTCGATGCGAAATTCTTGATATACAGCAGACCCTGGTGGGGTCCCATCACTAGGTACAAGATCCACTCTCATCTCCCATGCATCCCCGCTTACGTCAGTGAGACGACGGAGGATGTCGTTCCCCAGCCAGAACTCTCCGGTCTTGTTCCCGAAACCATTGCTATACTCGTTCCAGCTGCGGGTGAAATTAACCGTCCCATCCTGGCGTCGTTGGAATACCTTTAAAGATATATGCAATAACAACAAATTAGAAAGTTAAAAGAAGTTCATAGTCGATAGGTTCAATTTCAAATTTAATTCCTTTCATTATGTAGTCATTATTGTTAATAAAATGTACTATGGTGAACTTACAATCCATCCTTTTGAATCCATTGTCATATCACAGGAGACATTTAAGCCTTCTGGATATTGCGATGGGTTGATGGTGTAAACACCATCCGTGGTGTGACCAGCATCCCGCAAGGACTGGCAGTCGAGAAACGGGGCGGTGGTCGCACTTGGCGGGGCGGTGGTCGCACTTGGCGGGGTGGTGGTCTCACTTGGCGGGGTGGTGGTCTCACTTGGTGGGGTGGTGGTCGCACTTGGTGGGGTGGTGGTCTCACTTGGCGGGGTGGTGGTCTCACTTGGCGGGGTGGTGGTCTCACTTGGCGGGGTGGTGGTCGCACTTGGCGGGGTGGTGGTCTCACTTGGCGGGGTGGTGGTCTCACTTGGCGGGGTGGTGGTCTCACTTGGCGGGGTGGTGGTCTCACTTGGCGGGGTGGTGGTTGCACTTGGCAGGGCAGCAGGTGAAGTACCATCTGATTCAAACAAAATGAATAAGTACATTTTAAATTTAAATACGACAAAGAACAAAATAAACAACAGTTTTCTCAAAGTTCGATGAAGCACTAAGTGATAAATATATGGACAGATGCACGGACGGACGTGGATGGGTCGGATTATCAAGTCAGGTCACTTTCTTTCAAAATCTAAATCAAGTTTCATGTCATTTTTATTTACAATTCCAAGTCTAGTCACAAGCCAATGAAGTTAAAGGGGCAGTATCGTCACGATCAGAGCAGACTATCAACAGGGCATGGAATCAGTGTCATAGTAAGATGAACACAGTGATTGAAAATTACTGGCTCATTTATGCAGCAGCAACGGTAATATTATTTTCAGTCAGTGAGTTAATCTAAAACTAGCATTCCGATTCCATGCCCTGTTGCATGATTGTGACAATATTGTCCCTTTAAGTCTCAATTAACTTTGTTCAAAGCTTGGTTTAATAGTTTTTAAAAAGTGTCAAAATTAATTTATGACGGACCCACCATTAATTCATTTAGGCACATATTTTCTGTGAAACAATGTTTCTTACGGTTATTTTGTTTTCACTTCCTTATGAAAAGACAACATTCAGAAATTACCGTGAAACTAACTAAAAACACGGGCGATACATTTTTAGGATAAATTTGTCAGGTTTCTGGATGTTGTATTTGTATATTCTTGTGGAAGGCTGATAGCAAAACTTAGGTGAGCAGTGGGGGTTTATGTGTCTGAGAGGCTGCATCGCCGTTGTATATAGGCCTATTTTTATAAAATTTTGCGTTTTAAAGTGGGAAATCAAATTCATTTCTCCCACGTCAAAGTTAAAAAACAAAACAAAAAAGTGACTTGATTCAGTTTCAAACTCAAGTCCAAGTAACCAATTCAAGTCACGTACTCTTCAGATATAGGTAGTTCCTGATACACACCATATTTACGGGCAACTTGGATTTAGTGTTGAACTGTATCGAGTATTCTAAGCTTCACCGACCAATGAAACAAACACGCGATGCTTCCCTGCGAGGTGCAAGCGGTCTGCAGTTTGCTGCCGAAAATTACATTTTAGTTAATTACTCTTTCAATTTTTCGCCTACACATCTCAACTTTTTAAAGTTCTCCCCTCAGACAGGTCCAATTGACATGGTGCATGCCCCTTTTGTCACTGTTTTGCCATTGACCCAGAATTTCCAGACATATACCAATTCCCCATAGGCTGTGTACAAAACCTGGCTCTGGTTGCTTTTGTACAGTCTTACACCATATGTTTTCAATCAGCCACGGGAACATGTCTGGGCTTGCTAAACTCCACTTTGAAGGGCTAGGTTGACATCCAGTGTGTTGTAAGACCAATCAGCAATCTGATAATAGGGGGGTTGGGGGGGCGTGTCAAGAGGCAGAGTTTCCAGAGCCATGTATTGGCATGTATTGTCACAGAGGATCTGCGAGTGTGCAAGAGTTCATCACCCTTCCTTTGGGGTGCCTGGATTGTATTTGAGGGGTGTAAAAACAAATAGTTTCATTGCAAACAAGACATCAACGCTATTTTTAGATCGTACAAGAAAAGACTGGCTACAAGTGCACAGGAGTATATCTTTTGGCCCATCAGTTCAATGTGAATTATCAACACTTTTCTGAATACTAAGTAAAGCCAATGACATGGGATGGGGGGCTTATAGTCGGTCTGCAAGAGACAGACCACAGGGTGATTATGGCATGATTTATTGTGGTCTAAACAAAGCAAGAAGGAAAGGTAATATGCTTTGAAAAAGTTTGAAATCCCCATTATAAGGACATATGTACACGTTTTCCCAGCTGGCAGCAGAATGCAGTACCGTATGGCATCCGTGTTATTCCCAAGGGCAATAAACTCGCAGGGTTTTAAATTGTCAACATATTAATGAAAAGAAATAATAATGTGCGCATAGAACATGAAAACCACTTTATTTGTGTATCTCTACATAAAAAAAAATGTGTAAGTGTTGGTTTTGTAAGACTGGCACTGCATTGTACACATCAGTATATGTACACAGGTGGAATAAATTGTATATCACACTGTTCCATGTATTGCTTACCTATTTCACAATTGATCCCTGTCCATCCATCCAAGCAATTACAATCATAAGTAACTTGGTTATCAAGACAAACTCCTCCATTAAGACAAGGATTGGAACCACAGACATTTGGGATCTCACATGTTGCTCCAGTCCAACTACCAATACAGGTACAGATGTAAGCAAATCTATCTGGGTCCTCTGCACACTGGGCGTTATTCTGACATGGACCACTGGCACATGCCAAAGTTTCTGTAAAGAAAGAAAATACATGCACCTTAACCACCTTGACCTCCCTTAACAGAAAATGTAGTTTTACCACCTTACTTACAATCAGACATTACATAATCCACAATAACCTATTTATCTGCATAATGAACTCCCTCACTAACAGACAATTCATTTGAATATAGACATCACAAAATCTCATTATCTTGTGGAGAGATCATGAACATCCCTGAAACAGGTGAAGGGAATAAATATTTCCCAAAAAAGTGTTTTAATTTTCAGTATAAATATAAAACAATGGCAAAACTTACGGATTTCACAATGAGTACCACTCCATCCATTCCTACATGTACATGTATAAGAGTTTTGATCTCCGATGCATGTTGCTCCATTCAAACATGGGCTTGATGAACAGACATTAATGGGATTGGCACAGTTTTGTCCCATCCAACCAGTCGTACATTGACAAGAATAAGACGTCTGTTGGTTGATACACACAGCACCATTCTGACAAGGACTGGACGTACAGACATCTATGGGAGTCTCACAGTTAAGTCCTGTCCATCCGGCCAAACACTGACAACAATAAGACGTCTGTCGGTTGATACACACAGCACCATTCTGACAAGGACTGGACACACAGACATCTATGGGAGTCTCACAGTTAAGTCCTGTCCATCTGGCCAAACACTGACAAGAATAAGACGTCTGTTGGTTGATACACACAGCACCATTCTGACAAGGACTGGACGTACAGACATCTATGGGAGTCTCACAGTTAAGTCCTGTCCATCCGGCCAAACACTGACAACAATAAGACATCTGTTGGTTGATACACACAGCACCATTCTGACAAGGACTGGACATACAGACATCTATGGAAGTCTCACAGTTAAGTCCCATCCATCTGGCCAAACACTGACAACAATAAGATGTCTGTTGGTTGATACACACAGCACCATTCTGACAAGGACTGGACACACAGACATCTATGGGAGTCTCACAGTTAAGTCCTGTCCATCCGGCCAAACACTGACAACTATAAGACGTCTGTTGGTTGATACACACAGCACCATTCTGACAAGGACTGGACACACAGACATCTATGGGAGTCTCACAGTTTGGTCCCATCCATCCGGCCAAACACTGACAAGAATAAGACGTCTGTTGGTTGATACACACAGCACCATTCTGACAAGGACTGGACACACAGACATCTATGGGAGTCTCACAGTTTGGTCCCATCCATGTGGCCAAACAATGGCAAAAATAGCCAAAGCTATTAGAGCCTTCTAAGCATTGTCCTCCATTTTGACATGGGAAACTCCCACAGCTTAATATTCCTGTGTAAATAAAACAAGAAGGATAAAGATAGTTATTGTTATTCTTTGTAATTGCCATTGTATCAAGGTTGGAGTGAAAAAGCTAAATTTTAATCTATACTGAGACGCAATAGAAACTTACCACTTGTTTTGGAATAGCATAAAATTGTAATGGTTCAAAATAAGACAACACAACAATTTGAATTAGAAATGTTGGCATTTTATTGAGGAAATTACCATGTGTGACCGATTTGTCTGTAGGGGTATACACTGACTTGCCAAAATAATGCACATATTACATTTGTGCATTGTGATTACTGATAATTTAAGGTCGAAAAAGTGGTAAGTTTCGATCTATTGCGTCTCAGTATACTATCGTACTTATATGGTATATGTGCCAGAATATGGGAGATTGCAACAAGATGGCGGTGACCATAACATCACTAATATTTTTGTACTGCTTCTTCGGCATTTTTGAATGCTGTCACAATCGTCAGTCTACGTTTTATACCTTGGAACTTGATCTGAAACCATTTGTATGGTATCCTTTTTGTAAAACTGATGGATTATGTACATGTATGATGGCTTCAGTAACTTCAGACACCAGGCCACATAATTACAATTTTATTATCAGCCACTTGACTGACATAACTATAGTATGTAGACCTGGACAGAGAAGGAAATTTATAGGCAAGCGGGTCATTTATTATGCAAATCACGTTGCCACTTTTCAAGACAAATTGTTTTTAGATGGCGATGTTGAATTAAACCCTGGACCGCCACCACATCATGGAAAAAATTCTGATCCTGATTGTACATTAACTTTTGAGACAGTTAAAAGCAGTTCTGGGCTAAAAATAGCTCATTTAAACATCAATGGTCTTTATGGAAAACTGGACCAGATGAAAGTATTGTTGCTACACCAACCAATTCATATATTGGCTCTCTCGGAGACAAAACTTTGTGGCACTATTTGCTCTAGCGAACTCACCATTCATGGTTACATGTTACTTCGAAAAGACAGAACTCGACGAGGAGGTGGTGTAGCTTTTTATATCCATAAAAACATCAGCTTCACTATAATTCAAGACCCTTGCTTGGTGAATCTTGAAACTATCGCAATACTTGTCTCTACACCAAGTGGAAATTAAACAGTTTATCGACCGCCAACTTCGCCAATTTCGTTTTTTGATGATCTTGAATCAGCACTGGAAGTATTTAGCTCCAGATCCAATAACATGATCATTGTTGGTGATTTGAATTGTGACTTTAATTCAACTTCTCCTCGATTGACGCGCCTGGAGGAAACAATGAATCTTTTTAATTTGAAGCAGATTGTCCCTGAGGCTACTAGAGTTACATCTAATTCATCATCTTTAATCGATGTGATTATTACCAACAACTTGACTATTCACTCTGATTGCAGAGTCATTCCTTGTGCTATTAGTGACCATGATGTTATTTACACTCGTGTCAAATTTAAAATTCCTCACCAGTCACACGTTGAAAAACGTTCAGGAGCTTTTAAAAAATTTTGATTGTGACGCTTTTTGAATGACCTTATTGGGATGCCTTGGTCAATTTTGGACGAGGTGACTGATCCTGACATTGCCTGGAACATTTGGCACAATTTGTTTAATAATATCTGTAATAAACATGCCCTTTTGTAACTAAGCGTTTTAAAGCTAACCTTCCTAAATGGCTAGAAAACAGAAATGACATTTTCATTTAATGCATGAACGGGATGTAGCCAAATCTAAAGCTAGGAGAACTAAATTGAAGGAGGACTGGGATAGGGCCAAAATTTTGAGAAATGATGTCACTAGACTTTGTAGAACTGCTAAAATTGGTTATTATCAAAATCATGTTCGTATTAATCAAAATAACAGCAAAAAGTTATGGGTCGGCATAAGAGAGATTCTCCCAAATAAGAAAAACAATAATCTTCCTGGCACTTTTAATATTGATAATAAGGATGTCTCAGATCCAAAACCATAGCCGATAGTTTTAATAATTTTTATGTTAATATCAGCAATGTTCTGTTGGCCAACATTTCAAATGACGCTAATCAAGATCCGTGCTCTTATCTAACACATTGCTCAACTAGTTTTCCTTTTACAGAATTCCTCCAGATTTTGTTTTTAAGGAGATTGCTAGGCTGGATCCTGGGAAGTCTGCTGGTCTGGACAACATCGATGGTAGGCTATTTAAGCTGGCGCTTGTTATCGCCCTCCCCTTGACACATATATTCAATTTAACCCTTTCCACCTGTACCATTCCTCAAGCGTGGAAAAAGGCCAAAGTTATCCCCATTTTTAAAGCAGGTAATCGCAAAGTGCTCAATAATTACAGGCCCATTTCGATTTTGCCGTTGGTTTCTAAAATAATTGAAAAAGCTGTCCACTCACAATTCCTCTCATACCTTACTTCAAACGACCTTCTGTCTTCTAATCAGTTTGGTTTTAGACCTGGGTACTCCACACTTGCAGCAGTAGCTCATGCTCATGATAACTGGCTTCATCACATTAACAATGGTAATTTAATTGGTTCTTTATTCATTGATTTACAGAAAGCCTTTGATACAGTTAACCATGATATTCTTTTACGCAAACTTTCTTTTTATGGATTATCTACCTCAGCTGTTGATTGGCTAGCATCTTATTTATCTGGAAGGACGCAGCAAGTCTGTTATAAATCCAAACTTTCTGTAGTTAATCCTGTAACATCTGGAATACCTCAGGGATCAATCCTGGGGCCCTTACTATTTTCATTGTACATTAATGACCTGCCAAAATGTCTTGATCACTGCAACATTGATATGTATGCAGATGATACACTTATTTATTATGGTGATAAAAACACTAGTCTCATTGAAAATAAATTGAACTCGGATCTTCTTAATTTAACAAAATGGCTGCAGGCTAACAAACTTATTTTAAATCCTCAAAAACAGAAGTTATGCTAGTTGGTACTGCTCAAAAACTTAAAAAGAGCAATCCCTCGAAATTTTTATTTCTGGCCAAAAATACAACAAGTTGATTCTCATAAACACCTAGGGATACTAATGGACAACAAACTAAATTTCTCTGAACATGTGAAAAAGTCTGCAATAAATTAAGTTCTTCAATTTCTTTGCTCACAGAACAAGAAAATTTGTTGACCAGCCAACAGCTTTTTATTATATAATGCCATGGTTCTACCCACATAGACTACTGCTGTATGGTGTGGGGTGCCAAACCCACTCTTGTCTCCAAAATTCAAAAACTCCAAAATAGAGCACTTCGCATTGTTCTTAAGCTTCCACCCATTTCACCCACCAACTTACTTTTTAGTAATCTCAATACAATGACAGTTGCCCAGCGCATTCACTTCCAACTTGCCTGCCAGGCTTTTAATGCCTCCATTGGTGTTACTCCAGACTGTCTCTGCCAAAGACTTAACCCGATCCAGCCTGGCGATCGACCAACAACTCGGGCAATTACACATGGTAACTTTATTATTCCCAAACCTAAATGTGAAATCTTTAAAAACAGTTTTAGTTACAGAGCTCCTTCTTTTTTAAATGGTGTCCTTTCACCACTCGTTCAAACTCTTATTCTTCATTCAGGCGTTTGCTGAAGGAAGGCAAGGTTTGAAGTAATATTTTTTTAATTTTATTATTATGTCATAGATTACCTTGTGTCTTGCCCGAGATGTAGGTATACAATTGATAATTAATTAATTTTTTTTTGCTCCATTTTTAATCTTCCCTTTTAGTCCTATCTTTAATCAGTATGGTAGACTGGGACGGGGGTCTATTTGTGCAATTTAGTCCTTTACGTTTTATTTTGTATGTAATTGTCCATTAAGACTTTTTATTATTATTAATTCATCTGTACCTCCTGTAACAATTTTTGTATAATATTGATATATTTTTATATTATATGAGGGCCCCAAATGATCAGCTGTGCTGGATGGGTTACCCTCGTTAAAGATGGTTTTAAATAAAAAAAAAAATAAAAAAAACAGTTCACACATGAGCCTGCTGAGGTTTATGTATGAACCTTTTGTGGGTTGGGATATGGGTGATGCCAGTTGCACACATGAGCCTCTGAGGTAACAGCAGTGTTATACTTTCCACTTAGTTATTTCACAATCTGTGCCAGTCCATCCGGCCAAACATTGACAAAAATAGCCAAAGCTATTAGAGCCTTCTAAGCATTGTCTTCCATTTTGACATGGGAAACTCCCACAGCTCAATTATATATATAAGTAAATAAAACAGGAAGGATAAAGATAGTTATTGTTGTTCTTTGTAACTGCCACTGTATCAAGGTTGGAGTGAAAAATCTACTATCATACTTATATGGTAATCTGCAAGTCCAGGTTCAAATTCTACTTGACTGAAATTTTCTGTGATCATCACTCCAAATTTTGATATGCATCTAATAGATTTTGTCTTGTGGATTTTTTGATGATTTGCATACAATTTTCACAAACAATGTCAAAGTGCCATTTTAACAATTTGTGATATGAGAATTAATTGTGTAATGAGCTTCATGTACACTGGTGTCAAATATTTATCTATTCTCAAATATCTGTAAGAAATCCTTATTAGACCATATATCTTTATCACACTGTGGCCATCTTTGTCTGATTCCCTGCACTGCCAGTGCGACTATAGTACTGATTGTCAATATACAAAAGGGGCCAGTCTATTTAGCTGACTTTGATAAAGGGCTAATATCTTGCCATATTATGTGCAATCCAATTTGTATAATGCATGCTGATCTAACTAACAACAAATTACTGCAAATATTGACCTATACATCCTCAAATATTGTTTTTATCAATGTTGTAATCACACTGAATAACAATTACCTATGATTTCTTCTATTTTTTGTGTTCAGTTTAATAACGCAACTATGTAGATGGTTCAATTACAAACTACACAGTAACATACAGTGAACGGTGATCAGCAGCTAGAATGATATGTAATGCGCCCATATTTGCTATGTATTCTATGTAACCATTTCTCATTTTGCGGTATAACATCATGTGTTTATTTCAACTATCAACTCTGGGGACTTCACGGGTTATTATCTACATTTTGATTAGCCTGCTCTAATCTTCGTCAGGAGAATGAAGAGGTTTGGAGATGCAGCTCCTGAAGTCCCCATGGTTCTCCTTGAACCATATTTCTCACTTAGCAATAGTTGAGAAACGAGTTGCCCTATATTGGTTCTCCCTTGAACCATAATCTCACTTAGCGACAGTCGAGATACGAGTTGTACAATATAAAGGTTCTTTTCAGAACCTGAACCTTATCTTTGCGATAGTTGAGATAAACACATGGTGTTACCGCAAACCGAAACGATATCGATATTCCACCATGCAAAGCCTCAAATCTTATATTCTATGTAACTTGTATAATGATATTTCATAAGGGAACTTGATCTTCACTATACGTCTAGGTTGTAAAAAATAATTACTACATATCTGCGTAACTTGCTTGTTTTATTGTGAATACTATCATATGTTCTTTTGAACATTATAATTTATAAATATGTTCTTGTGATTACTAGCCTTAATATTTCTATACCCATTAGTCTCCTGATGGCAAATGGAGCACTCATATAAGCAAAACAAATTCAGAGGCTCACTTAGTTATAAGTCTTTAACTTATGTATTTGACAATCTGTTCCTGTCCATCCAGCTGTGCATTGACAAATGTAAGCTAAAGAACCTTGTAAACATTGTCCTCCATTCTGACATGATTGACTGAAACAAGTTTGCAATCCTATTAAACAAATCAATCAAAGTTAGGCACACAAATATCATACTATATCAAAATATGTA
Source organism: Zoroaster sp. YZ-2022 (assembly GCA_029582265.1). Classification (NCBI taxonomy): domain Eukaryota; kingdom Metazoa; phylum Echinodermata; class Asteroidea; order Forcipulatida; family Zoroasteridae; genus Zoroaster; species Zoroaster sp. YZ-2022. The sequence continues at coordinate 48,361,161 of CM055818.1, read as the reverse complement.
ACATTGTGTCAATGAGTATAACATGTATACTTATCACAGAATTGTACAATATTGAAAAAAATGTGGTGATGTATTCCAATTGTCAAGGTTTTTTTATCACAAGGAAAATGTTTAGTAAATAATTCAATATAAGCCATTTCTGAATTCTGATCCTGGTCATCATTCTCAAAAATATTTGTGAAAGCTTTTCAGCTTCATAGGAAGTATTTGACTTAATAAAACACATTATGAACTCATTATGAACAGATAAAAGAATCTGGTTGGTTGCCACTGATACATGTACCACCATTCTGACAAGGACTCAAATCACAAGTAACCGCTAAATTGAGAAACATAAGGAACAAAAAGCATTATAACTAAGAGAAACATTTTGACAAAATATTATGTATGATGTGAATGAAATAAACACTAGGCATTTGATTAAGGTGTATAAAGCCGTATCAGGTTATTTCCTTCAGTTATTTTTCCAACTGTAAATGTAAATGCATTATCAGATGGTAAACATACTCCTCCATTCATACAAGGATTGTCATCACAGGATTGCACCACTGTCAAATAAATACAAAACTCAATGTTACTTATTTTTAGAAAAGTGATTGAGGTGTTGATCAAACCATGGCTAAAAAACTGACTCGTGGAAGCTAAAAGACTGATTGATGAAGGGGCAGGGAGTCAATCCAACAACCTCTGGATCCGTTGAAAATGAATAAGAATTCATTGACCGATGAGCAAGTTGATCCATCGACTTTGAATAAAAATTGATGTTTTTTACATTGTCTGATGATCTTTTTATAATAGGAAAAGTAAAAACTTCTATATAGTGCCATAATTTATACTACAGAACAAAAACCACTCTAATAAATCTTGACTTTCCGCTTTGATCTAATGGAGAGAAATATGAAAGCCATTAGACTTACCAATCTCACAGTTTCTTCCAGAGAATCCTGATGTACACCGACAGTTATAAATTATCTGTAGATTGATACACTGTGCTCCATTCAGACATGGAGTAGAAGCACACAAATCAATTGGCTCATGACAATATAATCCTTGCCATCCAGGTAAACAATAACAGAAATATTCCAATGGAGAAGACAGTGCTTGGTAGCATGAAGCACCATTCTGACAAGGGCTTTGTGAACACGCAGTTATTTCTAAGAAGAAAATAGCAGTAACAATGAAAGTTTATGCTGTGGTATAGATATATTTGGGGTTTTCAAAGTTTGTCAAAGAAAATGATTGCAAACATTTTGGGATGGTGGCTGGCTCCATTTCCTGCATTTAAAAAAATAAATAAATGATTAGTTTGGGCATACATTAACCCTCCTATGGTTTGACCTTTCAAAACCTTTCAAAATCTGCTTACGGGCCAAAATGGCTATCAATAATTATGAACCCTTTAAAACCCTCCAGAATTTGTTGCTACTGAACAACCACACCTTTCAATACCCTTTGAAAGGTATTGAAACATTTCAACACCAGTTTGTTCAGAGAGTTGTTACACCTTTCGAAACCTTTCATAGGTCCCTTTGTCAGACAGTTAAAGCCACCTTTCAAAACCCTTCAGTACAGCAAACTTGAAAGGTTTTGAAAGGTCTGACATCTATGGCAAATGCACTGTACATAGGAGAGGTTAACCTGTTCCTCCATGCATTAACAGACAGAAATACAGTCACTGCAACTACAACACATGTACAAAAACAAAACATTCAAACCACAATTAGGTTAACCCTCCTACTGATAGACCATTTGAAACCATTCAAAATTTCCACTTTCAAAAATGCCCATTGGTTTTGTACACAATATAGTGATACCATTTGAACAGTGTTGGTAGCAAGCTTTACTACCATTCAAATCCATTCAAATGGTTTTTGAATGGTGGATACACTACACCTTGTAGCCGAATGGTTTCAAATGGTGAATGTACTGCACAGTGGCTTATAAATCATTCAAATGGTTTTTGAATGATGTATACACTACACCTTGGTGTGTTTCCATAGCCGAATGGTTTCAAATGGTGAATGTACTACACAGTGGCTTATAAATCATTCAAATGGTTTTTGAATGATGTATACACTACACCTTGGTGTGTTTCCATAGCCGATGATGGTTTCAAATGGTGAATGTACTACACAGTGGCTTATAAATCATTCAAATGGTTTTTGAATGGTGGATAACACTACACCTTGGTGTGTTTCCATAGCCGAATGGTTTCAAATGGTGAATGTACTGCACAGTGGCTTATAAATCATTCAAATGGTTTTTGAATGGTGGATACTCTACACCTTGGTGTGTTTCCATAGCCGAATGGTTTCAAATGGTGAATGTACTGCACAGTGGCTTATAAATCATTCAAATGGTTTTTGAATGGTGGATACTCTACACCTTGGTGTGTTTCCATAGCCGAATGGTTTCAAATGGTGAATGTACTACACAGTGGCTTATAAATCATTCAAATGGTTTTTGAATGGTGGATACTCTACACCTTGGTGTGTTTCCATAGCCGAATGGTTTCAAATGGTGAATGTACTACAGTGGCTTATAAATCATTCAAATGGTTTTTGAATGGTGGATACACTACACCTTGGTGTGTTTCCATAGCCGAATGGTTTCAAATGGTGAATGTACTACACAGTGGCTTATAAATCATTCAAATGGTTTTTGAATGGTGGATACACTACACCTTGGTGTGTTTCCATAGCCGAATGGTTTCAAATGGTGCATCAAAAAGGAACCAAAAGTAGGAGGGTTATAATATGCCAATACATTAAAAACAATGCTGAAAGATATGGTACCGGATTTACATATCTTAATTTTGCCCAATTCAGATGAAAGAACAAATATATATTTGTAAAATATCATTTAGTATTAAAAATCAAACCTTGTCAATACACAAATACATCATAGCATCAATATATATGTATATTTGTTATCATTTTAAGTTATGTATATATTACCAGACTGGTTATACATTAGTCCAAAATATAATTGGCTTCTTATTGAGTGTATGTGTAATTAATATCTGATTGTTAAATCCTGAACCAAATCTTGAAGTAAAGTTTAAATGTTCTGGTAAATGTAAAAATATCTATACATAACACAAGTCAGGCAATAGATGAATGGATATTAACCTCTACACAGAAAACGTAAGCAGTTCGGTACAACATACTGAATAGTTTTCCTGCTTGATCCTGATGTGTGGTGTGTATAATAACCCCATTTATATCCAGAAATGCTATGTGTACTTGTTACTCACTCTAATGTTAAAGTTAATTGTGGGAACTAGAAAGCAAGGTCACCAACAAATACCACTAATAGAGAAAGTACTGTGCTCCCTAGAGCCTTTGTACAAAGTTATATGCAGGCAGTAACAAAGGCAGTCAATAAATGAATGGAATAAACCACTGTATGCAAACAGAGTGAATGTTGTATATGAATCAGTGACTCACTATGCAAACAATTTGTAGGATATGTTTAGAAATGCCAAACTACTTTTAGAAAAACATTTTATTATTTGATTGTGATTATTTGATAAAAATGGTAGAAGATATATTGCTTAATTAACTGATCTTTTCATAGAAATATAACTGCATAGACTTACGAAGCTGACAGAAGATTCCAGTGAAGGCATTTGTACATTGACAGATAAAAGAATCTGGTTGGCTGCCACTGATACCACCATTCTGACAAGGACTCAAATCACAAGTAACCGCTAAATTGAGAAACATAAGGAACAAAAAAGCATTATAACTAAGAGAAACATTTTGACAAAATATTATGTATGATGTGAATGAAATAAAAACTAGGCATTTGATTAAGGTGTATAAAGCCGTATCAGGTTATTTCCTTCAGTTATTTTTCCAACTGTAAATATAAATGCATTATCAGATGGTAAACATACTCCTCCATTCATACAAGGATTGTCATCACAGGATTGCACCACTGTCAAATAAATACAAAACTCAATGTTACTTATTATTAGAAAAGTGATTGAGGTGTTGATCAAACCATGGCTAAAAAACTGACTAGTGGAAGCTAAAAGACTGATTGATGAAGGGGCAGGGAGTCAATCCAACAACCTCTGGATCCATTGAAAATGAATAAGAATTCATTGACCGATGAGCAAGTTGATCCATCGACTTTGAATAAAAATTGATGTTTTTTTACATTGTCTGATGATCTTTTTAATTTTATAATAGGAAAAGTAAAAACTTCTATATAGTGCCATAATTTATACTACAGAACAAAAACCACTCTAATAAATCTTGACTTTCCGCTTTGATCTAATGGAGAGAAATATGAAAGCCATTAGACTTACCAATCTCACAGTTTCTTCCAGAGAATCCTGATGTACACCGACAGTTATAAATTATCTGTAGATTGATACAATGTGCTCCATTCAGACATTGAGTAGAAGCACACAAATCACTTGGCTCATGACAATATAATCCTTGCCATCCAGGTAAACAATAACAGAAATATTCCAATGGAGAAGACAGTGCTTGGTAGCATGAAGCACCATTCTGACAAGGGCTTTGTGAACACGCAGTTATTTCTAAGAAGAAAATAGCAGTAACAATGAAAGTTTATGCTGACGTGGTATAGATATATTTGGGGTTTTCAAAGTTTGTCAAAGAAAATGATTGCAAACATTTTGGGATGGTGGCTGGCTCCATTTCCTGCATTTAAAAAAATAAATAAATGATTAGTTTGGGCATACATTAACAGACAGAAATACAGTCACTGCAACTACAACACATGTACAAAAACAAAACATTCAAACCACAATTAGGTTAACCCTCCTACTGATAGACCATTTGAAACCATTCAAAATTTCCACTTTCAAAAATGCCCATTGGTTTTGTACACACATAGTGATACCATTTGAACAGTGTTGGTTTTTGAATGGTGGATAACACTACACCTTGGTGTGTTTCCATAGCCGAATGGTTTCAAATGGTGAATGTACAACACAGTGGCTTATAAATCATTCAAATGGTTTTTGAATGGTGGATACACTACACCTTGGTGTGTTTCCATAGCCGAATGGTTTCAAATGGTGAATGTACTACAACAGTGGCTTATAAATCATTCAAATGGTTTTGGATGGTGGACACACTACACCTTGGTGTGTTTCCATAGCCGAATGGTTTCAAATGGTGAATGTACTACACAGTGGCTTATAAATCATTCAAATGGTTTTTGGATGGTGGATACACTACACCTTGGTGTGTTTCCATAGCCGAATGGTTTCAAATGGTGAATGTACTACACAGTGGCTTATAAATCATTCAAATGGTTTTTGAATGGTGGATACACTACACCTTGGTGTGTTTCCATAGCCGAATGGTTTCAAATGGTGAATGTACTACACAGTGGCTTATAAATCATTCAAATGGTTTTTGAATGGTGGATACACTACACCTTGGTGTGTTTCCATAGCCGAATGGTTTCAAATGGTGCATCAAAAAGGAACCAAAAGTAGGAGGGTTAATATGCCAATACATTAAAAACAATGCTGAAAGATATGGTACCGGATTTACATATCTTAATTTTGCCCAATTCAGATGAAAGAACAAATATATATTTGTAAAATATCATTTAGTATTAAAAATCAAACCTTGTCAATACACAAATACATCATAGCATCAATATATATGTATATTTGTTATCATTTTAAGTTATGTATATATTACCAGACTGGTTATACATTAGTCCAAAATATAATTGGCTTCTTATTGAGTGTATGTGTAATTAATATCTGATTGTTAAATCCTGAACCAAATCTTGAAGTAAAGTTTGAATGTTCTGCGTAAATGTAAAAACATCTATACATAACACAAGTCAGGCAATAGATGAATGGATATTAACCTCTACACAGAAAACGTAAGCAGTTCGGTACAACATACTGAATAGTTTTCCTGCTTGATCCTGATGTGTGGTGTATAATAACCCCATTTATATCCAGAAATGCTACGTGTACTTGTTACTCACTCTAATGTTAAAGTTAATTGTGGGAACTAGAAAGCAAGGTCACCAACAAATACCACTAATAGAGAAAGTACTGTGCTCCTAGAGCCTTTGTACAAAGTTATATGCAGGCAGTAACAAAGGCAGTCAATAAATGAATGGAATAAACCACTGTATGCAAACAGAGTGAATGTTGTATATGAATCAGTGACTCACTATGCAAACAATTTGTAGGATATGTTTAGAAATGCCAAACTACTCATTAGAAAAACATTTTATTATTTGATTATGATTATTTGATAAAAATGGTAGAAGATATATTGCTTAATTAACTGATCTTTTCATAGAAATATAACTGCATAGACTTACGAAGCTGACAGAAGATTCCAGTGAAGGCATTTGTACATTGACAGATAAAAGAATCTGGTTGGTTGCCACTGATACATGTACCACCATTCTGACAAGGACTCAAATCACAAGTAACCGCTAAATTGAGAAACAAAAAAGCATTATAACTAAGAGAAACATTTTGACAAAATATTATGTATGATGTGAATGAAATAAAAACTAGGCATTTGATTAAGGTGTATAAAGCCGTATCAGGTTATTTCCTTCAGTTATTTTTCCAACTTACCAATTAAACACAGCACCAGTAAATGTTGGAGGGCACTGACAAGCAAAAGATTCAGGAGTATAGCCAGAGAAACAAACTCCACCATTAAAACATGGGTCACTGTCACATCCAACTCCAGATACTAGGACAGAATAAACAATCAAATATCTGACTTATCAAATCTTTTCATCTTTAAAAACCCTCCTACAATCAGTGACATTTTTTAAACAACCCATTCAGGCCACTCCAATTAGCCATTGCTATGGTAGGCAGTGGCTCCTCATAGCTATACTGCATAGTAACATAATGCCTCATCATATGTCTGTTGGTTTTAGTGGTTTGTGATTGACATATTGCAGGGCATATTACTTGTTCCAGACTCAGTGGCTGGTGGTAGGTTACTATGGAGAGTTTGTGTTTACAAAATAACTGCTGAAAATCCCAATGGATGATGGAGGCTTGGTATGGTTTATTGGTCTCAGTGGCTGATGGTGATTTATTATTTATTTATTTATTTATTTATTTGGAATTACACTTTTGAAACAGTGGCACACGATGTATGTTAATATCGGTGCATCCATCAAAACAATTTCTAAGTACAATAGTTACAACAGTTAATATTTATAAAAATAACAATATTTAATAATAAAAATGTTAAATAATAGTAATAATTTAGCGAAACAAAGCGAACGCATAGAGCTGAACGAAGGGATGCATTGACACGCCGCACCGTCGTATGCGAGATAACCATGTAGACCTACACAATGCCAGGTAGGTCTACTGAGGTAGGGTGAGCAAAATAACAAAATGCATACGGACCAATGTAGGCCTATATCCCGCGATTCGCTTTGCTTCGTCAAATACAAATAATAAATAATATCAAGTCAATGGATATTTACAAAATAAATTGCAAAATAAATTGCACGGTCTTGTGTCTAAAGATGATTTGACAACACTGTACACTGTTAGAACGCTGGTCAAAACCTCAACCAACACGGACCACATGCGAACCACACAACAGCCATTTAAAACATTTAACCAACAAGCCTAAACATTTAATCAACGTTTACTAATGTCCAAACTTGTTGGTGAAAATTATCCAACAACAATTGCGCGTCTCACCCGGCAGTCCGTGCCGGCTAAAGCTCCGACTCGCGCTCCAACAATGTAGGTTTCGGCGGATAGGCTAATACTTAGGCTATCTCCTAACACCCCAACGCATCAGTCTTGTAACCCATACGCAAAAAGAGAAATGAAAACATGAAAACAATTGATTTAGAAACATGTCAAAGCGACAAGAGAATCCCGTCCATGACAAAAACCCCCTCCACCCGCGGATTTGAGACGCATGAATTAACGCAGTTGATGAACCCGCCGAGGGTAGTTCAAGCTCTGCAAGCGACCATCATCTTTAAACACAATGCCTTTATATTAATGAAACAATACAATAAATAGCTATAAATAATCAACAGCAATGGCAGTAAACAAGTACATATATAAACATCAACTAGAGGTATAGAGTTTGTTAAAAACAAACTCAAGGTGTTCGAGTGCGCCTAATATGACATCATCACCTAAAGTTATTAAAAGACAAGAGTTACTTCAGGAGATATGAGTTTTCATAATATGTAATATATATAAAATACCACATATTGTGTTATACTGAATACATTAACTTCTGGTTCAATTATGTGACGTCATTCATACTTCACAAAATTGTTCCTCATAATATGAGTTACTTCAGGAGATATGTGGTTTTTATGATATATAATGAACATAACATGTGCTGAATACATTAACTTCCGGTTCAGTCATCCCATATAATTTTAAATTCCTCCAACCAAATTAAGTCTGAACTTGGTAAATATGGTTTTCTCTTCAGAAAGGTTTCATGACAAAACTCAAGATCAGTGGTGTCAAGTGCGACTTGACAAGAGACTATGGCTACGAGAGATAAGTTCGGCGTGTAATTTGACTTCAGACTAGGGGGTGTGCAATGAGTGTGTTCAGAAATTGAGTTTTGTGACATATCAGGCATGAGTGTGGAAACAGTAGATCATTACATGTAAATTGCTAATATATATAAATCCACAATCACGAAACTTGCCCGTTTGGCAGATATTTGCATTTGAATGACATGAAAATAGCGCCCTCTTTCGGCCATTTTTAGAAAACTGTACATTTTAATGTACATTTCAATTTTGTATAATTTGAATAGTTCACATGGGCTATGTGTTTTATGTTTGGAAGAGTTTGGAAAGGGGATTCCATATTTGGGGAATATTTGTCATTGTAAAAAATGAACCAGTTTAAAAAAAATTGCCTTGAATAAAAGGTCTGAACCCGTCTGATCCCCCAGTCCTCTACCCTTTACTCCCAGGGTAAGATCCATGGTGTCGTGGGGTAGTATTCCAATTTAATTGATCATGTGAAAACAATCTAAATTGACCATACATCTCAATATTTTGGGGTTTCATTTCCCATCACCCATCTCCTTGCCTTGAGCCCCACCCGCATTCTAACCCTACCTACATCAGAGACCAATTTGTAAATCTTTTATCATCTTGAAAAAGTTCAGTATTGGTTATTAATTGTCAATGTTTTGTGTAAATATTTAAATTGATAAAACACATTCTTCGTTAATACACACAATTAATAAGTAATAAAGGAAATGACACTTCTGCTTTATTTTGTCATGGTCATGATACTCCTTTTCCATCCATTTTTGCACCCATCAATAATAATCCATTTCATGCAGGATAAAGGTTATCCAAACTTCTAGGTCTAATTTGCAATGAAAAGAATAATTTTTTCTCAGTACTAAATATTCCAACAAGTGAACCTGTAGTCCCTGGCATTAATTAGTTTTGGCTAGTATTGTTAAACCTTTTACTGGTGCATGAAAAGAAAGTCAACAGAATTTTTCAATTAAAGATAATGGTTAAAGGGGCAACATTATCTCAATCAGAGTAGACTTTCAACGGGTCATGGAATCAGTGTCCTAGTGTAAGATGAACAAAGCAGGCAATTGAAAATTACTGGCTCATTTGTTAAGCAGTGTGCAAGGATAAGTCATCTGAAGTTGATGGCCAGGGCAACTGTAATGCCATGTGATTTCTTCATTAAAAGTGTATTATATAGCACAGCTGATGCATTGAAGAGCGTGTGAAGATATGCACTTTTATGTAAAAATCTCTCTGCTACTCCAGCACCTTAACTGCTGTCTGTATCAGTATCCGTACATAATGTATCTGAGTCAACTGCAGTCTCTATACCAGTTCTTTTGCAGGGAGAGTTTGGCTGTACACCAAGTCAACTGTATTCTTAGTAAATGATCTATGAATTACCAGCGTAGGAAATGTACTTTTCAGACGTGTTTTCAGATTGTGGGTCAACTCAAATCAACTCCCTCCACTTCTTGTACATACATGTACTTGATGAACTTACGATGTAATGACTTTGTGAAAAGGATTTTATTGTTTTTATTATTCTCTTCAGGATGACTTCTTCACAGAATTTTATTTATGCATCATTGTACCAAATAGGTATTTTATCTGATGGATCTGGCCTTGTCAAGAATTGGGTACATACTCATTATAGCAAAGACAATGATAGCAAACTTCTAAACCCACAAGATCTTTATCTTCGATTTGCAAAAGTAACCTCTCATCTTTCCGTTGGGCTGCTTCAAACAGTTGGCATGCAATCAAGGTTTGGCACTGTGAATACTTATCAGTTTTTTTTCTCAATTTTTCTCGGTTTGTCAGGGAGTAAGTCTGATAAAGACCACGGTTTTCTTCTCTGGGGTTCAGTGCTGCATTCTTACCGCTCGAGCTCATATTGACCTGAATATGTATGAAGAAAGAATGATAAATATTTAATAGAAATAGAGAAATAAGTGAGTAAGGGAATGGGCATTGTAGACAAAAAAGAGAGTGAAAATTAACAAAAGTACACACACAAAACAAGGTAAGAAAGAAACGAAAAGCAACATATAACTAGAAACAATTTTACTGCATACTAAGCTTACGATAAACACGATATCGAATATTGCAATAACTTTTTTATTCGATTACAATATCGAGAACCTATTTAAGTTATCGGCGAATCGCGAATACAAATATATCACAATAAAATATAAATCGACATTGTGAGTCAAGTCAGACATTCCATGGAAATAAAACCATTAGTCTTTTGAGCTTTTAGAAATGAGAAACAAAAGCAAACTATTTCAGAAGTACATACACGCTCTGCAAATAAATTTGCAATTTATTGTGACACTTGTAGAGGGGTACATACCTGTGGTTATTGGCTCTAAAGCAATCATGCATGAATGCAAAAAAAGAATTGCGATATTATTGAAAATTGCAATATATGTTTGCCGATATATCGAGGATTAAAAAAAATCGTTATCGCCCAAGCTTACTGCATACTTGAAACTTGATTGAATTTTTGGAAAGAATGTCGTATCCGACCACCACTTTTAAAGGGTTTTGGGGAATTTTTTTGCAACCACTAACCAGTTAAAAATTATTCTATCGATTTTTGGTGGTACAGAAAGCGAAAACTATCTTTAAAATCCACTTTTATTTCCCTTCTAAAAAATCCTCCCCTTCAGAAAATAGAAGGATCCTATTATAGTTGCCACTGCGCATGTACAAATGACTGTGTTGGTTACTAATTGTGGAGTTTACGACATCAGACTGACATTACTGAGGAATTCATCGTATAGCAAAATGGCTGATTTTTCATGAAATAAATATCCTGGAATAATGTGAAGTATATGTCCATCATCATCCATATGTTCTCCACCTTACGAGGTAGGTAAGATTACTTTAATGGTTATACTGAATGAGAAAAAGTGGCGGTCGGATGCGACATTCTAGCCGTATTTTTCAATATTTGCCTACCTTGATGTTTCTGTTTCTTCTTAATCTTATTTCTTCCTCTCAGCCCTGCAAATGGCATGGAAGCATTTGTAACCACTCAGAGTGGTACCCATAAATCTGTAAATCGAATGGTAATTAATTTTAGGAATGTCGGCTATTCATCCATACATGTAAAATAATAAATAATTGGGTCAGCATCCATCTTCATTGTATACACTATGAAAAAATAACCCAAAACTTTAGTTCAGCTTGAAGTTCATTTCCATGCTTATTTACAATCGCCAAAGGTTGAATATTCTTGGCTCATGTACAAAGTTATGTTTAGCAACCACAATACATGTTGTATTACTTTTAAGTATCTGATAAAACTCCATTATAAAGATCCCATTTTTCAACAGTGCTGATTTTTTTCCCCAAAAAGTGCCCCTTTCAGGATTTTGATGGATTTGGGGTGGTTAGGGTTATAGTTTATTTTGTTGGTCAAGGTATTAACATGGTAACTATTGAAAATAATCACCAGGAATGATCTTTTTTTTAAATTCACACTACACGATACTGAGGGACAGATCACAATGAGATATTAAAAGTCTGAAGACATAAGTTAAATTGTCAAGGATATTTTTCATATAGGCCTAAGTCCAACTATTTTACAAAATATATGTAGTCTGATTAGGTCCAGATATTTTTCAAATTCTTTAAAATTAATTCCTACATTACCTGTAACGTTAGCTGCGACGATGTTATGTACGTTAGCTCAACAGCTCCTAACGCTTAGGATTCATGGAGGAAGGAAAATAGATTTCCTTCCTCCATGCTTAGACATTGGCAATATCACACTCAACCATACCGCTCTATTTCTTCCATCCACTTGCACATGAAAGAATCTTTTGTCCAACTCTATCTCCAAAAATGATAACAATTTGGATTCCATGCTAAATTAGTACATTTTCTGCGGCGATTTATTTTCTGCAGACGGCCCGACACTCAGGAAGCCATTGTTTTGCTGCTGCATGGTACTAATACTGTCGCTGGCAGTGCATGCATGGCAGGTCATGACCTGCGGTCTTCGTAAACCTCGAACTATTCTATTCTAATTAGATAACGCACACTATAGGCCGATATGTCTGTGTGTAAGAGAACGCTCAGTATGGCTGTGCTTCTGAATAGTTGTTCGCTAAACTTCTGTTTTCGACCGGAAGGAGAGGTCAAATTGGGGTCATGTCTGTGTAAGAAATGTGACATATTTCAAGGTCTTTAAGATGATGCAAAGATTGTGAAAATATTTTCTGTGGTTCATGAGATATGATTTTTTAAAATCTTTAGAAATTTTCAACTTCCGGTTTCGACCGGAAGGAGAGGTCGGATTGGGGTCACGTCTGTGTACGAAAAATCACATAATTAAAGATCTATAACATGGTACAAAGACTGTGAAAATATCGTTTGTGGTTCATGAGATATGATTTTTTGAAAATATTAAACTTTGATTTAGTGTAATTCGATATCTGATGATCTCACTATGACGTCACAATTTGACATAAAACTACATGTTAAGGTCTAACTATGTGTCAAGTTTTAAGGTTCTGTGACCTCTGCAACTATGTTTTTGTCTCTGGATACCCTTACAAAAATGTCCTGTGGTATTACCACAAAAAATACCACAGGACATTACCACAGGAATTGTCCTGTGGTTTTTTGGGACATTACCACAGGCACGTTACCACAGGAACATTACTGCAGGTACCACAGGAACATTACCACAGGAACGTTACCACAGTGAATCGTTACTACAGGAAACGTTACCACAGGAACGTTACCACAGGAACGATTACCACAGGAACATTACCACAGAAAATTACCACAGGAACATTACCACAGGTACCACAGGAACATTACCAGGAACATTACCACAGGAACATTACCACAGAAAAATTACCACAGGAACATTACCACAGGGAACATTACTACAGGTACCACAGGAACATACCACAGGAACATTACCACAGGTACAGGAACATTACCACGTTACATGCCTGTGGTAACATGCCTATGGTACCAGTAATGTTCCTTGGAAGTTCCCG
>CM055818.1:48307319-48347111 GCA_029582265.1 Zoroaster sp. YZ-2022 | reverse complement strand
CTTTTTTGTAGTAAGGAGGCCCAGAAACCCACCCCACCATTACCCCTTGAAAAACCCCCCTTGCTCATCCGCGTTGTAGAAAGGTAATCTTTTCACGATAAGCTAAAGTTTTTCCATTGTGGTCAGGGTAAAGAAGAATCACCCACAAGAAAACAGAAAATAAATAAACAAATGACAAAAATAAATTTAAATTGAAACCACACTTCATCCATTGAGGTCCAAGAAGACAGTGAATTCTATACAAAATAAATATAGCCTAACTGTATAAATAAAATAAATAATTAGAATTAAAGCTTCGCATAATTAGAAAGAGTAGAAATGGCAGAATGTATGGTGCCTTGCTTGGCCGGTGGGGGGGGGGCTGGGGTCCTGCGGTGAAAATAAGGGGAAGGTATTGCAGGGCCCCAACTCCATTCTAAAATGTAGATCTACACACATAAGGGCTATCAACCACAGACGCTATCAAATTTTGTTGATTCTCCCACAGCGGAAACCGCCTTTTAAAACGATGCTCGATTTTTCATCACGATATGACAACATATATCCGTTTTCAATATCGCGTTATTTTTCATTCGCCGGTGATTGCTTCAGGGCGATAACCACAGGTATGTACCCCTCTACAAGCGTCTGTCGTCATAAAATTAGTTGCAGGTGTGACGGGACTTCTGAAATGGTTTGCTTTTTCTCACTTAAACTGGCTTCATTCTTATTTTGTTTCATGGAATTTCTGACTTGATTCTGATATGGAATTTTTTATTAACGTACCTGTTTTTTTTTAATCGCGGATTTACCCGATAATGGAAATAACTTAAAAGTTCTAAATATCATGTCAGATAAAAAATTATTAACAGTATTCGGTATTATCGTGTTGTGCCCAAACAAACCAATATTTTTCAGCATCGTCAGTTTGATATAGCGGTCCTTTTAGGGCTCAAGTCGTGGATTTGTTTATAGCGTCTGCGCACCACAAATATGGACTACTCTTTATGGTTGTTTATAAGCATCGCATCACAAATGTGGACTGCTCCTAACATCAAATGGTTGTTTATAAGCATGCGCACCCTATAGTATGGGCTACTCTAGCATATCAAATGGTTGACATAAACATACATCACCAAATGTTAGGCTCTTGCTCAAATGGTTTGTTATAAACTGCATACCTGATGTGTGCTTCTCTTTTATCAAATAATAGTTTGTTGCGGCACCATCACAAATGTGGACCTCTGCGCAAATGAACTTTGTTTATAAGCATACGCATCACAAATATTGGGCTACTCTGTATATCAAATGGTTGTTTTATAACATCGCATCACAAATGTGAACTGCTCTAGCATATCCAAATTGTGTATGCATCATGGTAGTTTCCCCCAATTTTTGGGGGGAGAATCGACAGGTTTTAAGACTAACGATAGCGGTTTGTGTGAAAACATTTTAAAAAGCAGTAATTAAGCAAATACTAGTAAAGCGGTAAAAATCACATGAGAATTTATGCTGTTTAAAAAGCACCGTACTATCATGGAAAACAGTAAAAACGTAGATTTCCAAACAACACCATCCTCTGACTACATCTACCTTTTGTGGTTCTTGTTGTATTCATATCGAATGAGAAATAAACAAAGTGAATACAAAATATAAAATAGTATGATGTATATAGTATAGGTCTATCATTGAATGAAACGGATGAATAATATGCAGACATTCAGC
The DNA here is from genome assembly GCA_029582265.1 of Zoroaster sp. YZ-2022. Taxonomy (NCBI): domain Eukaryota; kingdom Metazoa; phylum Echinodermata; class Asteroidea; order Forcipulatida; family Zoroasteridae; genus Zoroaster; species Zoroaster sp. YZ-2022. Next base: position 48,345,407 of record CM055818.1, on the reverse strand, counting down.
CAGCGTTTATGTATGAATCGACTAGCATTATATAAGGAATATAGGCTATATATGTGCGGCATAAATTATTTCAGATGCTGTGTTTAGATTAAGTATTTTCAATTAGTCTTTTATTCAATTTTTATTCCCTCATTGGTGGTGTTCGATTGATTGTTGTCACATCAATTAAGGAAAGAAAATTTTGTAAATTTTTTTAATGTTGACCAAACGTGCTTTAGACAGTGATTTCAATACGCCTTTGGGTAGCAATTTCAGACTGCGTTATTTTTCTTATAGTCAATTGTTTGCATTTTGTGTTCTTTTGTTTAATGTATTTCTGTAAGTTAATTTGTTGTTAAACAAATGAATGATACTAATGGCATGTGGTAGGGCCTAATGAATCCATTTATCAATGAATCAACCTATAGACCATTCAACTGATTACATTGTCTTTGCTAACCTTGAAAGCGTTTTGGTTTTAATTCATTTCAGATTTGTCGATTTGTTTTGTTCAGAAATTGGAACATTTGAATTCTAAGGTGAAACAAAATAGTCTCAAATATTATCGCCAATAATTTTTAATTTTTTGTTTTAAGAGACATCCTCCTGACTAAATTATTGCTAGGAAATGTTAATACCATCATCAGCTGTGTACACAGAAGTAAAGTTTAATATTAAATTTAGGCCTGATTTGTTATTTGTTTTAGTTATAATTTTATCTTTAAATTATATCTCTAAATCTGTTATATATTGTCTTCTGGGGGTGCAGGCGGTGTCTGCGGGGACCCCAAGATGGTTTGGGGTGTGGGTACCGATGAACCCATAAAGGGTCATGACTTCATGTGAATCTTTAACTGCACACTTTCTCCCTCTCAATCAGGCTTGGAATTGTCTGATATAAAAGCATTTGTCGATGGGATATTTGAAAGGTCTATTTGATATGTTCCAGAAAACCTACTTACCACCATATAATGAGTCTGCTGGCCATCAGCCACATGATGGGTGTCATACGTGTATCTCGCCCGATCTTGAAATTCTTGATATGCAGCAACCGAACCCTGGTAGAGTCCTCCTGGGCTAGATCCTCTCATCCTTTTGCTTCGTGCAGTGAGGCGGCGGATGTGGGTCTAGCCAGAACTCTCCGGTCTTGTTCCCCGAAACCCCATTGCTATACTAGGTTCCAGCTATGAATTAATTAACGGAGTATCACAAACGTTGGAATGCCTTTAAAGATATAGCCACAGCATAACAAATTAGAAAGTTAAAAAGAAGTTCGCAAATTCGATGGTTCAAATTTTTCAAATTCATTCTTTCATTATGTAGTCATTATTGTTAATAAAATGTATATAATTGAACTTTATCCACAGATCCATTGTCATATCATGCGGAGACATTTAAGCCTTCTGGATATTCGATGAGTTGATGGTAAACACCATCCGTGGTGTCCAGCATCCCGCCAGGACTGGCAATCGAGCAGGCGGTGGTACATGGCGAGGCGGTGGTACGGCGCCGGTGGTCTCCATAGGGTGGTGGTCTCTCACTTGGGGCGGTGGTGGTCACGCAGGTGGGGTGGTGGTGACCGCGCAGTGGGGTGGTGGTCTCACTTGAAATTAGTGGTCTCACGCGGGGTGGTGGTCTCATTGGAGAAATTGGTGGGCCGCTTGGCGGGTGGGTAGTCTCACTTTGGCGGGGTGGTGGTCTCACTTGGCGGTGAGTGGTCTCACTTGGCGGGGGGTGGTCTCACTTGGCGGGAGTAGTGGTTGCCGGGCAGGCAGGTGAAGTACCATCTGATTCAAAACAGAAGACAAAGGCCCGGCTGAAATTTATCGATAAAGAACAAATAAACAACAGTTTCTCAAAGTTCGATGAAACTTTCAAAGTGATAAATATATGGACAGATGCAGACCCGGACGTGGATGGTGGGATTATCAGAAATCAGGTCACTTTTTTTGCACAAAATCTAAATCAAGTTTCATGTCATTTGTTACAATTCCAAGTCTCTAGTCACAAGCGAAAAGCTGAAGTTAAAGGGGCATGTCGTCACACGATCAGAGCAGACTCAACAGGGCACAGGATCAGTGTCATAGTAAGATGAACACAGTTGAAAATTACTGGCTCATTATGCAGCTTAGCGGTAATATTATTTTCAGTCGGTGGTTAATCTAAAAAGCTAACGTTCCATGCCCTGTTGCCAATAAACAATATTGTGCCTAGTCTCAATTTAAACTGTTCAAAGCTTGGTTTAATAGTTTTTAAAAGTGTCAAAAGTAATTTATGATGGACCCACCATTTAATTCATTTTGGGCACATGGCCTCTCAATGAGAAACAATGCTTTCCTTTTTGATTATTTTGTTTTCACTTCCTTATGAAAAGACAAAGACATTGAGGAGAATTACCGTTTAAAGTAGCCAGCTGCAGGCGATACATTTTAGGATAAATTTGTCGGGTTTCTGGATGTTGTATGTTGTATATTCTTGTGGAAGGCTGATATGCAAAAACTTAAGGTGAGCAGTGGGGGTTTATGTGTGTCTGAGAAGGCTGCATGGCCGTTGTATAAGGGGCCTATTTTTAATAAAATTTTGCGTTTTAAATTGGAAATCAGAATTCATTTCTCGCGTCAAGTTAAGGTAAACAAAAACTCTAAAAAATTACTTGATTCAGTTTCAAACTTTCGGGTCAAAGTAACCAATTCAAAATCTGCCGTACTCTTCAGATATAGGTAGTTCCTGATACACACCATATTTACTGAGCAACGCTTGGATTTAGTGTTGGACACTGTGCTCATGGTATTCTAAGCTTCACATAGACCAATGAAACAAACACAGCGATGCTTCCCTGCGAGTGTAAGCGGTCTGCAGTTTGCTGCGAAGAGATTACATTTGGTTAGTTAAATTACTCTTTCAATTTACTTAAGCCTACACATCTCAACTTTTTAAGTTCTCCCCTCAGACAGGTCCAATTGACATGGTGCATGCCCCTTTAGTCACTGTTTTGCCATTGACCCAGAATTTCCAGACATATACCAATTCCACATAGGCTGTGTACAAAACCTAGCTCCATTGCTTTTGTACACAGTTTACACCATATGTTTTCAATCAGTCACGGGAACGTGTCTGGGCTTGCTAAACTCCACTTTGAAGGGCTAGGTTAACATCCAGTGTGTTGTAAGACAAAATCAGCAATCTGATAATAGGGGGGTTGGGCGTGTCAAGAGGCAGAGTTTCAGAGCCATGTATTGGCATGTATTGTCACTGAGGATCTGCAGGTGTGCAAGTTCATCACCCTTCCTTTAGGGTGCCTGGATTGTATTTGAGGGTGTAAAACAAATAGTTTCATTACAAACAAGACATCAACTCTATTTTAGATCGTACAGGAAAAGACTGGCTACATGGTGCACAGGAGTATATCTTTTGGCCCATCAGTTCAATGTGAATTATCAACACTTTTCTGAATAAGTAAGAACAATGACATGGGATGGGGCTTATGGTCGGTCTGCAAGAGACAGACCACAGGGGATTATGGCATGATTTATTGTGGTCTAAACAAAGCAGAAGGAAAGGTAATATGCTTTGAAAAAGTTTGAAATCCCCATTATAAGGACATATGTACACGTTTTCCAGCTGGCAGCAGAATGCAGAACCGTATGGCATCCGTGTTATTCCCAAGGGCAATAAACTCGCAGGGTTTTAAATTGTCAACATATTAATGGAAAGAAATAATAATGTGCGTATAGAACATGAAAACCACTTTAATTGTGTATCTCTACATTAAAAAAATGTGTAAGTGTTGGTTTTGTAAGACTGGCACTGCATTGTACACATCAGTATATGTACACAGGTGGAATAAATTGTATATCAAACTGTTCCATGTATTGCTTACCTATTTCACAATTGATCCCTGTCCATCCATCCAAGCAATTACAATCATAAGTAACTTGGTTATCAATACAAACTCCTCCATTAAGACAAGGATTGGAACCACAGACATTTAGGATCTCACATGTTGCTCCAGTCCAACTACCAATACAGGTACAGATGTAAGCCAATCTATCTGGGTCCTCTGCACACTGGGCGTTATTCTGACATGGACCACTGGCACATGCCAAAGTTTCTGTAAAGAAAGAAAATACATGCACCTTAACCACCTTGACCTCCCTTAACAGAAAATGTAGTTTTACCATCTTACTTACAATCAGACATTACATAATCCACAATAACCAATTTATCTGCATCATGAACTCCCTCACTAACAGACAATTCATTTCAATATAGACATCACAAAATCTCATTATCTTGTGGAGAGATCATGAACATCCCTGAAACGGTGAAGGAATAAATATTTCAAAAAAGTGTTTTAATTTTCAGTATAAATATAAAACAATGGCAAAACTTACGATTTCACAATGAGTACCACTCCATCCATTCCTACATGTACATGTATAAGAGTTTTGATCTCCGATGCATGTTGCTCCATTCAAACATGGGCTTGATGAACGAACATTAATGGGATTGGCACAGTTTTGTCCCATCCAACCAGTCGTACATTGACAAGAATAAGGCGTCTGTTGGTTGATACACACAGCACCATTCTGACAAGGACTGGACACACAGACATCTATAGAGTCTCACAGTTAAGTCCTGTCCATCCGCCAAACACTGACAACAATAAGGCGTCTGTCGGTTGATACACAAATAGCACCATTCTGACAAGGACTGGACACACAGACATCTATGGAGTCTCTGATTGAAGTCCTGTCCATCCGGCCAAACACTGACAACAATAAGACGTCTGTCGGTTGATACACACAGCACCATTCTGACAAGGACTGGACGTACAGACATCTATGGGAGTCTCACAATTAAGTCCTGTCCATCCGGCCAAACACTGACAACAATAAGACGTCTGTTGGTTGATACACACAGCACCATTCTGACAAGGACTGGACGTACAGACATCTATGGGAGTCTCACAGTTAAGTCCCATCCATCTGGCCAAACACTGACAACAATAAGATGTCTGTTGGTTGAGACACACAGCACCATTCTGACAAGGACTGGACACAGACATCTATGGAGTCTCACAGTTAAGTCCCTGTCCATCCGGCCAAACACTGACAACAATAAGACGTCTGTTGGTTGATACACACAGCACCATTCTGACAAGGACTGGACGTACAGACATCTATGGGAGTCTCACAGTTTGGTCCCATCCATCTGGCCAAACACTGACAAGAATAAGACGTCTGTTGGTTGATACACACAGCACCATTCTGACAAGGACTGGACACACAGACATCTATGGGAGTCTCACAGTTTGGTCCCATCCATGCGTGCCAAACAATGGCAAAAAATAGCCAAAGCTATTAGAGCCTTCTAAATTGTCCTCCATTTTGACATGGGAAACTCCACAGCTCAATATTCCTGTGTAAATAAAACAAGAAGGATAAAGATAGTTATTGTTATTCTTTGTAATTGCCATTGTATCAAGGTTGGAGTGAAAAGCTAAATTTTAATCTATACTGAGGCAATAGAAACTTACCACTTGTTTTGGAATAGCATAAAATTGTAATGGTTCAAAATAAGACAACACAACAATTTGAATTAGAAATGTTGGCATTTTATTGAGGAAATTACCATGTGTGACCGATTTGTCTGTAGGGGTATACACTGACTTGCCAAAATAATGCAATAATTACATTTGTGCATTGTGATTACTGATAATTTAAGGTCGAAAAGTGGTAAGTTTCTATATTGCGTCTCAGTATACTATCATTTATATGGTATATGTGCCAGAATATGGGAGATTGCAACAAGATGGCGTGTGACCATAACATCACTAATATATTTTGTACTGCTTCTTCGGCATTTTTGAATGCTGTCACAATCGTCAGTCGTTTATACCTTGAACTTGATCTGAAACCATTTGTATGGGTATCCTTTTTGTAAAACTGATGGATTATGTACATGTATGATGCTTCAGTAACTTCAGACACCAGGCCACATAATTACAATTTTATTATCAGCCACTTGACTGACATAACTATAGTATGTGAGACCTGGACAGAGAAGGAAATTTATAGGCAAGCGGGTCATTTATTATGCAAATCACGTTGCCACTTTTCAAGACAAATTGTTTTAGATGCATGAACGATGTTGAATTAAACCCTGGACATACCACCACATCATGGAAAAATTCTGATCCTGATTGTACATTAACTTTTGAGACAGTTAAAAAGCAGTTCTGGGCTAAAAATAGCTCATTTAAACATCAATGGTCTTTATGGAAAACTGGACCAGATGAAAGTATTGCTACAACCAATTCATATATTGGCTCTCTCGGAGACAAAACTTTGTAGCACTATTTGCTCTAGCGAACTCACCATTCATGGTTACATGTTACTTGAAAAAGACAGAACTCGACGAGGAGGTGGTAGCTTTTATATCCATAAAACATCAAGCTACTATAATTCAAGACCCTTGCTTGGTGAATCTTGAAACTACTCGCAATACTTGTCTCTACACCAAGTGGAAATTAAACAGTTTAATCGACCGTAACTTCCATGTAATTTCGTTTTTGATGATCTTGAATCAGCACTGGAAGTATTTAGCTCCAGATCCAATAACATGATCATTGTTGGTGATTTGAATTGACTTTAATTCAACTTCTCCTCGATTATGCGCCTGGAGGAAACAATGAATCTTTTAATTTGAAGCAGATTGTCCCTGAGGCTACTAGAGTTACATCTAATTCATCATCTTTAATCGATGTGATTATTACCAACTTGACTATTCACTCTGATTGCAGAGTCATTTCCTTGTGCTATTAGTGACCATGATGTTATTTACACTGTCAAATTTAAAATTCCTCACCAGTCACACGTTGAAAACGTTCAGGAGCTTTAAAAAATTTTGATTGTGACGCTTTTTGAATGACCTTATTGGGATGCCTTGGTCCAATTTTGGACGAGGTGACTGATCCTGACATTGCCTGGAACATTTGGCACAATTTGTTTAATAGTATCTGTAATAAACATGCCCCTTTTGTAACTAAGCGTTTTAAAGCTAACCTTCCTAAATGGCTAGAAAACAGAAATGACATTTTTCATTTAATGCATGAGCAGGATGTAGCCAAATCTAAAGCTAGGAGAACTAAATTGAAGGAGGACTGGGATAGGGGCCAAAATTTTGAGAAATGATGTCACTAGACTTTGTAGAACTGCTAAAATTGGTTTATTATCAAAATCATGTTGTATTAATCAAATAACAGCAAAAAGTTATGGGCCGACATAAGAGATTCTCCCAAATAAGAAAAACAATAATCTTCCTGGCACTTTTAATATTGATAATAAGGATGTCTCAGATCCAAAACCATAGCCGATAGTTTTAATAATTTTATGTTAATATCAGCAATGTTCTGTTGGCCAACATTTCAAATGACGCTAATCAAGATCCGTGCTTTTATCTAACACATTGCTCAACTAGTTTTCCTTTTACAGAATTCCTCCAGATTTTGTTTTAAGGAGATTGCTAGGCTGGATCCTGGGAAGTCTGCTGGTCTGGACAACATCGATGGTAGGCTATTTAAGCTGGCGGCGCCTGTTATCGCCCTCCTTGACACATATATTCAATTTAACCCTTTCCACCTGTACCATTCCTCAAGCGTGGAAAAAGGCCAAAGTTATCCCCATTTTAAAGCAGGTAATCGTAAAGTGCTCAATAATTACAGGCCCATTTCGATTTTGCCGTTGGTTTCTAAAATAATTGAAAAACTGTCACTCACAATTCCTCTCATACCTTACTTCAAACGACCTTCTGTCTTCTAATCAGTTTGGTTTTAGACCTGGGTACTCACACACTTGCAGCAGTAGCTCATGCTCATGATAACTGGCTTCATCACATTAACAATGGTAATTTAATTGGTTCTTTATTCATTGATTTACAGAAAGCCTTTGATACAGTTAACCATGATATTCTTTTACATAAACTTTCTTTTTATGGATTATCTACCTCAGCTGTTGATTGGCTAGCATCTTATTTATCTGGAAGGACGCAGCAAGTCTGTTATAAATCCAAACTTTCTGTAGTTAATCCTGTAACATCTGGAATACCTCAGGGATCAATCCTGGGGCCCTTACTTTTTTCATTGTACATTAATGACCTGCCAAAATGTCTTGATCACTGCAACATTGATATGTATGCAGATGATACACTTATTTATTATGGTGATAAAAACACTAGTCTCATTGAAAATAAATTGAACTCGGATCTTCTTAATTTAACAAAATGGCTGCAGGCTAACAAACTTATTTTAAATCCTCAAAAAACAGAAGTTATGCTAGTTGGTACTGCTCAAAAACTTAAAAAGAGCAATCCCCTCGAAATTTTTATTTCTGGCCAAAAAATACAACAAGTTGATTCTCATAAACACCTAGGGATACTAATGGACAACAAACTAAATTTCTCTGAACATGTGAAAAAAGTCTGCAATAAATTAAGTTCTTCAATTTCTTTGCTCGCCAGAACAAGAAAATTTGTTGACCAGCCAACAGCTTTTTTATTATATAATGCCATGGTTCTACCCCACATAGACTACTGCTGTATGGTGTGGGGTGCCAAACCCTCTTGTCTCCAAAATTCAAAAACTCAAAATAGAGCACTTCGCATTGTTCTTAAGCTTCCACCCATTTCACCCACCAACTTACTTTTTAGTAATCTCAATACAATGACAGTTGCCCAGCGCATTCACTTCCAACTTGCCTGCCAGGCTTTTAATGCCTCCATTGGTGTTACTCCAGACTGTCTCTGCCAAAGACTTAACCCGATCCAGCCTGGCGATCGAGCCAACAACTCGACATTACACATGGTAACTTTATTATTCCCAAACCTAAATGTGAAATCTTTAAAAACAGTTTTAGTTACAGAGCTCCTTCTTTTTTAAATGGTGTCCTTTCACCACTGTTCAAACTCTTATTCTTCATTCAGGCGTTTGCTGAAGGAAGGCAAGGTTAAGTAATATTTTAATTTTATTATTATGTCATAGGATTACCTTGTGTCTTGCCGAGATGTAGGTATACAATTGATAATTAATTAATTTTTTTTGCTCCATTTTAATCTTCCCTTTTGGTCCCTATCTTTAATCAGTATGGTAGACTGGGACGGGGTCTATTTATTAATTTGAGTCCTTCGTTTTATTTTGTATGTAATTGTCCATTAAGACTTTTATTATTATTAATTCATCTGTACCTCCTGTAACAATTTTGTATAATATTGATATATTTTTATATTATATGAGGGCCCCAAATGATCAAGCTGTGCTGGATGGGTTACCCTCGTTAAAGATGGTTTTAAATAAAAAAAAAAAAACAGTTCACACATGAGCCTGCTGAGGTTTATGTATGAACCTTTTGTGGGTTGGGATATGGGTGATGCCAGTTGCACACATGAGCCTCTCAGGTAACAGCAGTGTTATACTTTCCACTTTGTTATTTCACAATCTGTGCCAGTCCATCCGGCCAAACATTGTCAAAAGCATTGTCTTCCATTTTGACATGGGAAACTCCCACAGCTCAATTATATATATAAGTAAATAAAACAGGAAGGATAAAGATAGTTATTGTTGTTCTTTGTAACTGCCACTGTATCAAGGTTGGAGTGAAAAATCTACTATCATACTTATATGGTAATCTGCAAGTCCAGGTTCAAATTCTGCTTGACTGAAGTTTTCTGTAAACATCACTCCAATTTTAGATATGCATCTAATAGATTTTGTCTTGTGGATTTTTTGATGATTTGCATACAATTTTCGCAAACAATGTCAAAGTGCCATTTTAACAATTTGTGATATGAGAATTAACTGTGTAATGAGTTTCATGTACACTGGTGTCAAATATTTATCTATTCTCAAATATCTGTAAGAAATCCTTATTAGACCATATATCTTTATCACACTGTGGCCATCTTTGTCTGATTCCCTGCACTGCCAGTGCGACTATAGTACTGATTGTCAATATACAAAAGGGGCCAGTCTATTTAGCTGACTTTGATAAAGGGCTAATATCTTGCCATATTATGTGCAATCCAATTTGTATAATGCATGCTGATCTAACTAACAACAAATTACTGCAAATATTGACCTATACATCCTCAAATATTGTTTTTATCAATGTTGTAATCACACTGAATAACAATTACCTATGATTTCTTCTATTTTTTGTGTTCAGTTTAATAACGCAACTATGTAGATGGTTCAATTACAAACTACACAGTAACATACAGTGAACGGTGATCAGCAGCTAGAATGATATGTAATGCGCCCATATATTTGCTATGTATTCTATGTAACCATTTCTCATTTTGCGGTATAACATCATGTGTTTATCTCAACTATCAACTCTGGGGACTTCACGGGTTATTATCTACATTTTGATTAGCCTGCTCTAATCTTCGTCAGGAGAATGAAGAGGTTTGGAGATGCAGCTCCTGAAGTCCCCATGGTTCTCCCTGAACCATATTTCTCACTTAGCAATAGTTGAGAAACGAGTTGCCCGATATTGGTTCTCCCTTGAACCATAATCTCACTTAGCGACAGTCGAGATACGAGTTGTACAATATAAAGGTTCTTTTCAGAACCTGAACCTTATCTTTGCGATAGTTGAGATAAACACATGGTGTTACCGCAAACCGAAACGATATCGATATTCCACCATTCAAAGTCTCCAAACTTATATTCTATGTAACTTGTATAATGATATTTCATAAGGAATAAGGGAACTTGATCTTCACCATACGTCTAGGTTGTAAAAAATAATTGCTACATATCTGCGTAACTTGCTTGTTTTATTGTGAATACTATCATATGTTCTTTTGAACACTATAATTTATAAATATGTTCTTGTGATTACTAGCCTTAATATTTCTATACCCATTAGTCTCCTGATGGCAAATGGAGCACTCATATAAGCAAAACAAATTCAGAGGCTCACTTAATTATGTCTTTAACTTATGTATTTGACAATCTGTTCCTGTCCATCCAGCTGTGCATTGACAAATGTAAGCTAAAGAACCTTGTAAACATTGTCCTCCATTCTGACATGATTGACTGAAACAAGTTTGCAATCCTATTAAACAAATCAATCAAAGTTAGGCACACAAATATCATACTATATCAAAATATGTAACATTGTGTCAATGAGTATAACATGTATACTTATCACAGAATTGTACAATATTGAAAAAAATGTGGTGATGTATTCCAATTGTCAAGGTTTTTTTATCACAAGGAAAATGTTTAGTAAATAATTCAATATAAGCCATTTCTGAATTCTGATCCTGGTCATCATTCTCAAAAATATTTGTGAAAGCTTTTCAGCTTCATAGGAAGTATTTGACTTAATAAAACACATTATGAACTCATTATGAACAGATAAAAGAATCTGGTTGGTTGCCACTGATACATGTACCACCATTCTGACAAGGACTCAAATCACAAGTAACCGCTAAATTGAGAAACATAAGGAACAAAAAAGCATTATAACTAAGAGAAACATTTTGACAAAATATTATGTATGATGTGAATGAAATAAAAACTAGGCATTTGATTAAGGTGTATAAAGCCGTATCAGGTTATTTCCTTCAGTTATTTTTCCAACTGTAAATGTAAATGCATTATCAGATGGTAAACATACTCCTCCATTCATACAAGGATTGTCATCACAGGATTGCACCACTGTCAAATAAATACAAAACTCAATGTTACTTATTTTTAGAAAAGTGATTGAGGTGTTGATCAAACCATGGCTAAAAAACTGACTAGTGGAAGCTAAAAGACTGATTGATGAAGGGGCAGGGAGTCAATCCAACAACCTCTGGATCCATTGAAAATGAATAAGAATTCATTGACCGATGAGCAAGTTGATCCATCGACTTTGAATAAAAATTGATGTTTTTTACATTGTCTGATGATCTTTTTATAATAGGAAAAGTAAAAACTTCTATATAGTGCCATAATTTATACTACAGAACAAAAACCACTCTAATAAATCTTGACTTTCCGCTTTGATCTAATGGAGAGAAATATGAAAGCCATTAGACTTACCAATCTCACAGTTTCTTCCAGAGAATCCTGATGTACACCGACAGTTATAAATTATCTGTAGATTGATACACTGTGCTCCATTCAGACATGGAGTAGAAGCACACAAATCAATTGGCTCATGACAATATAATCCTTGCCATCCAGGTAAACAATAACAGAAATATTCCAATGGAGAAGACAGTGCTTGGTAGCATGAAGCACCATTCTGACAAGGGCTTTGTGAACACGCAGTTATTTCTAAGAAGAAAATAGCAGTAACAATGAAAGTTTATGCTGTGGTATAGATATATTTGGGGTTTTCAAAGTTTGTCAAAGAAAATGATTGCAAACATTTTGGGATGGTGGCTGGCTCCATTTCCTGCATTTAAAAAAATAAATAAATGATTAGTTTGGGCATACATTAACCCTCCTATGGTTTGACCTTTCAAAACCTTTCAAAATCTGCTTACGGGCCAAAATGGCTATCAATAATTATGAACCCTTTAAAACCCTCCAGAATTTGTTGCTACTGAACAACCACACCTTTCAATACCCTTTGAAAGGTATTGAAACATTTCAACACCAGTTTGTTCAGAGAGTTGTTACACCTTTCGAAACCTTTCATAGGTCCCTTTTGTCAGACAGTTTTCTCACCTTTCAAAACCCTTCAGTACAGCAAACTTGAAAGGTTTTGAAAGGTCTGACAATTCTATGGCAAATGCACTGTACATAGGAGGGTTAACCGTTCCTCCATGCATTAACAGACAGAAATACAGTCACTGCAACTACAACACATGTACAAAAACAAAACATTCAAACCACAATTAGGTTAACCCTCCTACTGATAGACCATTTGAAACCATTCAAAATTTCCACTTTCAAAAATGCCCATTGGTTTTGTACACAATATAGTGATACCATTTGAACAGTGTTGGTAGCAAGCTTTACTACCATTCAAATCCATTCAAATGGTTTTTGAATGGTGGATACACTACACCTTGTAGCCGAATGGTTTCAAATGGTGAATGTACTGCACAGTGGCTTATAAATCATTCAAATGGTTTTTGAATGATGTATACACTACACCTTGGTGTGTTTCCATAGCCGAATGGTTTCAAATGGTGAATGTACTACACAGTGGCTTATAAATCATTCAAATGGTTTTTGAATGATGTATACACTACACCTTGGTGTGTTTCCATAGCCGATGATGGTTTCAAATGGTGAATGTACTACACAGTGGCTTATAAATCATTCAAATGGTTTTTGAATGGTGGATAACACTACACCTTGGTGTGTTTCCATAGCCGAATGGTTTCAAATGGTGAATGTACTGCACAGTGGCTTATAAATCATTCAAATGGTTTTTGAATGGTGGATACTCTACACCTTGGTGTGTTTCCATAGCCGAATGGTTTCAAATGGTGAATGTACTGCACAGTGGCTTATAAATCATTCAAATGGTTTTTGAATGGTGGATACTCTACACCTTGGTGTGTTTCCATAGCCGAATGGTTTCAAATGGTGAATGTACTACACAGTGGCTTATAAATCATTCAAATGGTTTTTGAATGGTGGATACTCTACACCTTGGTGTGTTTCCATAGCCGAATGGTTTCAAATGGTGAATGTACTACAGTGGCTTATAAATCATTCAAATGGTTTTTGAATGGTGGATACACTACACCTTGGTGTGTTTCCATAGCGAATGGTTTCAAATGGTGAATGTACTACACAGTGGCTTATAAATCATTCAAATGGTTTTTGAATGGTGGATACACTACACCTTGGTGTGTTTCCATAGCCGAATGGTTTCAAATGGTGCATCAAAAAGGAACCAAAAGTAGGAGGGTTATAATATGCCAATACATTAAAAACAATGCTGAAAGATATGGTACCGGATTTACATATCTTAATTTTGCCCAATTCAGATGAAAGAACAAATATATATTTGTAAAATATCATTTAGTATTAAAAATCAAACCTTGTCAATACACAAATACATCATAGCATCAATATATATGTATATTTGTTATCATTTTAAGTTATGTATATATTACCAGACTGGTTATACATTAGTCCAAAATATAATTGGCTTCTTATTGAGTGTATGTGTAATTAATATCTGATTGTTAAATCCTGAACCAAATCTTGAAGTAAAGTTTAAATGTTCTGCGTAAATGTAAAAATATCTATACATAACACAAGTCAGGCAATAGATGAATGGATATTAACCTCTACACAGAAAACGTAAGCAGTTCGGTACAACATACTGAATAGTTTTCCTGCTTGATCCTGATGTGTGGTGTGTATAATAACCCCATTTATATCCAGAAATGCTATGTGTACTTGTTACTCACTCTAATGTTAAAGTTAATTGTGGGAACTAGAAAGCAAGGTCACCAACAAATACCACTAATAGAGAAAGTACTGTGCTCCTAGAGCCTTTGTACAAAGTTATATGCAGGCAGTAACAAAGGCAGTCAATAAATGAATGGAATAAACCACTGTATGCAAACAGAGTGAATGTTGTATATGAATCAGTGACTCACTATGCAAACAATTTGTAGGATATGTTTAGAAATGCCAAACTACTTTTAGAAAAACATTTTATTATTTGATTGTGATTATTTGATAAAAATGGTAGAAGATATATTGCTTAATTAACTGATCTTTTCATAGAAATATAACTGCATAGACTTACGAAGCTGACAGAAGATTCCAGTGAAGGCATTTGTACATTGACAGATAAAAGAATCTGGTTGGCTGCCACTGATACCACCATTCTGACAAGGACTCAAATCACAAGTAACCGCTAAATTGAGAAACATAAGGAACAAAAAAGCATTATAACTAAGAGAAACATTTTGACAAAATATTATGTATGATGTGAATGAAATAAAAACTAGGCATTTGATTAAGGTGTATAAAGCCGTATCAGGTTATTTCCTTCAGTTATTTTTCCAACTGTAAATATAAATGCATTTATCAGATGGTAAACATATCTCTCCATTCATACAAGGATTGTCATCACAGGATTGCACCACTGTCAAATAAATACAAAACTCAATGTTACTTATTTTTAGAAAAGTGATTGAGGTGTTGATCAAACCATGGCTATAAAACTGACTAGTGGAAACTAAAAGACTGATTGATGAAGGGGCAGAGAGTCAATCCAACAACCTCTGGATCCATTGAAAATAAATAAGAATTCATTGACCGATGAGCAAGTTGATCCATCGACTTTGAATAAAAAATTGATGTTTTTTACATTGTCTGATGATCTTTTTAATTTTATAATAGGAAAAGTAAAAACTTCTATATAGTGCCATAATTTATACTACAGAACAAAAACCACTCTAATAAATCTTGACTTTCCGCTTTGATCTAATGGAGAGAAATATGAAAGCCATTAGACTTACCAATCTCACAGTTTCTTCCAGAGAATCCTGATGTACACCGACAGTTATAAATTATCTGTAGATTGATACAATGTGCTCCATTCAGACATTGAGTAGAAGCACACAAATCACTTGGCTCATGACAATATAATCCTTGCCATCCAGGTAAACAATAACAGAAATATTCCAATGGAGAAGACAGTGCTTGGTAGCATGAAGCACCATTCTGACAAGGGCTTTGTGAACACGCAGTTATTTCTAAGAAGAAAATAGCAGTAACAATGAAAGTTTATGCTGACGTGGTATAGATATATTTGGGGTTTTCAAAGTTTGTCAAAGAAAATGATTGCAAACATTTTGGGATGGTGGCTGGCTCCATTTCCTGCATTTAAAAAAATAAATAAATGATTAGTTTGGGCATACATTAACAGACAGAAATACAGTCACTGCAACTACAACACATGTACAAAAACAAAACATTCAAACCACAATTAGGTTAACCCTCCTACTGATAGACCATTTGAAACCATTCAAAATTTCCACTTTCAAAAATGCCCATTGGTTTTGTACACACATAGTGATACCATTTGAACAGTGTTGGTTTTTGAATGGTGGATAACACTACACCTTGGTGTGTTTCCATAGCCGAATGGTTTCAAATGGTGAATGTACAACACAGTGGCTTATAAATCATTCAAATGGTTTTTGAATGGTGGATACACTACACCTTGGTGTGTTTCCATAGCCGAATGGTTTCAAATGGTGAATGTACTACAACAGTGGCTTATAAATCATTCAAATGGTTTTTGGATGGTGGATACACTACACCTTGGTGTGTTTCCATAGCCGAATGGTTTCAAATGGTGAATGTACTACACAGTGGCTTATAAATCATTCAAATGGTTTTTGGATGGTGGATACACTACACCTTGGTGTGTTTCCATAGCCGAATGGTTTCAAATGGTGAATGTACTACACAGTGGCTTATAAATCATTCAAATGGTTTTTGAATGGTGGATACACTACGCCTTGGTGTGTTTCCATAGCCGAATGGTTTCAAATGGTGAATGTACTACACAGTGGCTTATAAATCATTCAAATGGTTTTTGAATGGTGGATACACTACACCTTGGTGTGTTTCCATAGCCGAATGGTTTCAAATGGTGCATCAAAAAGGAACCAAAAGTAGGAGGGTTAATATGCCAATACATTAAAAACAATGCTGAAAGATATGGTACCGGATTTACATATCTTAATTTTGCCCAATTCAGATGAAAGAACAAATATATATTTGTAAAATATCATTTAGTATTCAAAATCAAACCTTGTCAATACACAAATACATCATAGCATCAATATATATGTATATTTGTTATCATTTTAAGTTATGTATATATTACCAGACTGGTTATACATTAGTCCAAAATATAATTGGCTTCTTATTGAGTGTATGTGTAATTAATATCTGATTGTTAAATCCTGAACCAAATCTTGAAGTAAAGTTTGAATGTTCTGCGTAAATGTAAAAACATCTATACATAACACAAGTCAGGCAATAGATGAATGGATATTAACCTCTACACAGAAAATGTAAGCAGTTCGGTACAACATACTGAATAGTTTTCCTGCTTGATCCTGATGTGTGGTGTGTATAATAACCCCATTTATATCCAGAAATGCTACGTGTACTTGTTACTCACTCTAATGTTAAAGTTAATTGTGGGAACTAGAAAGCAAGGTCACCAACAAATACCACTAATAGAGTAAGTACTGTGCTCCTAGAGCCTTTGTACAAAGTTATATGCAGGCAGTAACAAAGGCAGTCAATAAATGAATGGAATAAACCACTGTATGCAAACAGAGTGAATGTTGTATATGAATCAGTGACTCACTATGCAAACAATTTGTAGGATATGTTTAGAAATGCCAAACTACTCATTAGAAAAACATTTTATTATTTGATTATGATTATTTGATAAAAATGGTAGAAGATATATTGCTTAATTAACTGATCTTTTCATAGAAATATAACTGCATAGACTTACGAAGCTGACAGAAGATTCCAGTGAAGGCATTTGTACATTGACAGATAAAAGAATCTGGTTGGTTGCCACTGATACATGTACCACCATTCTGACAAGGACTCAAATCACAAGTAACCGCTAAATTGAGAAACAAAAAAGCATTATAACTAAGAGAAACATTTTGACAAAATATTATGTATGATGTGAATGAAATAAAAACTAGGCATTTGATTAAGGTGTATAAAGCCGTATCAGGTTATTTCCTTCAGTTATTTTTCCAACTTACCAATTAAACACAGAGCACCAGTAAATGTTGGAGGGCACTGACAAGCAAAAGATTCAGGAGTATAGCCAGAGAAACAAACTCCACCATTAAAACATGGGTCACTGTCACATCCAACTCCAGATACTAGGACAGAATAAACAATCAAATATCTGACTTATCAAATCTTTTCATCTTTAAAAACCCTCCTACAATCAGTGACATTTTTGAAACAACCCATTCAGGCCACTCCAAGCCATTGCTATGGTAGGCAGTGGCTCCTCATAGCTATACTGCATAGTAACATAATGCCTCATATGTCTGTTGGTTTTAGTGGTTTGTGATTGACATATTGCAGGGCATATTACTTGTTCCAGACTCAGTGGCTGGTGGTAGGTTACTATGGAGAGTCTGTGTTTACAAAATAACTGCTGAAAATCCCAATGGATGATGGAGGCTTGGTATGGTTTATTGGTCTCAGTGGCTGATGGTGATTTATTATTTATTTATTTATTTATTTATTTGGAATTACACTTTTGAAACAGTGGCACACGATGTATGTTAATATCGGTGCATCCATCAAAACAATTTCTAAGTACAATAGTTACAACAGTTAATATTTATAAAAATAACAATATTTAATAATAAAAATGTTAAATAATAGTAATAATTTAGCGAAACAAAGCGAACGCATAGAGCTGAACGAAGGGACGCATTGACACGCCGCACCGTCGTATGCGAGATAACCATGTAGACCTACACAATGCCAGGTAGGTCTACTGAGGTAGGGTGAGCAAAATAACAAATGCATACGGACCAATGTAGGCCTATATCCCGCGATTCGCTTTGCTTCGTCAAATACAAATAATAAATAATATCAAGTCAATGGATATTTACAAAATAAATTGCAAAATAAATTGCACGGTCTTGTGTCTAAAGATGATTTGACAACACTGTACACTGTTAGAACGCTGGTCAAAACCTCAACCAACACGGACCACATGCGAACCACACAACAGCCATTTAAAACATTTAACCAACAAGCCTAAACATTTAATCAACGTTTACTAATGTCCAAACTTGTTGGTGAAAATTATCAACAACAATTGCGCGTCTCACCCGGCAGTCCGTGCCGGCTAAAGCTCCGACTCGCGCTCCAACAATGTAGGTTTCGGCGGATAGGCTAATACTTAGGCTATCTCCTAACACCCCAACGCATCAGTCTTGTAACCCATACGCAAAAAGAGAAATGAAAACATGAAAACAATTGATTTAGAAACATGTCAAAGCGACAAGAGAATCCCGTCCATGACAAAAACCCCCTCCACCCGCGGATTTGAGACGCATGAATTAACGCAGTTGATGAACCCGCCGAGGGTAGTTCAAGCTCTGCAAGCGACCATCATCTTTAAACACAATGCCTTTATATTAATGAAACAATACAATAAATAGCTATAAATAATCAACAGCAATGGCAGTAAACAAGTACATATATAAACATCAACTAGAGGTATAGAGTTTGTTAAAAACAAACTCAAGGTGTTCGAGTGCGCCTAATATGACATCATCACCTAAAGTTATTAAAAGACAAGAGTTACTTCAGGAGATATGAGTTTTCATAATATGTAATATATATAAAATACCACATATTGTGTTATACTGAATACATTAACTTCTGGTTCAATTATGTGACGTCATTCATACTTCACAAAATTGTTCCTCATAATATGAGTTACTTCAGGAGATATGTGGTTTTATGATATATAATGAACATAACATGTGCTGAATACATTAACTTCCGGTTCAGTCATCCCATATAATTTTAAATTCCTCCAACCAAATTAAGTCTGAACTTGGTAAATATGGTTTTCTCTTCAGAAAGGTTTCATGACAAAACTCGCATCAGTGGTGTCAAGTGCGACTTGACAAGAGACTATGGCTACGAGAGATAAGTTCGGCGTGTAATTTGACTTCAGACTAGGGGGTGTGCAATGAGTGTGTTCAGAAATTGAGTTTTGTGACATATCAGGCATGAGTGTGGAAACAGTAGATCATTACATGTAAATTGCTAATATATATAAATCCACAATCACGAAACTTGCCCGTTTGGCAGATATTTGCATTTGAATGACATGAAAATAGCGCCCTCTTTCGGCCATTTTTAGAAAACTGTACATTTTAATGTACATTTCAATTTTGTATAATTTGAATAGTTCACATGGGCTATGTGTTTTATGTTTGGAAGAGTTTGGAAGGGGATTCCATATTTGGGAATATTTGTCATTGTAAAAATGAACCAGTTTAAAAAATTGCCTTGAATAAAAGGTCTGAACCCTGTCTGATCCCCAGTCCTCTACCCTTTACTCCCAGGGTAAGATCCATGGTGTCGTGGGGTAGTATTCCAATTTAATTGATCATGTGAAAACAATCTAAATTGACCATACATCTCAATATTTTGGGGTTTCATTTCCCATCACCCATCT
Organism: Zoroaster sp. YZ-2022; assembly: GCA_029582265.1. Classification (NCBI taxonomy): domain Eukaryota; kingdom Metazoa; phylum Echinodermata; class Asteroidea; order Forcipulatida; family Zoroasteridae; genus Zoroaster; species Zoroaster sp. YZ-2022. Next base: position 48,325,185 of record CM055818.1, on the reverse strand, counting down.
CCTTGCCTTGAGCCCCACCCGCATTCTAACCCTACCTACATCAGAGACCAATTTGTAAATCTTTTATCATCTTGAAAAAGTTCAGTATTGGTTATTAATTGTCAATGTTTTGTGTAAATATTTAAATTGATAAAACACATTCTTCGTTAATACACACAATTAATAAGTAATAAAGGAAATGACACTTCTGCTTTATTTTGTCATGGTCATGATACTCCTTTTCCATCCATTTTTGCCCATCAATAATAATCCATTTCATGCAGGATAAAAGGTTATCCAAACTTCTGGGTCTAATTTGCAATGAAAAGAATAATTTTTTCTGAAGTACTAAATATTCCAACAAGTGAACCTGTAGTCCCTGGCATTAATTAGTTTTGGCTAGTATTGTTAAACCTTTTACTGGTGCATGAAAAGAAAGTCAACAGAATTTTTCAATTAAAGATAATGGTTAAAGGGGCAACATTATCTCAATCAGAGTAGACTTTCAACGGGTCATGGAATCAGTGTCCTAGTGTAAGATGAACAAAGCAGGCAATTGAAAATTACTGGCTCATTTGTTAAGCAGTGTGCAAGGATAAGTCATCTGAAGTTGATGGCCAGGGCAACTGTAATGCCATGTGATTTCTTCATTAAAAGTGTATTATATAGCACAGCTGATGCATTGAAGAGCGTGTGAAGATATGCACTTTTATGTAAAAATCTCTCTGCTACTCCAGCACCTTAACTGCTGTCTGTATCAGTATCCGTACATAATGTATCTGAGTCAACTGCAGTCTCTACCAGTTCTTTGCAGGGAGAGTTTGGCTGTACACCAAGTCAACTGTATTCTTAGTAAATGATCTATGAATTACCAGCGTGAAATGTACTTTTTCAGACGTGTTTTCAGATTGTGGGTCAACTCAAATCAACTCCCTCACTTCTTGTACATACATGTACTTGATGAACTTCTGATGTAATGACTTTGTGAAAAGGATTTTATTGTTTTTATTATTCTCTTCAGGATGACTTCTTCACAGAATTTTATTTATGCATCATTGTACCAAATAGGTATTTTATCTGATGGATCTGGCCTTGTCAAGAATTGGGTACATACTCATTATAGCAAAGACAATGATAGCAAACTTCTAAACCCACAAGATCTTTATCTTCGATTTGCAAAAGTAACCTCTCATCTTTCCGTTGGGCTGCTTCAAACAGTTGGCATGCAATCAAGGTTTGGCACTGTGAATACTTATCAGTTTTTTTTCTCAATTTTTCTCGGTTTGTCAGGGAGTAAGTCTGATAAAGACCACGGTTTTCTTCTCTGGGGTTCAGTGCTGCATTCTTACCGCTCGAGCTCATATTGACCTGAATATGTATGAAGAAAGAATGATAAATATTTAATAGAAATAGAGAAATAAGTGAGTAAGGGGAATGGGCATTGTAGACAAAAAGAGAGTGAAAATTAACAAAAGTACACACACAAAACAAGGTAAGAAAGAAACGAAAAAGCAACATATAACTAGAAACAATTTTACTGCATACTAAGCTTGGGCGATAAACACGATATCGAATATTGCGATAACTTTTTTATTCGATTACAATATCGAGAACCTATTTAAGTTATCGGCATATCGGCGAATCGCGAATACAAATATATCACAATAAAATATAAATCGACATTGTGAGTCAAGTCAGACATTCCATGGAAATAAAACCATTAGTCTTTTGAGCTTTTAGAAATGAAACAAAAGCAAACTATTTCAGAAGTACATACACGCTCTGCAAATAAATTTGCAATTTATTGTGACACTTGTAGAGGGTACATACCTGTGGTTATTGGCTCTAAAGCAATCATGCATGAATGCAAAAAGAATTGCGATATTATTGAAAATTGCAATATATGTTTGCCGATATATCGAGGATTAAAAAATCGTTATCGCCAAGCTTACTGCATACTTGAAACTTGATTGAATTTTGGAAAGAATGTCGATCCGACCACCACTTTTAAAGGGTTTTGGGGAATTTTTGCAACCACTAACCAGTTAAAATTATTCTATCGATTTTTGGTGGTACAGAAAGCGAAAACTATCTTTAAAATCCACTTTTATTTCCCTTCTAAAAAATCCTCCCCTTCAGAAAATAGAAGGATCCTATTATAGTTGCCACTGCGCATGTACAAATGACTGTGTTGGTTACTAATTGTGGAGTTTACGACATCAGACTGACATTACTGAGGAATTCATCGTATAGCAAAATGGCTGATTTTTCATGAAATAAATATCCTGGAATAATGTGAAGTATATGTCCATCATCATCCATATGTTCTCCACCTTACGAGGTAGGTAAGATTACTTTAATGGTTATACTGAATGAGAAAAAGTGGCGGTCGGATGCGACATTCTAGCCGTATTTTTCAATATTTGCCTACCTTGATGTTTCTGTTTCTTCTTAATCTTATTTCTTCCTCTCAGCCCTGCAAATGGCATGGAAGCATTTGTAACCACTCAGAGTGGTACCCATAAATCTGTAAATCGAATGGTAATTAATTTTAGGAATGTCGGCTATTCATCCATACATGTAAAATAATAAATAATTGGGTCAGCATCCATCTTCATTGTATACACTATGAAAAAATAACCCAAAACTTTAGTTCAGCTTGAAGTTCATTTCCATGCTTATTTACACCGCCAAAGGTTGAATATTCTTGGCTCATGTACAAAGTTATGTTTGTGCAACTACAATACATGTTGTATTACTTTTAAGTATCTGATAAAACTCCATTATAAAGATCCCATTTTTCAACAGTGCTGATTTTTCCCCAAAAAGTGCCCCTTTCAGGATTTTGATGGATTTGGGGTGGTTAGGGTTATAGTTTATTTTGTTGGTCAAGGTATTAACATGGTAACTATTGAAAATAATCACCAGGAATGATCTTTTTTTTAAATTCACACTACACGATACTGAGGGACAGATCACAATGAGATATTAAAAGTCTGAAGACATAAGTTAAATTGTCAAGGATATTTTTCATATAGGCCTAAGTCCAACTATTTTACAAAATATATGTAGTCTGATTAGGTCCAGATATTTTTCAAATTCTTTTAAAATTAATTCCTACATTACCTGTAACGTTAGCTGCGACGTATGTTATGTACGTTAGCTCCAACAGCCCTAACGCTTAGACCATGGAGGAAGGAAAATAGATTTCCTTCCTCCATGCTTAGACATTGGCAATATCACACTCAACCATACCGTCTATTTCTTCCATCCACTTGCACATGAAAGAATCTTTGTCCAACTCATAACAATTTGGATTCCATGCTAAATTAGTACATTTTCTGCGACGCATTTTCTGCAGGCGCCCCGACACTCAGGGAAGCCATTGTTTTTGCTGCTGCATGGTACTAATACTGCAGCGTGCATGCATGGCAGGTCATGACCTGCGCGGTCTTCGTAGCTTCGAACTATTCTATTCTAGTTAGATAACGCACACACTATAGGCCGATATGTCTGTGTGTAAGAGAACGTCAGTATGGCTGTGCTTCTGAATAGTTGTTCGTTTAAACTTCTGTTTTCGACCGGAAGGAGAGGTCAAATTGGGGTCATGTCTGTGTAAGAAATGTGACATATTTCAAGGTCTTTAAGATGATGCAAAGATTGTGAAAATATTTTCTGTGGTTCATGAGATATGATTTTTTTAAATCTTTAGAAATTTTCAACTTCCGGTTTCGACCGGAAGGAGAGGTCGGATTGGGGTCACGTCTGTGTACGAAAAATCACATAATTAAAGATCTATAACATGGTACAAAGACTGTGAAAATATCGTTTGTGGTTCATGAGATATGATTTTTTGAAAATATTAAACTTTGATTTAGTGTAATTCGATATCTGATGATCTCACTATGACGTCACAATTTGACATAAAACTACATGTTAAGGTCTAACTATGTGTCAAGTTTTAAGGTTCTGTGACCTCTGCAACTATGTTTTTGTCTCTGGATATAATTCTTATTCGGAAGAAGAAGAAGAAGAAGAAGAAGAAGAAGAAGAAAAAAAAAAAACCCGAACAATATCAATAGGTGTTCACGCCGTAGCTCGAACACCTAATTACGTAAGTCAGCTCTTAGGGAGTTTGTTTACAGTATAACCTGCTGAAAATAAGGTCAACTGTGGTATACATGTGTCTTTGTATGCATGTATGTACATTGGAGATTACTTCAAAGGGTCAGTGTGGCTTATATGCACAAACAATGTGTGTACAACACATTGGACATTTAGTGGTTTACAGTGGCCTCTATGTGTAGGAGGGTTCATGTGAATTTTAGTAGTCAAAGGGTATATATTCTGATTCTATCTCCTAAAGTGACCTTCTAGTGATCACATAAAGGCTATCAAGGCTTTCATGTGATGTCAAGGACCAAGAAGGATAACATGTATTAATACATAATAACAACTTTGCACTGGCTTATAATATATACTGATATCAATCAGTAATGAACGAGGATTTTACATAATGTAATTACCCTCTTGCTATGCATATATGATTGGAATAATAACATCATAAATATATAAATCTAGCAATAAATCTATATATAAATATTTAAATCTAGCTATGGTAAATATATTATCTTGAGGAGGGATTTTTTTCCCTTCCTATCTTCTTGTAGCATTTTGGTGACATTTAAAAAGATGCATAATGAATGGTATCAAAGTAAATTGGTTAAATAATAAGACACTTACATTTATCACAGTTGACTCCAGTATAACCAGTAGGACATCTGCACATATATATGCTGAGTATGTTGCTTTGAAAACAAAGAGCTCGATTTTGACAAGGTTGAACACTGCAACCAAGAGCTGCCAATAAAAAAAACATCATCATACATTTAATCATATTTGTTTGTTTTGAACACTACAACCAAGAGCAGCCAATAAAAAAACATCATCATACATTTAATTATATTTGTTTGTTTTGAACACTACAACCAAGAGCTGCCAATAAAAAAACATCATCATACATTTAATCATATTTGTTTGTCTTTGCTCTGAAATGACAGGAATTTTAAAAATTCAGCACTGTTGGAAACTGGTACTTTCACCTCTTCAAATGGGGCAAAATTACTACCTGGCAAGAAGTACAGGCCATAAGTGCTGAATATGAAAATGCATGCTGCATTTTGAAGATTAAGGCCATGTTTCCAAAAATGCACTGATGGATTATGGAGGATTTTGGAGAATTCCTAGCCAGAATACCTAAGGGATTACGGTTAACAAGGAAACATTTCCAAGCAACTTGTCATAGCTTAACAACAATTCTTGGTCCAAAAACAAATAATTTATATGATTTGATTAGAATTCTATGATCTTAATATGAATGACATATTTATGGTTTTTGAATGTACGTCAATTACATGTTTAAGATTATTTGTATCACATTTCACTGAACCAATGAAGACTTGAATAAGTATTACTTGTATGAACTTGTAAACACACTGTATACCTTATTTCTGCTAGTAATAATGCATGTGGATTGGTTAGATATGGGTTTAAGACCACTGCTTATATAGCATGTGGATTGGTTAGATATGGGTTTAAGACCACTGTTTATATAGCATGTGGATTGGTTAGATATGGGTTTAAGACCACTGCTTATATAGCATATGGATTGGTTAGATATGGGTTTAAGACCACTGTTTATATAGCATGTGGATTGGTTAGATATGGGTTTAAGACCACTGTTTATATAGCATGTGGATTGGTTAGATATGGGTTTAAGACCACTGCTTATATAGCATGTGGATTGGTTAGATATGGGTTTAAGACCACTGTTTATATAGCATGTGGATTGGTTAGATATGGGTTTAAGACACTGCTTATATAGCATGTGGATTGGTTAGATATGGGTTTAAGACCACTGCTTATATAGCATGTGGATTGGTTAGATATGGGTTTAAGACCACTGCTTATATAGCATGTGGATTGGTTAGATATGGGTTTAAGACCACTGCTTATATAGCATGTGGATTGGTTAGATATGGGTTTAATACCACTGCTTATATATTATTCCTTAATGTGGATTGGTTAGATATGGGTTTAATACCACTGCTTATATAGCATGTGGATTGGTTAGATATGGGTTTAAGACCACTGCTTATATAGCATGTGGATTGGTTAGATATGGGTTTAAGACCACTGCTTATATAGCATGTGGATTGGTTAGATATGGGTTTAAGACCACTGCTTATATAGCATGTGGATTGGTTAGGTATGGGTTTAAGACCACTGCTTATATAGCATGGTGATTGGTTAGATATGGGTTTAAGACCACTGCTTATATAGCATGTGGATTGGTTGAATATGGGTTTAAGACCACTGCTTATATAGCATGTGGATTGGTTGAATATGGGTTTAAGACCACTGTTTATATATTATTCCTTACTGTGGATTGGTTTAGATATGGGTTTAAGACCACTGCTTATATAGCATGTGGATTGGTTAGATATGGGTTTAAGACCACTGCTTATATAGCATGTGGATTGGTTAGATATGGGTTTAAGACCACTGCTTATATAGCATGTGGATTGGTTAGATATGGGTTTAAGACCACTGCTTATATAGCATGTGGATTGGTTAGATATGGGTTTAAGACCACTGCTTATATAGCATGTGGATTGGTTAGATATGGGTTTAAGACCACTGTTTATATAGCATGTGGATTGGTTAGATATGGGTTTAAGACCACTGCTTATATAGCATGTGGATTGGTTAGATATGGGTTTAAGACCACTGTTTATATAGCATGTGGATTGGTTAGATATGGGTTTAAGACCACTGCTTATATAGCATGTGGATTGGTTAGATATGGGTTTAAGACCACTGTTTATATAGCATGTGGATTGGTTAGATATGGGTTTAAGACCACTGCTTATATATTATTCCTTAATGTGGATTGGTTAGATATGGGTTTAAGACCACTGTGTATATAGCATGTGGATTGGTTTAGATATGGGTTTAAGACCACTGCTTATATAGCATGTGGATTGGTTAGATATGGGTTTAAGACCACTGTTTATATAGCATGTGGATTGGTTAGATATGGGTTTAAGACCACTGCTTATATAGCATGTGGATTGGTTAGATATGGGTTTAAGACCACTGTTTATATAGCATGTGGATTGGTTAGATATGGGTTTAAGACCATTGTTTATATAGCATGTGGATTGGTTAGATATGGGTTTAAGACCACTGCTTATATAGCATGTGGATTGGTTAGATATGGGTTTAAGACCACTGTTTATATAGCATGTGGATTGGTTAGATATGGGTTTAAGACCACTGTTTATATAGCATGTGGATTGGTTAGATATGGGTTTAAGACCACTGCTTATATAGCATGTGGATTGGTTAGATATGGGTTTAAGACCACTGTTTATATAGCATGTGGATTGGTTAGATATGGGTTTAAGACCACTGCTTATATAGCATGTGGATTGGTTAGATATGGGTTTAAGACCACTGTTTATATAGCATGTGGATTGGTTAGATATGGGTTTAAGACCACTGCTTATATAGCATGTGGATTGGTTAGATATGGGTATTAAGACCACTGCTTATATATTATTCCTTAATGTGGATTGGTTAGATATGGGTTTAAGACCACTGCTTATATATTATTCCTTAATGTGGATTGGTTAGATATGGGTTTAAGACCACTGTTTATATAGCATGTGGATTGGTTAGATATGGGTATTAAGACCACTGCTTATATATTATTCCTTAATGTGGATTGGTTAGATATGGGTTTAAGACCACTGTTTATATAGCATGTGGATTGGTTAGATCATGGAGGAAGAAAAGTCTGTTTTCTTCCTCCATGGTTAGATATGGGTTTAAGACCACTGCTTATATATTATTCCTTAATGTGGATTGGTTAGATATGGGTTTAAGACCACTGTTTATATAGCATGTGGATTGGTTAGATATGGGTTTAAGACCACTGCTTATATAGCATGTGGATTGGTTAGATATGGGTTTAAGACCACTGCTTATATAGCATGTGGATTGGTTAGATATGGGTTTAAGACCACTGTTTATATAGCATGTGGATTGGTTAGATATGGGTTTAAGACCACTGCTTATATAGCATGTGGATTGGTTAGATATGGGTTTAAGACCACTGTTTATATAGCATGTGGATTGGTTAGATATGGGTTTAAGACCACTGCTTATATAGCATGTGGATTGGTTAGATATGGGTTTAAGACCACTGTTTATATAGCATGTGGATTGGTTAGATATGGGTTTAAGACCACTGCTTATATATTATTCCTTAATGTGGATTGGTTAGATATGGGTTTAAGACCACTGTGTATATAGCATGTGGATTGGTTTAGATATGGGTTTAAGACCACTGCTTATATAGCATGTGGATTGGTTAGATATGGGTTTAAGACCACTGTTTATATAGCATGTGGATTGGTTAGATATGGGTTTAAGACCACTGCTTATATAGCATGTGGATTGGTTAGATATGGGTTTAAGACCACTGTTTATATAGCATGTGGATTGGTTAGATATGGGTTTAAGACCATTGTTTATATAGCATGTGGATTGGTTAGATATGGGTTTAAGACCACTGTTTATATAGCATGTGGATTGGTTAGATATGGGTTTAAGACCACTGTTTATATAGCATGTGGATTGGTTAGATATGGGTTTAAGACCACTGTTTATATAGCATGTGGATTGGTTAGATATGGGTTTAAGACCACTGCTTATATAGCATGTGGATTGGTTAGATATGGGTTTAAGACCACTGTTTATATAGCATGTGGATTGGTTAGATATGGGTTTAAGACCACTGTTTATATAGCATGTGGATTGGTTAGATATGGGTTTAAGACCACTGTTTATATAGCATGTGGATTGGTTAGATATGGGTTTAAGACCACTGCTTATATAGCATGTGGATTGGTTAGATATGGGTTTAAGACCACTGTTTATATAGCATGTGGATTGGTTAGATATGGGTTTAAGACCACTGTTTATATAGCATGTGGATTGGTTAGATATGGGTTTAAGACCACTGCTTATATAGCATGTGGATTGGTTAGATATGGGTTTAAGACCACTGCTTATATAGCATGTGGATTGGTTAGATATGGGTTTAAGACCACTGCTTATATAGCATGTGGATTGGTTAGATATGGGTTTAAGACCACTGCTTATATATTATTCCTTAATGTGGATTGGTTAGATATGGGTTTAAGACCACTGTTTATATAGCATGTGGATTGGTTAGATATGGGTTTAAGACCACTGCTTATATATTATTCCTTAATGTGGATTGGTTAGATATGGGTATTAAGACCACTGCTTATATATTATTCCTTAATGTGGATTGGTTAGATATGGGTTTAAGACCACTGTTTATATAGCATGTGGATTTAGATATGGGTTTAAGACCACTGCTTATATAGCATGTGGATTGGTTAGATATGGGTATTAAGACCACTGCTTATATATTATTCCTTAATGTGGATTGGTTTGATATGGGTTTAAGACCACTGCTTATATATTATTCCTTAATGTTTAATTGTTATACTAATTTAATTAAAACCACAAATCATGACCAAGTACCTCTATATTCACAGTTGGTCCCTGTGAATTCCTGTGTGCATGTGCATTTGTACGATGATGTTGAATCATTCACATTACATACTCCACCATTCAAGCATGGATTCATATCACAGGAAGCTGCCATTATTACTAAAGGTCAAAACAAAAATCACTATCAACATCAAAACAAAAGAGTTGCAATATGAACGTATTTACTATGACATATGGATGACACATGACCCCATCCCTACTGCCACTAATGACCCCATCCCTACTGCCACTAATGACCCCATCACTACTGCCACTAATGACCCCATCCCTATCTACTGCCACTAATGACCCCCATCCCTACTGCCACTAATGACCCCAACCCTGCTGCCACTAATGAACTCCATCCCTGCTGCCACTATAATGACCCCATCCCTGCTGCCACTAATGACCCCCATCCCTACTGCCACTAATGAACTCCATCCCTGCTGCCACTAATGACCCCATCCCTGCTGCCACTAATGACCCCCGTCCCTGCTGCCGGTAATGACCCCATCCCTGCTGCCACTAATGACCCCCATCCCTACTGCCACTAGTGACCCCATCCCTGCTGCCACCATATTCTTTAAAAGTTAACAGTTCTACTTTGCAATTCTTTTTTGAAAAACTATGAGGCATTTTCACTTCACTTTCATGTTCACATGAAGTACATATGAACAGACCCTTGTCAAAGACATTGTACCTTTTTGACGATTGTTAATTCCATTAATAAAAAGAGTATATTGACTTGAAGTTATATACTTGTAGAAACTTACACGATTCACAGTTTATTCCAGTGAAGAGTGCAATGCATTGGCAGATATAAGAGCCCTGAGTAACAGATGTAATGCAGGTTCCTCCATTCATACATGGTTGGTCAGAACATGTCAATTCTATAGAAACCAGAGACAGTCGTAATAGTATCCACATTATTAATCATGTAACTGAAAGGACTGTAATGAAAAAATTTTCTGTCTAAAAATACTTAAGTTTTTCACAGTTACCACCAGTAAACATCAGTGGGCATTGGCACAGGAAAGCAGCAGATGTTTCACCCTGCAAACATACTCCATTATTTTGGCAAGGCATACCCGCACAAGCAGTTGCTATCAAACAAAGCCAAACACATGACTTTACCAAACAGAAATCATTCTGCCAGCCACTTGAGGATTAATTAATATACACAGCTGAGATTTAATATTTACAACCTAAAAAAAAAGGGATAAAATTTAAACACAATTTTGCATTGTAGGTGAAAGCTGTGATGTCAAATATGTGCAGTACACATCCTAAGAGCCTACACATCAGTCAATTCAAGTGTATTTAGTGCTTTATGAGAATGTACAACTGCACACACTTATGACACATCAAGTATTCCTTCAACACCCTCCAAGAATGATTGTGCCATTGTACATTTACAATTCCCTTCAGCTTAAGACAGTGTAGGTGCCTACAAACTAACCAAACTTGTCAGAGGACATTTTTATGATGGTATATTTTTACTGTGGTATTCATTGTTCCTTGCTTTGTAAAATCTTGAGTATCCCATTTTACAGGAATGAACAAGATGATAAGTAAGACTAATTGCGGTGACACCATGTGGAATCTCAATTGAGTAGTAATTAGTTCTGAAAAGAACTGGTGGTACAACTCGACGTTTCGATCAGTATGCTCTGATCGTCCTCAGGAGAATGCCGGACTCTGGAAAATGCTGCTGCTTAAGTAGACTGCTGGAGGATCATCCCATGAATGGATGCTGGAGGATTAGTTCGTTGAGGCGCGCAGGCGGGAACTGTTGGGACTAGGATCCTAGGGGTTGGGGGAGAGGAGTGCTCTCTGAACTGAATCAGTTGTTAACAAGCACAGGGGGATGGAGGGTGGTTGACTTAGGATATAGGAGATCCCTCAGTCTGGGGTGGGTTATGGACTTTGGATATAGAAGATCCTTCAGTCTGTAGTTGCGGAACAAGATGATATTTTACCACTCAGTCATAGGACTCAGTATTTGCATATTAACTATACCGTAGCAATTACTAATTTACTTATCAGACATTGAGGTTGATTTAACTCACCTATTTGTTGGCAATTAATTCCTGTGAATCCCACATCACATGTACATGTGTATATATCTTCATCTATAGATTCACATTGTCCGTTATTAAGGCATGGATTAGGTTCACATGGCATCCTGCTAATAACACCTAATATAAGATAACAAGAATTATACATGTTAAGTACATAGACACAAAATAAAAAGGTGATCAATGGAAGTGTTTGAGTTAATCGTAAGTGTAGTACACTTCTTATCGTGTCATCTTTATTAAGTTATCACAATATCAGGACAAATAATTAGACTTTTCAATGATTACCTCTGGTACTGTTTAGCTGAATGCTTGGTGACGTGACATTAACCCAAAAGTAATCATATTGTGACATCACTGTAGCCCTGTGTGTGAAAATATAACTCATTAGATGAATTACTACAAAGAAATAATATGAAAATAGGATCACAAACAAAATATTATGAATGACTAAAACTTGCAAGCTGGAGTAGTTGAAGAGCTCTGAAAATAAGGTAATTTTAAAGATGAGCTATTTTTCAAAAAGCAGCAGATTGGTAAACTATTGAGGTAATAATGTATTGAGGTAACAATGCATTGAGGTAACAATGCATTGAGTAATAACGCATCGAGGTAATAACGCATCGAGGTAATAACGCATCGAGGTAATAACGCATCGAGGTAATAACGCATCGAGGTAATAACGCATCGAGGTAATAACGCATCGAGGTAATAACGCATTGGGGTAATAACGCATTGAGGTAATAACGCATTGAGGTAATAACGCATTGAGGTAATAACGCATTGAGGTAATAATATATTGAGCCAAAAGGAGTTCCATCAACTTCTGTTGAATCCAGGCCAGCTGAGTAAGGTGTGCACTGTCTGAAAAGCACCAAGCATTTGAACCCTATGCTTGGTGCTACCCATGACTTACCACCCCCCACCCAACCCATCCCATGGTGTACACATTATAGATAACTTACACAAACTCTCTAAGTGTTTCACTCCAATGCTTGGTGTTACCCATGACAGTGTTATTGGTAGTTCTTTCACATTGTTCTTATAGTTTGTGATGGCAAAGGCTGAACTTGATGAACACTGAAGAACTCGAAGTCCTTCAGGAAATGGAGAAATCCATTGACCTAATGGGTAGAAGTTGCCAATTTCTTGTGCCTTCAGTAACAGGCCACGAAGCTCAAAATTGCCTGATATTGACACTGTATTAAATGAGATGAATATATACAATTGATTCCACATTTCTGCTATTTTTAATCACATTGACTGGCCAAGCTACTATAAGGTTTTCACTTGTTAATTTGTTTTCATCCTGAAAGAATGCAACAATTTCTAAGAATAATTTGAACGTTTCATAAAATTAAGTTACTATACTTTGTTAACATCTTGGTCTACATTCATGTCGCTATCGATCCCATTTCCTTGTACATTACTCACTGGGTAGTTAGGCTCAAAATAATATTTTCAGTTAGGCTCAGTTAATTAGATAAACTAATCCGCTAGGCCATTTGTACATGTTGTATTGCTTGAGTTGAATTTGTGATATGAAACATTTCTCTCTATTATTATAACTTATAATAGCATTAAAAGCATTAATACAAGTGTGCACGTGAATAGTGGCATCTCTCAGTCTCATCCTAAATTTGACACTGCAGTGTGCAATTTGATCACACGACACTATAAACCGAATGTCTCTTCCCTTCACAATCTTCTAACGTTATATTTAGAATAAAATAGGAGACTGAAGGGAAGAGGCATTCGGCCTAACGTAGGCATGCCAGTCAACTCACCCCCTGGCAATCTTGCCCCTTACAAACTCGCCCCCTGACAAACTCGTCCCCTGCAGATACAAACTCGCCCCCTAACAAACTCGTCCCCGAATCTCACGCTATTGAGACTGGTTCAAAAAATAAATATTACATGAAATAATTCAACAGTTACAACTAAAATAGAATACATAGAAAACTAGCTAAACAAAACAGTTATGATTTATACAATGTGTGTATTATGTATGATGAAAAATTTACAAAGTTATTTTGTTTGATTTAATTCTGTATTTTGTATGTAATTACTATTTATTTTTATTTTTTCTTATTTATTTTACTCAGTATTTTGTTTAGCTAGTTTCCTATTTATTCTATTTAATTGTACTGTAAATGAATTATTTCTTGTAATAGGCCTATTTGTTTTCGTTAAATAAAACTCTTCAGTTTCACTAGCGCCAAGATGAAATAATTTACCACAGAGTTACAAGACTAATAAAATTAATAATTGGATTCATTAAAATAACTCTAAAAAATATCCCCATACATCCTGCCTTTATTATATTAATTATAATGTTTTATTACTCTCTTATATGAACAGTCTCAATAGCGTGAGATGCGTCAAAAAATTACAGGGGCGAGTTTGTCAGAGGCGAGTTTTCCGGGGGACGAGTTTGTCGAGGGGCGACGTTGTGAGGGGTGAGTTTGTTAGGGGGCGAGTTTGTACCAGCAGGGGCGAGTTTGTCAGGGGGCGAGTTTGTCAGGGGCGAGTTGACTGGCATCCTAATAACGTAGGCCTGCATGAGCTAACGCACGACTGACTGAGCACAAACAAAATCAAACACTGCGAGCTAAGTAACTTAAAGTAACTTAAATAAATACCTCAAAAACATTAAGTGCAAACGGCGACTGGATCACATGGGGTATGTGTTTGTATTAGGAATGTTTTGTACGACAATGATATACTAGTTTATGCATAGAACATACATTATATGCACGTGCTACTCGGCCCTTCCATGGCAAAGCAGCCCAACTCGAAAATTTTGATTTTTGAGATAAGATCATTTTTGGGTAAATTGAGGGCGCTCTTTTCATTTGTGAAAGTTTCAAAGGCGTACGATGGATTGTTTTGAAGATAGCATGTTCTATCTCACATTCTTTGCACACGTTCACTCTGGTTTTGTATGGCAAAACGCCTTATCTCTAACCTAAGTCATTCACAGTTTCTTGTTTTGCTTGGTAAAACATTGTAAGTCCAAGATAGACTACTTTGCCTTCCAAATTTATTATAACCTCATGTGGAGTGTTTAGGGTAAAACAACTTAACTTGAAGATAAGCTGTTTTGCCAAAAAAATATCTAAGTTTGAGAAACGTCTAACTTTGAATTAAGTCATGCATACTTTATTTTTATTTGGTAAAACATACTAAGTCTAAGATACATAGATCTGCCTTTCAAATGAGTTCAAAACATAATGTTGAGTGTTTATGGCAAAACAAGTTTACTTTAAGATAGGCTGTTTTGCCATAAAAAAAACCTTAAGTTAAGACATGTCCATCTGTGAGATAAGCTCATTTGCCATAAAAATACTTGAACTATTGAGGGCGCTATCACCATTCTAACTCATCAAATGTATAATGGCGGCCATGTTCAACCTCAAGCTGCACAGCAGGGGCTTTCAAATTCTCCAAAGGGCATTGGAAAAAACCCAAGGTATGTCTATCTTTTACATGCTTAAGTCTTAAATATAATCCTATAGAACTCAGAGGTAATCAGTAGATAGATGAAAGTCCAATGTAATCAGCGCCCATATAAATTATAATGTTGCATGAATGATGCAGGCAAGGGTTAGGCCTACGTTACAGTAGTGACCGCAAACTGTTTTTTTCGCGCAGGTTCTGCGCATGTTTAATCTCGTTCGCGATTGTGTACAAAATTGTAGTTCAATGGGTTTCCTCCGTACGTCCGCGCGGCCGCGCGCTGAGCCTAGATCGTTCGTCGTTTCGAAGTGCATTGTGGGTTTGTTTACAGCCGCCATCTTAATTACCATGCACATGTACACGATCGAAGCTCTCTCTCAAAAAAACAATCATCAAAATCCTACCATTTTTAGCCGAATTACGCCAAGCTGAAAGTTAAGAACAATTTTCATATTTCAGTAGTATTTTTACTAGTAACTTTGGAGTAAAATTTGGGATAGAGGGGACCCAGACCGATCAAAAACGATCAGAAAAACGTGTTCTACGATGGTTGATTGACCTAATAAAATCGTTTGTCCATGGCTACTGTGTGCCGCATTTTGCCGTTTTGAATTTTTAAAGTGCCTCATTTGTGAGTGTGTCCAGCTGATGTGGCGGCAGAAATACGTTGTTTATGTTCAGAATTGGTAGGTTGATGTCAATTGAAGCAATTTAAGGAATGGTTTTTCGTCATTTAAATAATATTTATATCAAAATATATTTGTTTCTATTGCATGAATCGTAATAAAACGATGTAAAATTCAGAGGGAGGCATGATATGTTATGGAAGAGCCAATAATACGTGGAAGGCATACTGGGGAGGATTTCCAAAATCCACTTTTTGGCTGTTACATCAATTAGACATACTCCCCCTGTAAAATTTAATAGTTGGGCAATATTATGAAATAGGTTGAAAAGAGTGCATATTTTACATTTTTCATAGGAATTATTAGTTTTAAACAACAATTAACATGTTTACCCATGATAAAATATGTATTTCAATTTTTCTTCTCGGTTGTAGGCCTTTTTGAAACTGCATTTTTTTTTTTTTTTTTTTAAACCACCCCTCCAACTGCATCGTGTATGGATTGTGATTATTATAAATAGGCCAGAGTTGCATGCCTAACTATGAGAATGATAACTGATTTCTTTTTCTTTTTTAATTGACAGGTATATTTCGTGTCTGCGCTTCTTTACCTTGACTTGAGAAAGTATGGCGTTTCCTTGAAGTCTGGCGTAGCGGATTGGATTATTTAGTCCACCAAAATCCAAGGCATCTAGGACTTTGTACCATTATGATGGACTTCTCTAAATTTTTCTGAATAATAATTTTTGTTCAAAATACATGGTCACTGCAGTGCATAACCCATGCACATACTATTACGTTGAATTTAATTGTTTCTGGTTTATTTACAAAATCCATAGAATTGTTTACAGATTAAAAACTACACAGTGAAAATGCATTTGATTGAACTAAAGTATTATAAATTGTTTCATTAAATAAAAGTAGTACATTTACATGGACACAAAATTCAAATGTTTAATTTTCTCGGTTTGATGCAAGAAAACTGAATTTATGGAGATTGGTGAAAATGTTATTTTCGACATTTTCTTACAATTTGTAGTGTTTCCATAGCAATGCCTTGGTTACCATTGATTTGCTGTTATTTTGATGGGTTTGCTGATTTCCCAAACATATATATGGTCAATGTACATCGAAATGTATTTGTTAAAGTGAGTTTAACCTAGGAAAGCGACTTTTCTAGATCGCGAAAAATAAGATTTTGAGAAAAAGACCTAATTTTAACATATCGTTGCTATGGTAACACAAAAGATACATTCTTAATACAAATACTTGATTGGTTATACATTGTAACTAAAGAAACAAGTTATCGTTGTCAAACAAAATGCCATAGTTTCTGAGATATAGCCATTTTGGTTATTGTGTTTATTCGTAATTTTGTGTTGCCATGCAGGTAACATACAATTGACTTGATTCGAAAGTGTTTCAAAATTTAGCTTGCTTGAATCTTCTACTCTTGATGTACCTGTAAATAAAATTTGACATGATTACTGCATGTTATAATGATTCTACATGAGTTTGAAATTGTTTACCTTTTATGAATATATAATTTAACTCAAACTTTAGTAAACAAGAGTACAATTTTACCAACTTTGCCATAGGAAATTCGAGCGGAAATCCCCACAATCGAAAAATAAAATAAAAATAATATCTCTGCAACCCAATAACGTATATCCATGAAAAAGGTTTCATTTTAAAGCTGTAGTTCTAAGCTATGCAATGATTGCTAAATTGAGCACAAAACACACACTTCCAATTTTCATGCTTACACCATGGAGGAAGGTTCCTTCCTCCATGGTTACACACTGGTCAAACTGCCATGACTGTTGCCCCATAAATGTGGCACGGACACGCCCCCCCTTGGCCTATCCTTAGCCACAGGTTTGTCTCATTCCATGCTGTGTAGTTTTGAAATTCAGGCTGGAAATTGACGATATTTGCGACTATTTTGACAGTCTAGATACATTCCTTACATGTTTAACTATCTGGCGCCCAAAAATTGTGATTTTACTTACATTTTATATTTCCTGACATATAGGCCGAAAAATTACATGCCGGGTCTTGCAGGCAAACGGAT
>CM055818.1:48275261-48306819 GCA_029582265.1 Zoroaster sp. YZ-2022 | reverse complement strand
TTTTCAGCTTCATAGGAATGTTTGACTTAATAAACACATTATGAACTCACATTATGAACAGATACAAGAATCTGGTTGGTTGCCACATGATACATGTACCACCATTCTGACAGGAACTCCAAATCACAAGTAACCGCGTAAATTGAGAAACATAAGGAACAAAAAAGCATTATAACTAAGGAGAAACATTTTGACAAAATATTATGTATGATGTGAGATAGAGAAGAATAAACACTAGAGCATTTGATTAAGGTGTATAAAGCCCGTATCAGGTTATTCACTTCAGTTATTTTTCCAACTGTAAAGCTGTAAATGCATTATCAGATGGTAAAACATACTCCCTCCATTCATACAAGGATTGTCATGTCACAGGATTGCACTCACTGTCAAATAAATGCAAAACTCTCAATGTTTACTTATTTTTAGAAAAGTGAGATTGAGGTGTTGATCAAACCATGGCTAAAAACTGACTAGTGGAAGCTAAACGACTGATTGATGAAGGGCAGGAGTCAATCCAACAACCTCTGGATCCATTGAAAATAAATAAGAATTCATTGACCGATGAGCAAGTTGATCCATCGACTTTGAATAAAAAATTGATGTTTTTTACATTGTCTGATGATCTTTTTATAATAGGAAATGTAAAAACTTCTATATAGTGCCATAATTTATACTACAGAACAAAAACCACTCTAATAAATCTTGACTTTCCGCTTTGATCTAATGGAGAGAAATATGAAAGCCATTAGACTTACCAATCTCACAGTTTCTTCCAGAGAATCCTGATGTACACCGACAGTTATAAATTATCTGTAGATTGATACACTGTGCTCCATTCAGACATGGTAGAAACACACAAATCAATTGGCTCATGACAATATAATCCTTGCCATCCAGGTAAACAATAACAGAAATATTCCAATGGAAGACAGTGCTTTGCAGCATGAAGCTTCATTCTGACAAGGGCTTTGGAACACGCAGTTATTTCTAAGAAGAAAATAGCAGTAACAATGAAAGTTTATGCTGTGGTATAGATATATTTGGGGTTTTCAAAGTTTGTCAAAGAAAATGATTGCAAACATTTTGGGATGGTGGCTGGCTCCATTTCCTGCATTTAAAAAAATAAAATAAATGATTAGTTTGGGCATACATTAACAGACAGAAATACAGTCACTGCAACTACAACACATGTACAAAAACAAAACATTCAAACCACAATTAGGTTAACCCTCCTACTGATAGACCATTTGAAACCATTCAAAATTTCCACTTTCAAAAATGCCCATTGGTTTTGTACACACATATATAGTGATACCATTTGAACAGTGTTGGTAGCAAGCTTTACTACCATTCAAATCCATTCAAATGGTGGATACACTACACCTTGGTGTGTTTCCATAGCCGAATGGTTTCAAATGGTGAATGTACTACACAGTGGCTTATAAATCATTCAAATGGTTTTGAATGGTGGATACACTACACCTTGGTGTTTCCATAGCCGAATGGTTTCAAATGGTGAATGTACTACACAGTGGCTTATAAATCATTCAAATGGTTTTTGAATGGTGGATACACTACACCTTGGTGTGTTTCCATAGCCGAATGGTTTCAAATGGTGAATGTACTACACAGTGGCTTATAAATCATTCAAATGGTTTTTGAATGGTGGATACACTACACCTTGGTGTGTTTCCATAGCCGAATAGTTTCAAATGGTGAATGTACTACACAGTGGCTTATAAATCATTCAAATGATTTTTGAATGGTGGATACACTACACCTTGCTGTGTTTCCATAGCCGAATGGTTTCAAATGGTGAATGTACTACACACTGGCTTATAAATCATTCAAATGGTTTTTGAATGGTGGATACACTACACCTTGGTGTGTTTCACATAGCCGAATGGTTTCAAATGGTGAATGTACTGCACAGTGGCTTATAAATCATGGTTTTTGAATGGTGGATACACTACACCTTGGTGTGTTTCCATAGCCGAATGGTTTCAAATGGTGCATCAAAAAGGAACCAAAAGTAGGAGGGTTAATATGCCAATACATTAAAAACAATGCTGAAAGATATGGTACCGGATTTACATATCTTAATTTTGCCCAATTCAGATGAAAGAACAAATATATATTTGTAAAATATCATTTAGTATTCAAAATCAAACCTTGTCAATACACAAATACATCATAGCATCAATATATATGTATATTTGTTATCATTTTAAGTTATGTATATATTACCAGACTGGTTATACATTAGTCCAAAATATAATTGGCTTCTTATTGAGTGTATGTGTAATTAATATCTGATTGTTAAATCCTGAACCAAATCTTGAAGTAAAGTTTGAATGTTCTGCGTAAATGTAAAATCATCTGTACATAACACAAGTCAGGCAATAGATGAATGGATATTAACCTCTACACAGAAAACGTAAGCAGTTCGGTACAACATACTGAATAGTTTTCCTGCTTGATCCTGATGTGTGGTGTGTATAATAACCCCATTTATATCCAGAAATGCTACGTTTACTTGTTACTCACTCTAATGTTAAAGTTAATTGTGGGAACTAGAAAGCAAGGTCACCAACAAATACCACTAATAGAGAAAGTACTGTGCTCCTAGAGCCTTTGTACAAAGTTATATGCAGGCAGTAACAAAGGCATGCAGTCAATAAATGAATGGAATAAACCACTGTATGCAAACAGAGTGAATGTTGTATATGAATCAGTGACTCACTATGCAAACAATTTGTAGGATATGTTTAGAAATGCCAAACTACTCATTAGAAAAACATTTTATTATTTGATTGTGATTATTTGATAAAAATGGTAGAAGATATATTGCTTAATTAACTGATCTTTTCATAGAAATATATAACTGCATAGACTTACGAAGCTGACAGAAGATTCCAGTGAAGGCATTTGTACATTGACAGATAAAAGAATCTGGTTGGTTGCCACTGATACATGTACCACCATTCTGACAAGGACTCAAATCACAAGTAACCGCTAAATTGAGAAACAAAAAAAGCATTATAACTAAGAGAAACATTTTGACAAAATATTATGTATGATGTGAATGAAATAAAAACTAGGCATTTGATTAAGGTGTATAAAGCCGTATCAGGTTATTTCCTTCAGTTATTTTTCCAACTTACCAATTAAACACAGAGCACCAGTAAATGTTGGAGGGCACTGACAAGCAAAAGATTCAGGAGAAAAGCCAGAGAAACAAACTCCACCATTAAAACATGGGTCACTGTCACATCCAACTCCAGATACTAGGACAGAATAAACAATCAAATATCTGACTTATCAAATCTTTTCATCTTTAAAAACCCTCCTACAATCAGTGACATTTTTTAAACAACCCACTCCAATTAGCCATTGCTATGGTAGGCAGTGGCTCCTCATAGCTATACTGCATATAATGCCTCATCATATGTCTGTTGGTTTTAGTGGTTTGTGATTGACATATTGCAGGACATATTACTTGTTCCAGACTCAGTGGCTGGTGGTAGGTTACTATGGAGAGTCTGTGTTTACAAAATAACTGCTGAAAATCCCAATGGATGATGGAGGCTTGGTATGGTTTATTGGTCTCAGTGGCTGATGGTGATTTATTATTTATTTATTTATTTATTTATTTGGAATTACACTTTTGAAACAGTGGCACACGATGTATGTTAATATCGGTGCATCCATCAAAACAATTTCTAAGTACAATAGTTACAACAGTTAATATTTATAAAAATAACAATATTTAATAATAAAATGTTAAATAATAGTAATAATTTAGCGAAAACAAAGCGAACGCGACAGAGAGCTGAGCGAAGGGACGCGTTGACACGCCCGCACCGTCGGTGCGAGATAACCATGTAGACCTACACAATGCCAGGTAGGTCTACTGAGGTAGGTGAGCAAAATAACAAAATGCATACGGACCAATGTAGGCCTATATCCCGCGATTCGCTGAGCCACAAATACAAATAATAAATAATATCAAGTAAATGGATATTTACAAAATAAAATTGCAAAATAAATTGCACGGTCTTGTGTCTAAAGATGATTTGACAACACTGTACACTGTTAGAACGCTGGTCAAAACCTCAACCAACACGGACCACATGCGAACCACACAACAGCCATTTAAAACATTTAACCAACAAGCCTAAACATTTAATCAACGTTTACTAATGTCCAAACTTGTTGGTGAAAATCATCCAACAACAATTAGCTGTCTCACCCGGCAGTCCGTGCGGCTAATTAAGCTCGACCAGCTCCAACAATGTAGGTTTCGGCGGATAGGCTAATACTTAGGCTATCTCCTAACACCCCAACGCATCAGTCTTGTAACCCATACGCAAAAAGAGAAATGAAAACATGAAAACAATTGATTTAGAAACATGTCAAAGCGACAAGAGAACCCCCTCCACCCGCGGATTTGAGACGCATGAATTAACGCAGTTGATGAACCCGCCGGGGGTAGTTCACGCTCTGCAAGCGACCATCATCTTTAAACACAATGCCTTTATATTAATGAAACAATACAATAAATAGCTATAAATAATCAACAGCAATGGCAGTAAACAAGTACATATATAAACATCAATTATGTAAGTCAGCTCTTAGGGAGTTTGTTTACAGTATAACCTGCTGAAAATAAGGTCAACTGTGGTATACATGTGTCTTTGTATGCATGTACGTACATTGGAGATTACTTCAAAGGGTCAGTGTGGCTTATATGCACAAACAATGTGTGTACAACACATTGGACATTTAGTGGTTTACAGTGGCCTTTATGTGTAGAAGGGTTCATGTGAATTTTAGTAGTCAAAGGGTATATATTCTGATTCTATCTCCTAAAGTGACCTTCTAGCGATCACATAAAGGCTATCAAGGCTTTCATGTGATGTCAAGGACCAAGAAGGATAACACATGTATTAATACATAACAACTTTGCACTGGCTTATAATATATACTGATATCAATCAGTAATGAACGAGGATTTTACATAATGTAATTACCCTCTTGCTATGCATACATGATTGGAATAATAACATCATAAATATATAAATCTAGCAATAAATCTATATATAAATATTTAAATCTAATTAGGGTAAATATATTATCTTGAGGAGGGATTTTTTTCCCTTCCTATCTTCTTGTAGCATTTTGGTGACATTTAAAAAGATGCATAATGAATGGTATCAAAGGAAATTGGTTAAATAATAAGACACTTACATTTATCACAGTTGACTCCAGTATAACCAGTAGGACATCTGCACATATATATGCTGAGTATGTTGCTTTGAAAACAAAGAGCTCGATTTTGACAAGGTTGAACACTGCAACCAAGAGCTGCCAACAAAAAAAACATCATCATACATTTAATCATATTTGTTTGTCTTTGCTCTGAAATGACAGGAATTTTAAAAATTCAGCACTGTTGGAAACGGGTTGTTCTTAAACCCCCTCGACCCCCACGACCCACGACCCCTCGACCCCACGACGTACGCTCATATAAACGAAGCACACGTACTCGCGGAATTCACTACCACCAGTGCAGTACGAATGTATGTATGTATTTTGCAATGCCCATGCGCAAGCATGTCGCATGGCTGGCCGGCCTGTGCCAGAATCAAATTGTATCCCAAATGGGAACCTGTTTACAGCCCGAGTTCGAAAATGACCTGTCGTCGCGAAATCAACGAATTTATAATGCTGCCACAAGCCAAATTATACCATTCCCGAGTAGATAATTTCATATTCTATCAAAAAAAATTGCATACTTATGTCGGATTTTTGCTAGTTGGGTGAGGGCGCAGTTTTTGGCAACGTTCTTCCTACAACTCATTACGGTCGTAGAAGGATATCGCTTCTAAGACGGCCGCATGGCTTTCCGACATCCTGATTGGTCAATAAGCATTACATCACAAATTTTACTTGATGGACGTGGAAAAAAATCCCAACTATTTTGTCTGTCAACATTTTAGCAAAACATAATTATTTCTCATTTAATAACCTATTTTATATTATTCTATTTCAAAATTAGACTTTTGGAAGAGAAAAGGATTTAGTTATTTTCCCCAATTAACATATAGGATCTTCGATCTTCGATCTCTTTCTTACTCCATGATCCTCCGGAGCTCCGTTTATTCACGTTCAGTAGTACGGGAGTGCAGCGGGCATTCTAATTGGGGCTGTATTCGAACACAGATTCCGATTTGGGATACGATATGATTCTGAGCGCGTGTACGTCGTGGGTGTCGAGGGGGTTTAAAAACAACCCGTTGGAAACTGGTACTTTTATCTCTTCAAATGGGGCAAAATTACTAGCTGGCAAGAAGTACAGGCCATAAGTGCTGAATATGAAAGTGCATGCTGCATTTTGAAGATTAAGGGCATGTTTCCAAAAATGCACTGATGGATTTTGGAGGATTTTGGAGAATTCCTAGCCAGAATACCTAAGGGGTTAGGGTTAACAAGAAAAAATTTCCAAGCAACTTGTCATAGCTTAACAACAATTCTTGGTCCAAAAACAAATAATTTATATGATTTGATTAGAATTCTATAATCTTAATATGAATGACATATTTATGGTTTTTGAATGTACGTGAATTACATGTTTAAGATTATTTGTATCACATTTCACTGAACCAATGAAGACTTGAATGAGTATTACTTGTATGAACTTGTAAACACACTGTATACCTTATTTCTGCTAGTAATAATGCATGTGGATTGGTTAGATATGGGTTTAAGACCACTGCTTATATAGCATGTGGATTGGTTAGATATGGGTTTAAGACCACTGTGTATATAGCATGTGGATTGGTTAGATATGGGTTTAAGACCACTGCTTATATAGCATGTGGATTGGTTAGATATGGGTTTAAGACCACTGTGTATATAGCATGTGGATTGGTTAGATATGGGTATTAAGACCACTGCTTATATAGCATGTGGATTGGTTAGATATGGGTTTAAGACCACTGTGTATATAGCATGTGGATTGGTTAGATATGGGTTTAAGACCACTGTGTATATAGCATGTGGATTGGTTAGATATGGGTATTAAGACCACTGCTTATATAGCATGTGGATTGGTTAGATATGGGTTTAAGACCACTGTGTATATAGCATGTGGATTGGTTAGATATGGGTTTAAGACCACTGCTTATATAGCATGTGGATTGGTTAGATATGGGTTTAAGACCACTGTGTATATAGCATGTGGATTGGTTAGATATGGGTATTAAGACCACTGCTTATATAGCATGTGGATTGGTTAGATATGGGTTTAAGACCACTGTTTATATAGCATGTGGATTGGTTAGATATGGGTTTAAGACCACTGTTTATATAGCATGTGGATTGGTTAGATATGGGTTTAAGACCACTGCTTATATAGCATGTGGATTGGTTAGATATGGGTTTAAGACCACTGTTTATATAGCATGTGGATTGGTTAGATATGGGTTTAAGACCACTGTTTATATAGCATGTGGATTGGTTAGATATGGGTTTAAGACCACTGCTTATATAGCATGTGGATTGGTTAGATATGGGTTTAAGACCACTGCTTATATAGCATGTGGATTGGTTATTTATGGGTTTAAGACCACTGTTTATATAGCATGTGGATTGGTTAGATATGGGTTTAAGACCACTGTTTATATAGCATGTGGATTGGTTAGATATGGGTTTAAGACCACTGCTTATATAGCATGTGGATTGGTTAGATATGGGTTTAAGACCACTGCTTATATAGCATGTGGATTGGTTAGATATGGGTTTAAGACCACTGTGTATATAGCATGTGGATTGGTTAGATATGGGTTTAAGACCACTGTGTATATAGCATGTGGATTGGTTAGATATGGGTTTAAGACCACTGCTTATATAGCATGTGGATTGGTTAGATATGGGTTTAAGACCACTGCTTATATAGCATGTGGATTGGTTAGATATGGGTTTAAGACCACTGTTTATATAGCATGTGGATTGGTTAGATATGGGTTTAAGACCACTGTTTATATAGCATGTGGATTGGTTAGATATGGGTTTAAGACCACTGTTTATATAGCATGTGGATTGGTTAGATATGGGTTTAAGACCACTGCTTATATAGCATGTGGATTGGTTAGATATGGGTTTAAGACCACTGCTATATATATATATAGCATGTGGATTGGTTAGATATGGGTTTAAGACCACTGTTTATATAGCATGTGGATTGGTTAGATATGGGTTTAAGACCACTGTTTATATAGCATGTGGATTGGTTAGATATGGGTTTAAGACCACTGTTTATATAGCATGTGGATTGGTTAGATATGGGTTTAAGACCACTGCTTATATAGCATGTGGATTGGTTAGATATGGGTTTAAGACCACTGTTTATATAGCATGTGGATTGGTTAGATATGGGTTTAAGACCACTGTTTATATAGCATGTGGATTGGTTAGATATGGGTTTAAGACCACTGCTTATATAGCATGTGGATTGGTTAGATATGGGTATTAAGACCACTGTTTATATAGCATGTGGATTGGTTAGATATGGGTTTAAGACCACTGCTTATATAGCATGTGGATTGGTTAGATATGGGTTTAAGACCACTGTTTATATAGCATGTGGATTGGTTAGATATGGGTTTAAGACCACTGTTTATATAGCATGTGGATTGGTTAGATATGGGTTTAAGACCACTGCTTATATAGCATGTGGATTGGTTAGATATGGGTTTAAGACCACTGCTTATATAGCATGTGGATTGGTTAGATATGGGTTTAAGACCACTGCTTATATAGCATGTGGATTGGTTAGATATGGGTTTAAGACCACTGTTTATATAGCATGTGGATTGGTTAGATATGGGTTTAAGACCACTGCTTATATAGCATGTGGATTGGTTAGATATGGGTTTAAGACCACTGTGTATATAGCATGTGGATTGGTTAGATATGGGTTTAAGACCACTGCTTATATAGCATGTGGATTGGTTAGATATGGGTTTAAGACCACTGTGTATATAGCATGTGGATTGGTTAGATATGGGTATTAAGACCACTGCTTATATAGCATGTGGATTGGTTAGATATGGGTTTAAGACCACTGTGTATATAGCATGTGGATTGGTTAGATATGGGTTTAAGACCACTGTGTATATAGCATGTGGATTGGTTAGATATGGGTATTAACACTGTGAAAATCTCGCTCGGTTAAAATTTCAATAAACACGGTTAAAATATGGGTACCCTACATTTTAACCTTAATTTAACCGTCTTAGTGCACGGTTAAATCGCCTTTAAAAAATTCCTTTGTATTGTCTCGGTTAAAGTGTGGTTAAAACTCGGTACCTGTTCTGAGATCTGCTGAGGGCTTGCTCATTAACTCTGTGGTGAGTTAATCCATTGTTGACAGAGATAATCCCAATACAAAAGCCTCCGCTTGCCTGAGACATAACGGTCAATGTTTGTTCAACCATGCGCGAAAGAGTATCGTCCATGTTGTGCCCATAGCGCAGCCTGCAGTCCGTACGAACTTCGGCTGAATTTCGAAATTGGGGTACGCGGCCGCGCGCCAGTCAGGAATGTGCCTAAAACGAGCGAACGTTTAGTCTAGTCTGTTACGTTGTAATTATTTGGCGGCGGCCGGCCATTTTTAGCGCCAAAAAAGAAGAAAAAAGTCCGTCCCCCGTTTAGGATTGACGTCATGTCAGCACTGACAACTTTGTCTCTGATCTGCAACTGGTACGTGAATATTTGTGTGTGTGTGTAAGTAAAATAAACCCTTTCACGGTATATGCGCCATGTTTTTGTCGGGGCAAAATTGTTTATTTCGAACATTCGTTGCCGTCATGCGATCGACCCATCAGCGCTCGAACTTTCCGCCCGCACGGAAGTTAATTCGAGCGCTGGGTACCGGGTATACGGGTCCGGTCGCAGACGGCAACGAGCATTCGAAATAAACAAATTTGCCCCGTCGCGTCGAACATGTCATGTCCGCAAAACCCTTTTTTGATTCGCGGGTTTTAATTAACTCAATTTCGCTGGCCAAAATCGCGATTCACAGTAGATACTATCTGAAGATCAGGATCGGTTTGGGGGTTTTAAATTTTTGGCTAGTTGGCTTACCGCCGGGAAAAACCGCGGTTTGCAGTTTTACTGTGAATTTAAAAAAAAAAATAATATAATTAGAAAGTCATTATATAACATGTTACTGATGTTCTTTCACCGTATAATCAGAGAGCAATACAAATCTATCATAAGGTAAAGAGTACCCATCGTCAGCTTGCAACTTTGAACTGAAATTGAAATTAACACATTTTAATTGAAAATATTAATTTATTTTAACAGAACAAGGAAATGCTGGAAGGGCTATGCCATTGGACAAGTCAAGGCAACAAGGGAATTCCAGCCGCAGGAAGGGAAAAGGCGCCGTAGAGTCAACTCAAGATATTTGTAGTGTTCCTGGTGCCAGTTTTATGTGATTATTTATTGTATTAAACTTTCATATTTATTTTGTTTATTTCACAAAGTTAATATATACAATACTTAAAGCCTATGACCCTATTTATACTACTCTTAACATCGTCGTTTTATATTTTACTTAGTCAACTTGTTTTAATTCGTTTTCTATTTATGTTGGCCTACACAGTTTTATATGCAATTTTTTGTAATTAAATTTTTTTAAGTAAGACTTGTGGTGACACCATATTAAATGTTCATTTGAGTAGTAATTAGTTCTGAAAAGAACTGGGGGTACAACTCTACGTTTCGATCAGTATGCTCTGATCGTCCTCAGGACAATCAGAGCATACGGATCGAAACGTTGAGTTGTACCTCCAGTTCTTTTCAGAACTAATTACTACTCAATTGAGCATTTCACATGGTGTCACCGCAATTTGTCTTACTTATCCTCCTCACCATGCAAAGCTACGAGTTTTACTTAACTTTTTTTTTATTGTAATTTAATTTAACTCATTCACTTGATTATTTTGTTCGACTTGACGAAATAAAATTATGAGGAATTTTAGATTGTGTTTCTTGTCCTTTTTGTAATGAGTTGTATTTCCTTCGTCCATGATTTAAGTACATTGAAATTTTTCAATATAAAAACACATAAACAAACCGCCAAAAAAGGATGGGAATGATGTCATGTCGTAATAAACCACTGCCGCATAAATGGAGTTAAAATCTCTTGGGGCTTTACACAATTCTACATATGCTAGTGTTCGTTTTTGGGGAATTGCATGTATATGACCGGCTGACACTAGAAAGTGACAGTATAGGGGTGACGATACTGAAATTTAATCGTACGATATTAGGCCAAAAAAAAAATTGTTGAGTTGCCCTCCAGTGAAAATATTTGAAGGGCTCGGTCGGGATTTTTTTTTTTTTTTTTTCTTTTTCTTTTCTTCCCTCCTCGACTGTCATTTTAAGATTGAAATGCATTGGAACTGAAACCATATACCATGTTTTTCATTTGTATACCTATCAGCAAGGAATTTTACTTCAGAATAAAAGTATCCCAAGCATTTTTGTTGTACTTTTCGCTGTGATTGACCATGGAGGTCTTCCTCCATAGATTGACACAGCAAATTCATCCATATTGCGTGCAATGCTCAACGTGCAACATGTGAGTGGCCATTCGATTTGAAAACGTGTAGATCGAGTCGCAATCGTTGACACACGTACAGTGCGGGAGCTAGTGCACAACATGTGAGAGGCCATTTGATTTGAAAACGTGTAGATTGAGTCACAATCGTTGACGTGTGCGAAGCCAGTGGAAACATGCGAGGGCCATTCGATTGGAAAACATGTAGATTTGAGTCCCAATCGTTGGCACACAGTGTGTGCGAAGGCAGTGCACCATGTGAGGGCCGGGGCCATTCGATTTGAAAACATGTAGACTGAGTCTTGGGTACCGGTAAATTTACCGGTAAAAAAAAGTGGAAAATTTCACAAATCAAACGTATTATGTTTTATACAAAGAAAATTGGTAAGTTTCATTAATAAATAGGCCTATGAATGACGAGGGAAAAAAAATTTCAAAAAACGACCCGAGATTTCAGCACTTTTTTGCCCCAAAAATTATTACGCTTGTTTTCAACCTAAAAACCAAAAAGTCATGATATCGCGACAGGAGTTCACATCATGTCTGAAAATTTCAACGTGGTACATGCACAAAATAAATTGTTATGGAGAAAATTGAAAAAAATTAAAAATTATACTCTATGGAGTAGGTGGCAATCCTATTTTCAGTATTTTTGCCCCAAAAATGATTACGCTTGTTTTCAACTTAAAAACCAAAAAGTCATGATATCGCGACAGGAGTTCACATCATGTCTGAAAATTTCAACGTGGTACATGCACAAAATAAATTGTTATGGAGAAAATTGAAAAAAAATTAAGAATTATACTCTATGGAGTAGGTGGCAATCCTATTTTCAGTATTTTGCCCCAAAATGATTACGCTTGTTTTCAACTTAAAAACCAAAAAGTCATGATATCGCGACAGGAGTTCACATCATGTCTGAAAATTTCAACGTGGTACATGCACAAAATAAATTGTTATGGAGAAAATTGAAAAAAATTAAGAATTATACTCTATGACTATGGCGGAGTAGGTGGCAATCCTATTTTCAGTATTTTTGCCCCAAAAATGATTACGCTTGTTTTCAACCTAAAAACCAAAAAGTCATGATATCGCGACAGGAGTTCACATCATGTCTGAAAATTTCAACGTGGTACATGCACAAAATAAATTGTTATGGAGAAAATTGAAAAAATTAAGAATTATACTCTATGGAGTAGGTGGCAATCCTATTTTCAGTATTTTTGCCCCAAAAATGATTACGCTTGTTTTCAACTTAAAAACCAAAAAGTCATGATATCGCGACAGGAGTTCACATCATGTCTGAAAATTTCAACGTGGTACATGCACAAAATAAATTGTTATGGAGAAAATTGAAAAAAATTAAGAATTATACTCTATGACTATGGCGGAGTAGGTGGCAATCCTATTTTCAGTATTTTTGCCCCAAAAATGATTACGCTTGTTTTCAACCTAAAAACCAAAAAGTCATGATATCGCGACAGGAGTTCACATCATGTCTGAAAATTTCAACGTGGTACATGCACAAAATAAATTGTTATGGAGAAAATTGAAAAAAATTAAGAATTATACTCTATGGAATACTGTAGGTGGCAATCCTATTTTCAAATCAGTATTTTTGCCCCAAAAATGATTACGCTTGTTTTCAACTTAAAAACCAAAAAGTCATGATATCGCGACAGGAGTTCACATCATGTCTGAAAATTTCAACGTGGTACATGCACAAAATAAATTGTTATGGAGAAAATTGAAAAAAATTAAGAATTATACTCTATGGAGTAGGTGGCAATCCTATTTTCAGTATTTTTTCCACAAAAATGATTACGCTTGTTTTCAACTTAAAAACAAAAGTCATGATATCGCGACAGGAGTTCACATCATGTCTGAAAATTTCAACGTGGTACATGCACAAAATAAATTGTTATGGAGAAAATTGAAAAAAATTAAGAATTATACTCTATGACTATGGCGGAGTAGGTGGCAATCCTATTTTCAGTATTTTTGCCCCAAAAATGATTAGGATTTTATTCAACCTAAATACCTAAAAGTCATGATATCGCGACAGGAGTTCACATCATGTCTGAAAATTTCAACGTGGTACATGCACAAAATAAATTGTTATGGAGAAAATTGAAAAAATTAAGAATTATACTCTATGGAGTAGGTGGCAATCCTATTTTCAGTATTTTTGCCCCAAAAATGATTACGCTTGTTTTCAACTTAAAACCAAAAGTCATGATATCGCGACAGGAGTTCACATCATGTCTGAAAATTTCAACGTGGTACATGCACAAAGTAAATTGTTATGGAGAAAATTGAAAAAATTAAGAATTATACTCTATGACTATGGCGGAGTAGGTGGCAATCCTATTTTCAGTATTTTTGCCCCAAAATGATTACGCTTGTTTTCAACCTAAAACCAAAAGTCATGATATCGCGACAGGAGTTCGCATCATGTCTGAAAATTTCAACGTGGTACATGCACAAAATAAATTGTTATGGAGAAAATTGAAAAAAATTAAGAATTATACTCTATGGAGTAGGTGGCAATCCTATTTTCAGTATTTTTGCCCCAAAAATGATTACGCTTGTTTTCAACTTAAAAACCAAAAAGTCATGATATCGCGACAGGAGTTCACATCATGTCTGAAAATTTCAACGTGGTACATGCACAAAATAAATTGTTATGGAGAAAATTGAAAGAATTAAGAATTATACTCTATGGAGTAGGTGGCAATCCTATTTTCAGTATTTTTGCCCCAAAAATGATTACGCTTGTTTTCAACTTAAAAACCCAAAAGTCATGATATCGCGACAGGAGTTCACATCATGTCTGAAAATTTCAACGTGGTACATGCACAAAATAAATTGTTATGGAGAAAATTGAAAAAAATTAAGAATTATACTCTATGACTATGGCGGAGTAGGTGGCAATCCTATTTTCAGTATTTTTGCCCCAAAAATGATTACGCTTGTTTTCAACCTAAAAACCAAAAAGTCATGATATCGCGACAGGAGTTCACATCATGTCTGAAAATTTCAACGTGGTACATGCACAAAATAAATTGTTATGGAGAAAATTGAAAAAAATTAAGAATTATACTCTATGGAGTAGGTGGCAATCCTATTTTCAGTATTTTTGCCCCAAAATGATTACGCTTGTTTTCAACTTAAAACCAAAAAGTCATGATATCGCGACAGTAGTTCACATCATGTCTGAAAATTTCAACGTGGTACATGCACAAAATAAATTGTTATGGAGAAATTGAAAAATTAAGAATTATACTCTATGACTATGGCGGAGTAGGTGGCAATCCTATTTTCAGTATTTTGCCCCAAAAATGATTACGCTTGTTTTCAACCTAAAAACCAAAAGTCATGATATCGCGACAGGAGTTCACATCATGTCTGAAAATTTCAACGTGGTACATGCACAAAATAAATTGTTATGGAGAAAAATTGAAAAAATTAAGAATTATACTCTATGGAGTAGGTGGCAATCCTATTTTCAGTATTTTTGCCCCAAAAATGATTACGCTTGTTTTCAACTTAAAAACCAAAAAGTCATGATATCGCGACAGGAGTTCACATCATGTCTGAAAATTTCAACGTGGTACATGCACAAAATAAATTGTTATGGAGAAAATTGAAAAAAAAATAAGAATTATACTCTATGGAGTAGGTGGCAATCCTATTTTCAGTATTTTTGCCCCAAAAATGATTACGCTTGTTTTCAACTTAAAAACCAAACAGTCATGATATCGCGACAGGAGTTCACATCATGTCTGAAAATTTCAACGTGGTACATGCACAAAATAAATTGTTATGGAGAAAATTGAAAAAAAATTAAGAATTATACTCTATGGAGTAGGTGGCAATCCTATTTTCAGTATTTTTGCCCCAAAAATGATTACGCTTGTTTTCAACTTAAAAACCAAAAAGTCATGATATCGCGACAGGAGTTCACATCATGTCTGAAAATTTCAACGTGGTACATGCACAAAATAAATTGTTATGGAGAAAATTGAAAAAAATTAAGAATTATACTCTATGACTATGGCAGAGTAGGTGGCAATCCTATTTTCAGTATTTTTGCCCCAAAAATGATTACGCTTGTTTTCAACCTAAAAACCAAAAAGTCATGATATCGCGACAGGAGTTCACATCATGTCTGAAAATGTCAACGTGGTACATGCACAAAAAAAAATTGTTATGGAGAAAATTGAAAAAAATTAAGAATTATACTCTATGGAGTAGGTGGCAATCCTATTTTCAGTATTTTTGCCCCAAAAATTATTACACTTGTTTTCAACTTAAAAACCAAAAAGTCATGATATCGCGACAGGAGTTCACATCATGTCTGAAAATTTCAACGTGGTACATGCACAAAATAAATTGTTATGGAAAAAATTGAAAAAAATTAAGAATTATACTCTATGGAATAGGTGGCAATCCTATTTTCAGTATTTTTGCCCCAAAAATGATTACGCTTGTTTTCAACTTAAAAACCAAAAAGTCATGATATCGCGACAGGAGTTCACATCATGTCTGAAAATTTCAACGTGGTACATGCACAAAATAAATTGTTATGGAGAAAAAAAGGTACAAAGCCTTGCACATCTACGAGTTCGAGTGAATCACGCGCATCGCCAGTGTGCCGACAAGGCAAGCTTTTAACCGGCCCAACTCAGGCTAATGGTACAGTGGTCAACTCGTTCATCACACTGGCACCCGACTAATGTCCGTACATGTACAATGTACCTCCTCCATGAATGTACAGAGTACATAATTACACATTGTACATTGCAACCATACTGGCTGGGTGGATGCCGGGTGTTGATCAATATGCTTAACTTCATCCTTCATTCCGTCTACCTCTTTCAATACTCTCATAGCCTTGGTTTACGCTTGTTTTCAACTTAAAAAAACCAAAAGTCATGATATCGAGGCAAAGTTTGTTCACATTTTGTGAGTAACATGATCCAAATCGCTTAACAAATATTTCTATTGCATGACAAGGTACGTGTTCTCGTTCGACCAATAAGAAAACGTTTTACGCGCTATAGGCATTGTACACAGCGCGTAACGAATATTTATATTGGTTATTATGATGACGTATTGTTCTCGTTGGCCAATAGAACAAATTGTTACGCGCTATGCATAGGGGCATTGCACGTGCTAACTCGTACATACCCTGAGTGCCTTCCAATGAATGGATCAAATTAGCGCGCGCGCGCTGGATCTTAGGATGAGAATGTAATTCCAGTTGGACGATAATTTGTTTGGTGACAATCAGTATTTTACACGCAAAGATCTAAATTACAGGTACACGTACATCATCTGACCAAAACATTTAAAGAAAAGTAGGATGCATGATATCTATTTATTTACTTATATTCATAGTTACTTTTAATAATAATAAAGTGCAGGATTTATACCGAAATACCGGTTTTCAAAATAACACCGCGGTTTTTATAAAATCATCCGTTTTGAGCCCCAGAGCGGGTCAATTTATCCCGACAGTCGAGGCTTACGTTTACTGGTCCTCATCGTATCCTTGTTCTTCGGCAACGATTATTAAAACAACCCATGATAATTAGGAACCCCGATGGATGAATTGTTATTTTAAGTCCAATTGTTAGTATCTGTTTGGCCCGCAACATACCTCAGTTCGGTAATCAATGCATTATAATTATTGTCCATTTCGTAATTACACTCTGGAATATGATATATATTATTCTAAACGTATCCCCTTTCCGATGAAAAACAGATTAACAAGTAGGCCTATACCTAAATATACACCTATCACGTACGCCTATCACAGCGGCACGCCAACCCATTCTCAGCACAGACACCTATTCTCATATGGGCAAGGTCAGTGGTATTCTGAGCAAATTGCGTGCATGTCCCCCGGCCGTTGTATACCACTACCAGTGTTTTTTAGATTGGAAATTTACAGACACTTCGTAAGTGTTTTTAATCTTTTTATCGCCTCTTGTGTGCAAGTTGTACCGGTACGTGTTATACTCGGTTAAACCACGGTTAAACTTGCATCCTCATTATCACATTGAACAAAGGTTTACAGTTATGAATAACAAAGGAAATCCTGGCCGGAAACCACTCGGTTAAAACGCGGTGAGAATGCGGTTGAATAGCCGGCTGAAATCAAAGGGTTAAACATGGGTTAAAACACGGTTAAAAAAACATTTAACCGAGTCTCTTTATATTTTAACCGAGGAGATTTTCACAGTGTAAGACCACTGCTTATATAGCATGTGGATTGGTTAGATATGGGTTTAAGACCACTGTGTATATAGCATGTGGATTGGTTAGATATGGGTTTAAGACCACTGCTTATATAGCATGTGGATTGGTTAGATATGGGTTTAAGACCACTGTGTATATAGCATGTGGATTGGTTAGATATGGGTATTAAGACCACTGCTTATATAGCATGTGGATTGGTTAGATATGGGTTTAAGACCACTGTTTA
Source organism: Zoroaster sp. YZ-2022 (assembly GCA_029582265.1). Lineage (NCBI taxonomy): Eukaryota > Metazoa > Echinodermata > Asteroidea > Forcipulatida > Zoroasteridae > Zoroaster > Zoroaster sp. YZ-2022. The sequence continues at coordinate 48,288,694 of CM055818.1, read as the reverse complement.
TATAGCATGTGGATTGGTTAGATATGGGTTTAAGACCACTGTTTATATAGCATGTGGATTGGTTAGATATGGGTTTAAGACCACTGCTTATATAGCATGTGGATTGGTTAGATATGGGTTTAAGACCACTGTTTATATAGCATGTGGATTGGTTAGATATGGGTTTAAGACCACTGTTTATATAGCATGTGGATTGGTTAGATATGGGTTTAAGACCACTGTTTATATAGCATGTGGATTGGTTAGATATGGGTTTAAGACCACTGTTTATATAGCATGTGGATTGGTTAGATATGGGTTTAAGACCACTGTTTATATAGCATGTGGATTGGTTAGATATGGGTTTAAGACCACTGCTTATATAGCATGTGGATTGGTTAGATATGGGTTTAAGACCACTGCTTATATAGCATGTGGATTGGTTAGATATGGGTTTAAGACCACTGTGTATATAGCATGTGGATTGGTTAGATATGGGTTTAAGACCACTGTGTATATAGCATGTGGATTGGTTAGATATGGGTTTAAGACCACTGCTGTATATAGCATGTGGATTGGTTAGATATGGGTTTAAGACCACTGTTTATATAGCATGTGGATTGGTTAGATATGGGTATTAAGACCACTGTTTATATAGCATGTGGATTGGTTAGATATGGGTTTAAGACCACTGTTTATATAGCATGTGGATTGGTTAGATATGGGTTTAAGACCACTGTTTATATAGCATGTGGATTGGTTAGATATGGGTTTAAGACCACTGTTTATATAGCATGTGGATTGGTTAGATATGGGTTTAAGACCACTGTTTATATAGCATGTGGATTGGTTAGATATGGGTTTAAGACCACTGTTTATATAGCATGTGGATTGGTTAGATATGGGTTTAAGACCACTGCTTATATAGCATGTGGATTGGTTAGATATGGGTTTAAGACCACTGCTATATATATATATAGCATGTGGATTGGTTAGATATGGGTTTAAGACCACTGTTTATATAGCATGTGGATTGGTTAGATATGGGTTTAAGACCACTGTTTATATAGCATGTGGATTGGTTAGATATGGGTTTAAGACCACTGTTTATATAGCATGTGGATTGGTTAGATATGGGTTTAAGACCACTGTTTATATAGCATGTGGATTGGTTAGATATGGGTTTAAGACCACTGTTTATATAGCATGTGGATTGGTTAGATATGGGTTTAAGACCACTGTTTATATAGCATGTGGATTGGTTAGATATGGGTTTAAGACCACTGTTTATATAGCATGTGGATTGGTTAGATATGGGTTTAAGACCACTGTTTATATAGCATGTGGATTGGTTAGATATGGGTTTAAGACCACTGCTTATATAGCATGTGGATTGGTTAGATATGGGTTTAAGACCACTGTTTATATAGCATGTGGATTGGTTAGATATGGGTTTAAGACCACTGTTTATATAGCATGTGGATTGGTTAGATATGGGTTTAAGACCACTGTTTATATAGCATGTGGATTGGTTAGATATGGGTTTAAGACCACTGTTTATATAGCATGTGGATTGGTTAGATATGGGTTTAAGACCACTGTTTATATAGCATGTGGATTGGTTAGATATGGGTTTAAGACCACTGTTTATATAGCATGTGGATTGGTTAGATATGGGTTTAAGACTGCTTATATAGCATGTGGATTGGTTAGATATGGGTTTAAGACTGCTTATATAGCATGTGGATTGGTTAGATATGGGTTTAAGACCACTGTTTATATATCATGTGGATTGGTTAGATATGGGTTTAAGACCACTGCTTATATAGCATGTGGATTGGTTAGATATGGGTTTAAGACCACTGCTTATATATCATGTGGATTGGTTAGATATGGGTTTAAGACCACTGTTTATATAGCATGTGGATTGGTTAGATATGGGTTTAAGACCACTGCTTATATAGCATGTGGATTGGTTAGATATGGGTATTAAGACCACTGTGTATATAGCATGTGGATTGGTTAGATATGGGTATTAAGACCACTGTGTATATAGCATGTGGATTGGTTAGATATGGGTATTAAGACCACTGCTTATATAGCATGTGGATTGGTTAGATATGGGTATTAAGACCACTGCTTATATAGCATGTGGATTGGTTAGATATGGGTTTAAGACCACTGTTTATATATTATTCCTTAATGTGGATTGGTTAGATATGGGTATTAAGACCACTGCTTATATATTATTCCTTAATGTGGATTGGTTAGATATGGGTTTAAGACCACTGCTTATATATTATTCCTTAATGTGGATTGGTTAGATATGGGTTTAAGACCACTGTTTATATAGCATGTGGATTGGTTAGATATGGGTTTAAGACCACTGTTTATATAGCATGTGGATTGGTTAGATATGGGTTTAAGACCACTGCTTATATAGCATGTGGATTGGTTAGATATGGGTTTAAGACCACTGCTTATATATCATGTGGATTGGTTAGATATGGGTTTAAGACCACTGTTTATATAGCATGTGGATTGGTTAGATATGGGTTTAAGACCACTGCTTATATAGCATGTGGATTGGTTAGATATGGGTTTAAGACCACTGTTTATATAGCATGTGGATTGGTTAGATATGGGTTTAAGACCACTGTTTATATAGCATGTGGATTGGTTAGATATGGGTTTAAGACCACTGCTTATATAGCATGTGGATTGGTTAGATATGGGTATTAAGACCACTGCTTATATAGCATGTGGATTGGTTAGATATGGGTATTAAGACCACTGCTTATATAGCATGTGGATTGGTTAGATATGGGTTTAAGACCACTGCTTATATAGCATGTGGATTGGTTAGATATGGGTTTAAGACCACTGCTTATATAGCATGTAGATTGGTTAGATATGGGTTTAAGACCACTGTTTATATAGCATGTGGATTGGTTAGATATGGGTATTAAGACCACTGCTTATATAGCATGTGGATTGGTTAGATATGGGTTTAAGACCACTGCTTATATAGCATGTGGATTGGTTAGATATGGGTTTAAGACCACTGCTTATATAGCATGTAGATTGGTTAGATATGGGTTTAAGACCACTGTTTATATAGCATGTGGATTGGTTAGATATGGGTATTAAGACCACTGCTTATATAGCATGTGGATTGGTTAGATATGGGTTTAAGACCACTGCTTATATAGCATGTGGATTGGTTAGATATGGGTTTAAGACCACTGTTTATATAGCATGTGGATTGGTTAGATATGGGTTTAAGACCACTGCTTATATAGCATGTGGATTGGTTAGATATGGGTTTAAGACCACTGCTTATATAGCATGTGGATTGGTTAGATATGGGTATTAAGACCACTGTTTATATAGCATGTGGATTGGTTAGATATGGGTTTAAGACCACTGCTTATATAGCATGTAGATTGGTTAGATATGGGTTTAAGACCACTGTTTATATAGCATGTGGATTGGTTAGATATGGGTATTAAGACCACTGCTTATATAGCATGTGGATTGGTTAGATATGGGTTTAAGACCACTGCTTATATAGCATGTGGATTGGTTAGATATGGGTTTAAGACCACTGTTTATATACATGTAGCATGTGGATTGGTTAGATATGGGTTTAAGACCACTGCTTATATAGCATGTGGATTGGTTAGATATGGGTTTAAGACCACTGTTTATATAGCATGTGGATTGGTTAGATATGGGTATTAAGACCACTGTTTATATAGCATGTGGATTGGTTAGATATGGGTTTAAGACCACTGCTTATATAGCATGTGGATTGGTTAGATATGGGTTTAAGACCACTGCTATATAGCATGTGGATTGGTTAGATATGGGTTTAAGACCACTGTTTATATAGCATGTGGATTGGTTAGATATGGGTTTAAGACCACTGTGTATATAGCATGTGGATTGGTTAGATATGGGTTTAAGACCACTGTTTATATAGCATGTGGATTGGTTAGACATGGGTTTAAGACCACTGTTTATATATCATGTGGATTGGTTAGATATGGGTTTAAGACCACTGCTTATATAGCATGTGGATTGGTTAGATATGGGTTTAAGACCACTGCTTATATAGCATGTGGATTGGTTAGATATGGGTTTAAGACCACTGCTTATATAGCATGTGGATTGGTTAGATATGGGTTTAAGACCACTGCTTATATAGCATGTGGATTGGTTAGATATGGGTTTAAGACCACTGCTTATATATTATTCATTAATGTGGATTGGTTAGATATGGGTTTAAGACCACTGTTTATATAGCATGTGGATTGGTTAGATATGGGTATTAAGACCACTGCTTATATATTATTCCTTAACCCTAACTACCTAGACAACAAAGCCAGTTGGAGGATTTTGAAGGATTTTTATTGTTTTAATACAATGCCTAGGGAGTTAGGGTTAATGTGGATTGGTTAGATATGGGTTTAAGACCACTGTTTATATAGCATGTGGATTGGTTAGATATGGGTATTAAGACCACTGCTTATATATTATTCCTTAATGTGGATTGGTTAGATATGGGTTTAAGACCACTGCTTATATATTATTCCTTAATGTTTAATTGTTATACTAATTTAATTAAAACCACAAATCATGACCAAGTACCTCTATATTCACAGTTGGTCCCTGTGAATTCCTGTGTGCATGTGCATTTGTAAGATGATGTTGAATCATTCACATTACATACTCCACCATTCAAGCATGGATTCATATCACAGGAAGCTGCCATTATTACTAAAGGTCAAAACAAAAATCACTATCAACATCAAAACAAAAGAGTTGCAATATGAACGTATTTACTATGACATATGGATGACACATGACCCCATCCCTACTGCCACTAATGACCCCATCCCTACTGCCACTAATGACCCCATCACTACTGCCACTAATTACCCCATCCCTACCTACTGCCACTAATGACCCCATCCCTACTGCCACTAATGACCCCCATCCCTACTGCCACTAATGACCCCATCCCTGCTGCCACTAATGACCCCCATCCCTACTGCCACTAATGACCCCATCCCTGCTGCCACTAATGAACTCCATCTGGACTGCCACTAATGACCCCATCCCTGCTGCCACTAATGACCCCATCCCTGCTGCCACTAATGACCCCCATCCCTGCTGCCACTAATGACCCCATCCCTGCTGCCACTAATTGAACTCCATCCCTACTGCCACTAATTACCCATCCCTGCTGCCACTAATGACCCCATCCCTACTGCCACTAATGACCCCATCCCTGCTGCCACTAATGAACTCCATCCCTACTGCCACTAATGACCCCATCCCTACTGCCACTAATGACCCCCATCCCTACTGCCACTAATGACCCCCATCCCTACTGCCACTAATGACCCCATCCCTGCTGCCACCATATTCTTTAAAATTTAACAGTTCTACTTTGCAATTCTTTTTTGAAAAACTATGAGTCATTTTCACTTCACTTTCATGTTGACATGAAGTACATATGAACAGACCCTTGTCAAAGACATTGTACCTTATTGACGATTGTTAATTCCATTAATAAAAAGAGTATATTGACTTGAAGTTATATACTTGTAGAAACTTACACGATTCACAGTTTATTCCAGTGAAGAGTGCAATGCATTGGCAGATATAAGAGCCCTGAGTAACAGATGTAATGCAGGTTCCTCCATTCATACATGGTTGGTCAGAACATGTCAATTCTATAGAAACCAGAGACAGTCGTAATAGTATCCACATTATTAATCATGTAACTGAAAGGACTGCAATGAAAAACTTTTTCTGTCTAAAAATACTTACGTTTTTCACAGTTACCACCAGTAAACATCAGTGGGCATTGGCACAGGAAAGCAGCAGATGTTTCACCCTGCAAACATACTCCATTATTTTGGCAAGGCATACCCGCACAAGCAGTTGCTATCAAACAAAACCAAACACATGACTTTACCAAACAGAAATCATTCTGCCAGCCACTTGAGGATTAATTAATATACACAGCTGAGATTTACAACCTAAAAAAAAGGGATAAAATTTAAACACAATATTGCATTGTAGGTGAAAGCTGTGATGTCAAATATGTACAGTACACATCCTAAGAGCCTACACATCAGTCAATTCAAGTGTATTTAGTGCTTTATGAGAATGTACAACTGCACACTTATGACACATCAAGTATTCCTTCAACACCCTCCAAGAATGATTGTGCCATTGTACATTTACAATTCCCTTCAGCTTAAGACAGTGTAGGTGCCTACAAACTAACCAAACTTGTCAGAGGACATTTTTATGATGGTATAATATTTTTACTGTGGTATTCATTGTTCCTTGCTTTGTAAAATCTTGAGTATCCCATTTTACAGGAATGAACAAGATGATAAGTAAGACTAATTGCGGTGACACCATGTGGAATCTCAATTGAGTAGTATTAAGTTCTGAAAAGAACTGGTGGTACAACTCGACGTTTCGATCAGTATGCTCTGATCGTCCTCAGGAGAATGCCGGACTCTGGAAAATGCTGCTGCTTAAGTAGACTGCTGGAGGATCATCCCATGAATGGATGCTGGAGGATTAGTTCGTTGAGGCGCGCAGGCGGGAACTGTTGGGACTAGGATCCTAGGGGTTGGGGGAGAGGAGTGTGTGCTCACTGAACTGAATCAGTTGTTAACAAGCACAGGGGGATGGAGGGTGGTTGACTTAGGATATAGGAGATCCCTCAGTCTGGGGTGGGTTATGGTCTTTGGATATAGAAGATCCTTCAGTCTGTAGTTGCGGAACAAGATGATATTTTACCACTCAGTCATAGGACTCAGTATTTGCATATTAACTATACCGTAGCAATTACTAATTTACTTATCCATTACGGGATAGCTCCATTAGAAACGTTCCGAGTTTGAGGCCCCAAACTCGGAAATCACACATCCTTTTCAATGCAAATTTTTTTAAGTGTGTTTACTGTGTCAATAAACTTATCAGATTAGACAGCTAATCCTGCGGTAACTGAAATGTACACCGGCTGGCTGTGAGTTTGCAGAGAAAAATATCACATAGAAGGCATTAGTTTTCGGATTCCATTCTTGTATTTTCATTCTTTTGACAAAAAGTTATCATAGTTTCATTGTTTAATCCTGAAAAAGGACCAAGTATGAGCTGAGAACGTACGGCACACGGTAACTCAACGGCCGTGAAAATGCCAGCGTTGCGTGCGAATGGATATTTACTAAGGTTGATGCTTACTTATTAGGGTTTTGCAATAATGAGTCTAATATTTAAAAAAAATCGATTCTAGTCGTCAATAAAGGTCGTTGGGTATATTTATTTATGTTGGTCATATAGTTTTAACGAAGTTGAACGAAAATAGTGAGCAACATTGTCCTACTTTTCAGGCGTAGGTTTTAAATATGCCTGCGTGCGCACTTTCACACTCAACAGCGAGCATAGGCATGGTAGGTGATTTAACTGCGTGCAATAGCCTACACATGGCGCTGTAGCAAAATAGGCCAAAGCGTTTATTGTTTTGATCGGTGGGGAGGGGTACGCGGCGGGATGCAATTTTTCTGCAATTCAAAATTGCCATCCTCAAAAAATGTCCTTTTCTTTTTGAGGATTCCCTCTTTTGAATCAAATTACAACAAACAAATTTCCCCATTGAAAATCATTGCGACAATGGCGATTTCGGAATGCAGAAAAAAATTCCCGGCGGGATTGTAATCATCCATTATTTCGCAAGTGCGTTGATATGACATGGGTTTTGAAAAGCGTTGCTTTTGCGCTTTGCTAATTCATTGTGCACCATAGTACTTGGTTGAGAGTTAGACAAGACGTCCTGGTCTAGGTTTTCGCACGGGGCCGCAAATTTTTTTCTACGTGTTGTTAGGTTTGAAATCATGTTAAGACAGGCGCTGGACAATAATCATGGTTTGGTATATTAAAAAAATACTGTGGCCCCCGTTTTTTTTCCTTTCTGCAGTCCGAAATTGCCATTGTCGTAATGATATCTAATGGGGATAAGTTTCCCTATTAGATATCACTAGGACAGTGGCAATTTCGGACTGCAGAAAATATAATTGCACGGGGGCCACAGTATTTTTTTTTATACCAAACGATTATTGTCCAGCGTCTGTCTTCATGATTTTTAGCTAACGACACGTATAAAACATCAGGGTCGTATTTGCAAGTTGAGTGTAAATATACGTGCAAAATACCTGTAGCGACCGTTATACTGTTTTTATTTTCTATGGAAACTGCCGGAACCGCTGGGTAAAAAAAAATACCAGGCCCAGCCCGCTGAGAAATAATATTCCCGGCCTAAATTGCCGCCAGACCAGCACAGCGAAACTCTTCGACGTGTTGAACCATGGGAAAACGTGCGCCCGATGTTTTTAATTTCATGTAAATAAAACGACTTATTTAGGCAAATGCTTATACAGTACTTCTAATAATAATCATAGGCTATACAAACATGGATCTTTGAATCCCGTTTCGTTGTCGAAAACCATAAGTTATGGCGGCTGTTTAATGGACCATGGTATTTATTAGCAGGGCGGATCCCAAAAAATTGCAGGTGGGGTCTGGCCAATTTGTTTTGTTTTATTAATGTCCGATAGTACCCCTGCAGAATGTAAGTTTTTTTAATGTTCACTTTAATATTGTTACATATTTTTTTTGTCAGAACAGGGGTCTCCCCCCACCAGTTCGACAAACAACGTGTCTTGCGGCATTCTCTCCATGGAAACCTTTGTTGAAGCTTGCTTTTTTGAACACACGTTGCTACTGTAAAGGGCAATAAACTTGAAGACGCGTCTATTGCTTATTAAGTTGCACCCTCCAACATAATAGTGTTCTTTTCATTAGTAATTGGCTATCACAGCCAAGCATCCTATTCAGTCTGCTATGTAATAGTATTCAATGGTCTATTGAAATCGGTGAGCCAAACTTACTCTCTGGACACTCTATTGTTCAATTCATTGGCTAACTCTGCTAAGCATCCTGTTTACTTTCAGTGGTCTTTTGAATTTCTGGGACATCTCTGAAAACATCGGAGTGTTGCCGATTAAAAATCACAGAAATAGTTCACAAATGTGTGTTTTATTTTTTTAATTTTTTTTAACTGAATGGTAAAGGAGTCTTAAACGAGTGTCAATTCACATTATCGTAGGAAAAAATCAGGGTCGTATTTGCAAGTTGAGTGTAAAAAACATGAAAAATACCTGTAGCGACCGTTATCCCGTTTTTTTTATTTTCTAGGGAAACTGCTGGAACCGCTGGGTAAAAAAATACCAGGCCCAACCACGCTGAGAAATAATATTCCCGGTCTAAATTGCCGGCCGACCAGCACAGCGAAACTCTTCGACGTGTTGAACCATGGGGAAAACGTGCGCCCGATGTTTTTTTAATTTCATGTAAATAAAACGACTTATTTAGGCAAATGCTTATACAGTACTTCTAATAATAATCATAGGCTATACAAACATGGATCTTTGAATCCCGTTTCGTTGTCGAAAACCATAAGTTATGGCGGCTGTTTAATGGACTCTGGAACCAAGCCACAACTCTAAATAAATATCTTCATGGTTGCTACCTCAACTTTCTACTACATTAATAGGTGAACTTGGAAAAGATTTAAACCACCCACCATAATAATACAAAAATGTGCCTCAACCCTTGCACAATACATGCACTAGGAAATAAATACAGTGGCTTGTGCTGGTAGATCAGTCTTCACGCTTCAGTGGTTAAAAGTAGTACCGGCTACATATCGCCTGTCACTCAGATAAAGGGATTAAAAGCCACTGTTTGTCCAAGCAGATAAGAGGTGTGAGTTGGTAAACATGAAAAGGATGTGTGATGCTTAATTTTTCTCTAATGGAGGATTCCCGTAATGCAGACATTGAGGTTGATTTAACTCACCTATTTGTTGGCAATTAATTCCTGTGAATCCTACATCACATGTACATATATCTTCATCTATAGATTCACATTGTCCATTATTAAGGCATGGATTAGGTTCACATGGCATCCTGCTAATAACACCTAATATAAGATAACAAGAATTATACATGTTAAGTACATAGACACAAAATAAAAAGGTGATCAATGGAAGTGTTTGAGTTAATCGTAAGTGCAGTACACTTCTTATCGTGTCATCTTTATTAAGTTATCACAATATCAGGACAAATAATTAGACTTTTCAATGATTACCCTGGGTACTGTTTAGCTGAATGCTTGGTGACGTGACATTAACTTAAAAGTAATCATATTGTGACATCACTGTAGCCCTGTGTGTGAAAATATAACTCATTAGATGAATTACTACAAAGAAATAATATGAAAATAGGATCACAAACAAAATATTATGAATGACTAAAACTTGCAAGCTGGAGTAGTTGAAGAGCTCTGAAAATAAGGTAATTTTAAAGATGAGCTTTTTTTCAAAGAGCAGCAGATTAGTAAACTATTGAGGTAATAATGTGAGGTAATAATGCATTGAGGTAATAACGCATCGAGGTAATAACGCATTGAGGTAATAACGCATTGAGGTAATAACGCATTGAGTAATAATGCATTGAGGTAATAATGCATTGAGGTAATAACGCATTGAGGTAATAACGCATTGAGGTAATAACGCATTGAGGGTAATAACGCATTGAGGTAATAATGCATTGAGGTAATAATGCGTGAGGTAATAATGCATTGAGGTAATAATATATTGTGCCAAAGGAGTTCCATCAACTTCTGTTAAATCCAGGCCAGCTGAGTAAGGTGTGCATTGTCTGAAAAGCACCAAGCATTTGAACCCTATGCTTGATGCTACCCATGACTTACCACCCCCTTTCACCCAACCCATCCCATGGTGTACACATTATAGATAACTTACACAAACTCTAAGTGTTTCCTCCAATGTTTGGTGTTAACCATGGCAGTGTTATTGGTAGTTCTTTCACATTGTTCTTATAGTTTGTAATGGCAAAGGCTGAACTTGATGAACACTGAAGAACTCGAAGTCCTTCAGGAAATGGAGAAATCCACTGACCTAATGGGTAGAAGTTGCTAATTTCTTGTGCCTTCAGTAGCAGACCACGAAGCTCAAAATTGCCTGATATTGACACTGTATTAAATGAGATGAATATATACAATTGATTCCACATTTCTGCTATTTTTTTAAGCACATTGACTGGCCAAGCTACTATAAGGTTTTCACTTGTTAATTTGTTTTCATCCTGAAGGAATGCAACAATTTCTAAGAATAATTTGAACGTTTCATAAAATTAAGTTACTATACTTTGTTAACATCTTGGTCTACATTCATGTCGCTATCGATCCCATTTCATGTACATTACTCACTGGGTAGTTAGGCTCAAAATAATATTTTTCAGTTAGGCTCAGTTACCAAATTAGATAAACTAATCCGCTAGGCCATTTGTACATGTTGTATTGCTTGAGTTGAATTTGTAATATGAAACATTTCTCTCTATTATTATAACTTATAATAGCATTAAAAGCATTAATACAAGTGTGCACGTGAATAGTGGCATCTCTCAGTCTCATCCTAAATTTGACACTGCAGTGTGCAATTTGATCACACGACACTATAAACCGAATGTCTCTTCCCTTCACAATCTCCTAACGTTATATTTAGAATAAAATAGGAGACTGAAGGGAAGAGGCATTCGGCCTAACCATGGACGGATCATCATGAGCACAGGCCCTGGGCACAAATTCACCACGGGCCCATACACGCGCATAATACTACTAGTACTATGCTTCTTTTCTTTTTTTTTTGAAAACCAAGGGCCCCTATTGGCTCCTGGGCCCGGGGCACGTGCCCAGTTTGCCCGTGCGGTAATCCGTGCATGGGCCTAACGTTAGAGGTGCTATATAGGGCCTAACGTAGGCATGCCAGTCAACTCACCCCCTGGCAATCTCGCCCCTTACAATCTCGCCCAGGTTACAAACTCGCCCCCTGACAAACTGCCCCCTGCAGGTACAAACTCGCCCCCTAACAAAGTCGCCCCCCTGATAAACTCACCCCTCGGCAAACTCGTCCCCGAATCTCACGCTATTGAGACTGGTTCAAAAAAAAAATATTACATGAAATAATTCAACAGTTACAACTAAAATAGAATACATAGAAAACTAGCTAAACAAAACAGTTATGATTTATACAATGTATACTATATGTATTATGTATGATGAAAAATTTACAGTTTAGTTATTTTGTTTGATTTAATTCTGTATTTTGTATGTAATTACTATTTATTTTTATTTTTTCTTATTTATTTTACTCAGTATTTTGTTTAGCTAGTTTCCTATTTATTCTATTTAATTGTACTGTAAATGAATTATTTCTTGTAATATTTGTTTTCGTTAAATAAAACTCTCTTCAGTTCCACTCAGCGCCAAGATGAAATAATCTACCACGGAGTTACAAGACTTAAAATTAATAATTGATTCATTAAAATAATTCTAAAAAATATCCCCACATCCTGCCTTATAATAATAATTATAATATTATGTTTTATTTACTCTCTTATATGAACAGTCTCAATAGCGTGAGATGCGTCAAAAATTACAGGGGCGAGTTTGCCGAGGAGCGAGTTTGTGAGGGGCAAGGACTTTATGTGGGGTGAGTTTGTTAGGGGCGAGTTTGTACCAACAGGGGCGAGTTTGTCAGGGGCGAGTTTGTCAGGGGGCGAGTTTGTCAGGGGCGAGTTTGTCAGGGGCGAGTTGACTGGCATCCTAATAACGTAGGCCTGCATGAGCTAACACGACTGACTGAGCACAAACAAAATCAAACACTGCGAGCTAAGTAACTTAAATAAATACCTCAAAAACATTAAGTGCAAACGGCGACTGGATCACATGGGGTCTGTGTTTGTATTAGGAATGTTTTGTACGACAATTGATATACTAGTTTATGCATAGCCATAGAACATACATTGTATGCACGTACTACTGTTAGTGTTATCATGGAGGAAGGAAACATGGTGTTATAGCCGACTTCTCGTGATGAGGTTTAGTTTATCAACATCTAGTTAGTGTGTGCACATTGAAAGTGCGCCCCCTTGTGCTCTCGAGAGTGTGCTTGCTTTCATTTTTGGAACTAATAATGATTTCAATTGGATGGTGATATATATTTTAATTTTTTATTTGTTTATTTATTTTTTGTTTCACGTTCGTTTTACAGAAGTAATGGTTATTATTACGAAACATTTTGTCAGGCCACTCCAAAACCTCAAAAACAATCAAACAACCAGAACAAAAACAAAAAATCAACAACCTTTCCACACCCCAACTAAACCCTCTTCTCCTGCGTTCCAACCAACCCCTCCTTGAGTCCCGCTGGCCCAATAGAGTTGCTTATGGTCTCCCCACCCAACACTCCCCGCCCCCACAATCAGACCTCGGAAAATCGA
>CM055818.1:48256857-48274761 GCA_029582265.1 Zoroaster sp. YZ-2022 | reverse complement strand
TACCAAAGAATTATCGCCAAAGGGAGTCTTAAATACCATGTTGGTCTGGGTATTATCCTGAACGGGACTGAGTTCTTCCGCCACCTCGTTCCCATGGTGCTTGACCCATCAAATATTAAAGGTTTAAATAGTGTAATTACGAAAAACAAACATTTAAAACAAAACATTTGAATTGACAATTGTCATGTTGAACTTGCCCCACTTGTCTAAAGTTCACGACGATATTAATTTTCAATATAAATAACTGTCTGATGTGTTGTCCTTTTCAAAAACGTAGGCTAGATTTATGCTCGATTTATTCTGTAAAGCGAAAAGGAACAGTGCATTTTCGTATGTTAGTAGATTGTTACTATTGAAACCACCTGACGTATGTCAACGTAAACAACCCAATTGGCTATGAGAATAAAATAACTAGATCATCCGCGTACTTCTTTAATGTGGATGCTGTGAAGTAAGTCTGTTCCTGATCATGACTTCCTTTAAATTGTATACAATTTATATACAAAAAAGTCATCACTCTTTGAAATGAACTCGGTACCCTTCGAAGGGACAATAATTATAATTGTCACAATCAGAACAGACTTTGGACTAGGCAAGAAATCGGTGTCTAAGTAACACATGAACACATTGTGACTAAAATAATACCCTGCTGATGGCCTAGAACAACGGGAGCGTATATGATTATTACCGTGTGGCTGTTGCATAATATATGCGGCTACTGGCTCATTATTAATGCACTCCTGCCCATGGAGTGAAGCGACTTTCTTCCTCCATGATCTGCCACGGCAATGATCACGCCCCGTCATGGCTGTCATAGACCAGCGCGCTCTCATGGGTACTCAGTTTGCAAGATGTCACGGTGTGGACCATTGACAATTATGCTTTCCACATTGGGATATATACCTTGAAGGGGGATTACAAAATTCCTTTGATGGCCGGGTTTCACTATCTCTTCTCAGGGGTTATCGAGCACACAGCAAATAATAATTTATGCATAGCTAGATCATGATTCGAGTATACATGCACATGTACTATACATATTACATGTATACGCTGATTAAGGTATGAAGACATTATCCAAATTCAAAAGTATGGTGTTTTTCTAAAAGGGGAGAACTTAAGCTTTAATTTAGATATAAATTTATCGGCCTCCTTGAAAACTTTAAAAGTTATTCCCAACCCTAGAAATGTTTTTTCGTAACACTGTATAGGCCTACTGCTGTATTGTTTGCGGTGAAACCGCATGCAAGTTGACGGTATTTTAAAGAGGGCTAAGTGTCCATGGAGGCCGTTTAAGGTATGAAGACATTATCCACATTCAAAAGTATGGTGTTTTTCTAAAAGGGGAGAACCTAAGCTTTAATTTAGATATAAATTTATCGGCTTCCCTTAAAAACTTTAAAAGTTATTCCCAACCCTAGAAATATTTTTTTCGTAACACTGTATAGTGCTGTATTGTTTGCGGTGAAACCGCATGCAAGTTGACCGTATTTTACAGAGGGCTAAGTGTCCATGGAGGCCGTTTAAGGTATGAAGATATTATCCAAATTCAAAAGTACAGTGTTTTCCTGAAAGAGGAGAACCTAAGCTTTAATTTGGATATAAATTTATCGGCCTCCTTAAAAACTTTAAAAGTTATTCCCAACCGTAGAAATGTTTTTTCGTAACACTATAGTGTTGTATTGTTTGCGGTGAAGCCGCATACAAATCTGGACTGTATTTACAGAGGTCTAAGCGTCCATGGAGGCCGTTTAAGGTATGAAGACATTATCCAAATTCAAAAGTATGGTGTTTTTCTAAAAGGGAGAACTTAAGCTTTAATTTAGATATAAATTTATCGGCCTCCCTTGAAAACTTTAAAAGTTATTCCCAACCCTAGAAATGTTTTTTTTCGTAACACTGTATACTTCTGTATTGTTTGCATCAGATTGAGAATGCAAGCAAAACAGACAGTTTTGTGATCGGTGAACACACCATTCGGTGATCTGAGGAAAAAAAATTTTTCAACCCAACCCACAGCCATCAGATTGAGAATGCAAGCTCAACAGCCAGTTCTGTGCTCGCTGAAGCTGAACACACCATTCGGTGATCTGAGGAATTTATTTTTATTTTTTTCAACCCAACCCACAGCCCTCAGATTGAGAATGCCAGCTCAACTGGCGTTTTGTGCTCGCAGATATTTTTTTCAAACTGCCCGTACAGCCTTGAGATTCCAACAACAGAGAATGATTCACGGTCACATATTTAAATCAGATGAGTGTTTCTGTTTTTAACACGCAGTCCTTATGGCAAATGCCCACTTCATAGAGTTCATTGATGTTTAAACTCTCTGCGGCGATTTCCGGAACCTCAAAAGGGCTGCGTTGGCAATCCAACATTCTGGAACAACAATGGAGCTGTCATTCATTTTCTTCAGATGGGCAATTTATTTTAAACTTAAGAAACTTTTATTTCTCTGTGGGCAAGGAATTTATTGTAGGGGAATAGACACGGGATATATTTAAAAGAATACAAAAAATATTTCTTTTGGATTTTAGTCAAATAAAAGCTGAAGGAATTTTTTTAAATCGAACCGTACAACCCTCACATTGCATTGGCGAGTACAGAAGTGCGTTCTGTGCTTGCAAAACAAACCATTCCGCGATCTGACACAATTTTTGTTTTCAACTCAACCCCACAGCCATCAGATTCAGAAAGCGAGTTCAGTAGCCAGTTCTGTGCTCGCTGAACTGAGGATTTTTTTTTTTTTTTTTCAACCCAACTAGTACAGGTCACTATGTATTCCAGCTGGATTTTCGTGCCAAAATGGATTTTATTGGCTAACTTTGTCAATTTTGGGGTGCTGATTTCAAAAAAGTTAGGTACCATTTTTTTTAATGGCGTCTTCAGCCGCCATTTTGAATTTCAAAATGGCCGCCATTTTGAATTATATTTTTGGCCTATATCTCCAACTTATGAGCAATGTAGAAGAGTAAAATGGTGGCAATACCCATGTTTATGATACCTAGGATTCCATTAACACATTTACCCTACTTGTAACTAATTTGGTTAAGCTGCCATCTTGAATTTCAAAATGGCCATATTTAATACACTGTTGCGTATATTTCAACTTGTGAGCGACGTGAAAAGTAAAAATGGTGGCAACTTACCCATGTTTATGATACCTAGGATTCCATTAACACATTTACCTTACTTGTAACTAATTTGGTTCGGCTGCATCTTGAATTTTTCAATATATGGCCATATTAAATTACATATTGTATATATATCTCCGCATGTGAGTAACATATAGACCAAAATTGTCGTAAGGCCCTTGTTTACATAAATTGCAGCCTATCCATCAAAATCTGATTGTTATCTTGGATTACCTGTTCAGTACATCATGCTTTTCTCAGGAAAGGGCTATTCTATTTCCATCTGGGGTCTACTTGGCCTTCACCCGGTACCCTAGTCAAAGTCGCCTTCTTGGATTGACACATCGTAATCTGTTGTGTTACTGCAGTCACTACACTTACAAAGTGATGTACACGGCAAGTTATTCTTTAGACAGGAACAATGACTTGTACATTTGCCGCGACATCCACATTTAACAAGTTCAACAACTGCCCGGGGTGCAGGGAGTTCAAGACATTTCTTGGCAGAAATTGTCCCATCCGATGTGTTTTCCCAGCCATTGTCCGTAAGTAGAGGTATTTTCGGCTGCGGGTTATTATAACTTTTGTTAATCATCGAAATTAGATTAGCTCTCTGAATGTGTGGTGTTAGTGCACCAAGAGTGGGGGGCAACTTTTCTGCTTCAAGATTCTTGGATTTGAACAGCTCCCACCTCAGCTCCTTGACTGTGGTGCATTTGCTGTTCTTGGCATACCTCTGCACAAAAGGTTTCAAGAACATTTGACATGTTGTCCAGGTTGAAACCATCTTCACCAAATTTCTGGAAAACATCAACTACGTCACAATTTGATTCGAGGCTTAGATAATGCTTTATCCACCTACTCTTGGACATACCGGCAAATTTTCCTCCCCAATCAGCACCACTGAAGGCATGGAGACCTAGCAGTCCTTTACTTTTCTCGCTTCCAACTGCTGCACATCTTCCACGTACATGTATGTCAATTGTGCGCTTAGCCTTTCCTTTTCCAGTGATAAAATGAAGCTCCCTGGAATGTTGTTGGTTGAAAACAAGTCCATTAAGTAAATGAAGACATCTGTATCTGGTGAATAAACATCTATATCTCGGATGTCTCCGTCAGTCTTAGATGCATCAAGCACATGCATTGGGATCAATGTATCTGCCTCTTCGTGAGAGTGCTCACCAATATTGGAATCAAAGACATTTGGTTTGTTGGAATATGTTGAGGTTCCATAGACGACAACTACACTCTTGCTGCTATCTGCATAGTCATGAAGTAGAGCTTTCCCCAAGTATTCTGTTAGTTTAGACTTTGTTTCATTGTGAGACAGAAGGGTTTTCAGTGGTACTAGTTTGATACTGCAGTCACTACACTTACAAAGTGATGTACACGGCAAGTTATTCTTTAGACAGGAACAATGACTTGTACATTTGCCGCGACATCCACATTTAACAAGTTCAACAACTGCCCGGGGTGCAGGGAGTTCAAGACATTTCTTGGCAGAAATTGTCCCATCCGATGTGTTTTCCCAGCCATTGTCCGTAAGTAGAGGTATTTTCGGCTGCGGGTTATTATAACTTTTGTTAATCATCGAAATTAGATTAGCTCTCTGAATGTGTGGTGTTAGTGCACCAAGAGTGGGGGGCAACTTTTCTGCTTCAAGATTCTTGGATTTGAACAGCTCCCACCTCAGCTCCTTGACTGTGGTGCATTTGCTGTTCTTGGCATACACTCTGCACAAAAAGGTTTCAAGAACATTTGACATGTTGTCCAGGTTGAAACCATCTTCACCAAATTTCTGGAAAACATCAACTACGTCACAATTTGATTCGAGGCTTAGATAATGCTTTATCCACCTACTCTTGGACATACCGCAAATTTTCCTCCCCAATCAGCACCACTGAAGGCATGGAGACCTAGCAGTCCTTTACTTTTCTCGCTTCCAACTGCTGCACATCTTCCACGTATGTCAATTGTATAACCGCCTTTCCTTTTTCCAGTGATAAAATGAAGCTCCCCTGGAATGTTGTTGGTTGAAAACAAGTCCATTAAGTAAATGAAGACATCTGTATCTGGTGAATAAACATCTATATCTCGGATGTCTCCGTCAGTCTTAGATGCATCAAGCACATGCATTGGGATCAATGTATCTGCCTCTTCATTGAGAGTGCTCACCAATATGTGGAATCAAAAGACATTTGGTTTGTTGGAATATGTTGAGGTTCCATAGAAACAACTACACTCTTGCTGCTATCTGCATAGTCATGAAGTAGAGCTTTCCCAAGTATTCTGTTAGTTTAGACTTTGTTTCATTGTGAGACAGAAGGGTTTTCAGTGGTACTAGTTTGATATTGGTTGAGTCTCTGATGTCAAATTTGACCGAGTTGATGCCAGCAGACCTTTTGCCACGTGTCTAAGCTTTGGAGAGTTGTCAATATATCTGTCAAAAATAATCGTCCTTCATCATAAGCAGATATGATCTTGCGGATGCTTGAACAAAGGTATTCTAAAGTCAGAGCAGTATACCATCGATGGGCCTTTCTTAATTGATTGGACAACTGCCATGGCATCTATAATGCACACATTGTATCTGCTCTCCACTCTGATTGATGCATCGGTGTTAAATTTGCGTCAGATACACTTGTAGGTTCAATGGTGATGTTGCACTCTTCAATGGAATGGACAAAGGCACTCTTGTCATTAGGGATAAGAAGAAGACCATCTGAGGAGAAGAGTGACCTGGGGATAACAGAAAACTCGAATCTTCCAATTGTCTCACTCAAAGACTGTATCATACTAAGGCGTGACTGCTGCACTACAAGAAATCTTGCCAATAGTTGTCGATCTTCTCTTAACTTAACCAGTTTATTAGCAACTTTACAATGTGTCTTCTTCTTGCACATGTTGAAGGTCTTCAGCTTAATTTTCTTCATTGGATCCCAAATTGATTTCTCTGCTGTAGATGCAACCAATCTTTCAGACACAAACTCTTCAAACTTGTTTGTGCCCTTGTCATCTCTGAGAAGAATGTCTCCTTTGCAGTTTCTGGCACCTCCATATTAGATGACAAGTTCATGAGATTGATGGCCTTACATAAGAATGGGTTTCCGCCACAGTGTTTGACAATGCCCTCCTTGATCAAGGTTGAATTGTTGGACATGCGAACTGCCATTGAGCCACTCAGCTGATAATGCTCCTTAGTTGTCGGTTGGCCACTGTCGGCGCAATAAGCATCTTGAAAGTCTTGAATGAGGGGCGATCAAGAAAAATCTATCAAGTGCATCTTCATTCTGTGTAATTCCAGTAATTCCTCCTGCAACCTTGAGTTCTCTGATCAGCTGTTCCAATGTTTGATCCACAAACAGATTTGTAAAAGGAATGCCAGATTTAGTCACCATAAAATCGCCACATTTCAGAGCTTTCCAGGTTTCTTGGTCAGTGCTCTTCAGCAATTGCATTTGGGCAAGATAAACTGGCACAAGTCGAAACATATTTGTAGAGATCATGAGCGGTAGTACTTGACTTGCTCCTCAAGAGCACCAAGATGAAGCTCCCACTCTCCCTGTCTGCTCGCCCGAATCAAGTGAAGTAAACTCTCTACCTGCTTCATATAACTCAGGAGAAATTTTGCCATCTCTCCAAGGTCTTGGTCAAGTGCAGAGTGGAACTGGTCTCTGAAGATTGCATTCACTTCTTCAAAGACACCTTTCATGTCATCTTGTCTGGAATGAAGTTTATTATGTGGTTCGTGACATTTCAGGTTTGTGGTTTCAAAGTTTTCTTGCTGCGAAGATGCTTCAAAGAGGAGGTCATAGCAAGCCATGACATTGGTCACATGGTACTCTACACAACGCTTAAACCACTTTCCAGTGAAGATTTGGCGGATTGTCGATGGGGAGTAAAGACCAGCTTCAATGCTGATGGATTCAAGACCACTGTCTTCAAGATACTTTGCGATAGCATGAAGTGAAGCAAAACAAGCATGAAGCTCACCAACTCTCAAAATCCAGTTGGCATTCCCTATGAAGATTGTAGTTTCAAAGCCCTCTCATACAAGTCAAGATCAAGTGTTATTACAGTTTTGTGATGAGGACCTACAACAAAGCTGATATCCCTTGAGCAAGACACAACACTGTATAGAGAGCAGTATAATCAGTTGGAGGTCTCCTTAACAAAGGGGCAACAATTGCGCTCTGTGTCTTTGGTTGATTCTCTTCTTGTTGTGACTGCATTAACAAAGAGTTAGTAGCTGCCCAAGTCGGCATGATGTCTGTTTTTACAACTTTAGCATACGATTGTGTTGCATGCTGCTCAGAGTCATCTGGAACTGTGAGACTGCTCTTCAAGATTAACATTGCCAGTGACTGAACTCTTATATCTATGACAAAAGGATGCCACCATTTCTAGGCACTTCTATGTTACTCGCATGCAGAAATACATGTAAAATGTGTATTACATATATGGCGCCATTTTGAAATTCAAAATGGCCAAACTAAATTAGTTACAAGTAAGGCAAAGGTTTTATTGGAATCCCAGGTATCATAAACATGGGTGTTGCCACCATTTTTACTCTTCTCGTTGCTCACAAGTTGAGATATACTAAAGTGTATTAAATATGGCGCCATTTGAAATTCAAGATGGCGGCCGAACCAAATTAGCTACATGTAAGGTAAATGTGTTAATGGAATCCTAGGTATCATAAACATGGGTATTGCCACCATTTTTACTCTCCTACATTGCTCATAAGTTGAGATATAGGCCAAAATATAATTTAAAATGGCGGCCATTTTGAAATTCAAAATGGCGGCTGAAGACGCCATTAAAAAAAATGGTACCTAACGTTTTTGAAATCAGCACCCCAAAATTGACAAAGTTAGCCAATAAAATCCATTTTGGCACGAACATCCAGCTGGATCCAAATATCTGACATATGGACCTGTACTAAACCCACAGCCCTCAGATTGAGAATGCAAGCTCAACAGCCAGTTCTGTGCTCGCTGAACACACTATTCTACGGAAGCGTTAAAGGACCACAACCAAAAAAAAAATTTCAAGTTACTATCTCGCCGCGGCGAGTTACTAACCGTCATGACAGTACGGGTAACCGTATATGAGACGTGTAGTTTGGGTGTTTCGTCGATCGTCGCGGTTACATTTACGATAGGCTATAGAGGGCGCAAACTTAAAATGGCTGCGCCCATGAGTATGCTCGATTTTGCGATTGAAAACGAATTTGACTATGACTTGACTATGACTTTTCTTTATATACCTTCTCTTGACCAATGCACCGATACCAAAGAGAATCACATTCAATCCAGACTGGCCCAGGTTTGATATATTTAACGCTAACAGATAATCGGTGTTTAGATAAGTTCAGATTTTAAAGGATGACATTTACCGGCTACGACATTTAGTTAGGCCTACTTGGACTTCCACAGAAACTAACTTTAATTAGAACGGGTCCACTTGCAGTAGCTTTGATGTATTTGCATGGTCCTCAAGAGGATCGCTTACCCAAATTGCCTATCGGACTTGGAAGAGTTTTTTGGGAGACCGAAATCCACCCTTTCACTCGTTATCAATGAGACCGTTGAAGTTTTGTATAATTATTTTGCATCATCATCGCTTTCTCATGATACCTTGATAAACCATGGCTACATCCTGCACAACTGCAAGTTTATGCAGATTTTATTCATGACAAAGGGGCGCCTTTGCAGAATTGCTTTGGATTCGTGGATGGGACAGTTCGTCCAATTTGTAGGCCAACTCATCATCAGCGAGTGTGTTATAACGGACACAAAAGGATACATGCCTTAAAATTCCAGTCAGTGGTGATACCTTGTGGGTTGATTGCTCATCTTTACGGCCCAGTAGAAGGTCGAAGACATGATAGTGCTCTCCTTCGCATGAGTGGACTGCTGCAAGAATTTGAGGCAAGAGATCTGATTGATAGAAATGACCTGCCCTACGCGCTTTATGGGGACCCTGCTTATCCAATGAGACGTTCTTTCTACTAGGTCCATTCAAAGGGGCAAACCTGAGGGCTGAGCAACAAGAATTCAACTCAAGAATGTCATCAGTACGAGAATGTGTAGCTAAAGTGGGTATTCGGGAAGATGATAAAAATGTTTGCCTTCCTTGACTTTCGCAAGAACCTGAAAGTACTGTTATCCCCAGTGGCAAAGTACTACCTAGTTGGCGGGCCCCTCACTGACTGCCATACTTGTATCTATGAAAATCAGACAAGCAGTTACTTCCAGCTGGACCCGGCACCCTCCTTGGAGAACTATTTAGCATGATTCCATCATTCATGATATAGTAAGTCTGCGTTACGAGCCCCTGAATTATGAATCCTACGTCAAGGATTGTATCTGTAAGAATTTAGTGATTTTGGAATGTCAGGCTTTCAATAACTATAAGTTATATTTATGATCCACGAGATTTAAAAAAAAAGAAAACAAAAGTATAGTTTAGAATAAAATTGTCAGGTCTTGATCAGTCAGCAAGTTTACCAGGAGTCTTTGTTTTCTGTTGCTGTGCACTTTCTTAAATTTATTTATTTTTTATTTTATTTTTCTTTACTGTAAAGGCCTATATAAATTTGTTTCCTGTGCCCAATTTCATGTTCTGTAAGAAAAACAAAATAAAATGTTCCCCTGGTTAAAAGGGAACTTAACACTGATTTCCTGTTCATGTTGGTAGCTCGGTGAGCAGGGAAAGACGATTGTTACAATGAGGAATTCCATGAAATTGGGCAATGCTTCCTTACACCCACACTTTGAAGGGAACAACCTTATAATTCATATTGACAAATGAAGCGAGCTTTGTAAGATATTTATAAACATTGATTTTAATCACAGCAACAACAAATGCAAATTACATAACGGGGATTGATTACTCAAGCAAAAATTACAAACCCTGAAAATATAAAAACCTTTGCTGAAAATAAAATTAAAGGGATAGTGAACCACAAGACACATTTTTACGTGTCGACGGATGTGAGATTTCTAAGACTAAGACAGTTACACATGTTCATATCAGTATTTTTTATTGGCTTTTTTTTTTACCCCCAAAAACATGATTGTGTTTTAGTGTTCCACAGGTGACGCCATATTTGGACCCGGGTTATGTAATAGAGTGCGGTACCATTAGCCAGACCATCGTCACAGTGCAAGTTCTAAACGACGTTTGCACATACGCTGACCTCAAATAGTCCAATTATCGCTTCAGATTTGTTGAGGCCACGTGTATGTGCCACACTGCAACATGCATCTTTTTGAATTCGCTTTGTGACGACAGTCTGGCTTGATGGAACCCTCACACACAGAGTCCCAAGATGGCGGCACCCGTTGAACATTAAATAATCATTTTTTTGGTCAAAAGCCAATAAAGAAAATATTAACAGGAAAATGTTATCACATAATGTCAATACGTAAAAATGTTGTCTCAGGGTTTATTAACCCTTTAACAAAATGGGTATAGTCTTTAAAAATGTTAAATAAATAAATGAATAAAATCAAATGAAATACATCAAAGTTTAAAACAATAATTTAACTGGAAGAAACTGGACAAGGGATCTACTATACATGTAAAAGACGAGAAGTAACAAAAGACTGCACACGTCACTGCACTTAAAAAATGATATAAATGATATGAAATTTATGATAAAAACAAGACAGTGTAGTAAAAACACAAACCTGTACACCAAGGACAAAAAAGGGGATACAAAGTATTAATTTTTTTAATTTTAATTTTTAAAATTGGTACATACACAATGTAAATCTGAAAAAGACCTTATAATACCTTATACATAAATTCTGACTAAATAGTCATATGATGTATACCATCTGTACTATTGCATCGTGTGAACCTGTAAAGACTGTGTGCCTAGACTGTAAAGACTGTGTACTACAAACCAATAAACTACCAGTCGTCCATACTACATCAAATTCTGGCAATGTGAATTGTTGTCATGTTATCTGTGGAACCTGTGTTTTGGTTTGATATATTGTAGCAGGTCTTCTAAAAAATATGCAAAATGGTTCAGGTGTTATAAAACAAATATCGACTTTTTAAACTCATGGACGGGCCCTTGGCTATCTCTGAGTGTTCTTTTTACATGAGGCAAAGCAATGAAAACAGTCAAACTTGAAGCAAGTATCCACTCTCCACATGTGTTTTTACATTTAGTCACTTGTGTTTATGTTGAGCCAAAATTTGCTCAACATTCTAAGTATCTAGGAATGTTTACAATGTATATTAAAATTTTCACTTCTAACCCACGCTTTGAGCTTAATTGAACTCTGGACTTGAAACATATCACAAAATGACAAATTTAAAAATGCATATCCATGTGTAGATGCTGGAAATCCTGACAAAACAATGAAATGCAGGAATAAAATTGCAAAACTTGAAAGCGTTAACCACGGTTTTCAAAATCAGCAGGGAAAATATTGCCAGAGTGAATCAAATCATGGAATTTCTATGATCACCAACATGTGTTAGTTTCACAAACCGTATTCATAGCAGTGCAGTCCTAAAATATGTTTAACCTTACTTTTTATTAGGGTCATCATCATTTTCATCATTTCATTGTCTTTTTCCAACCTTGCTTCTCTTTCTTTTATTTCCAAATAAAACTTTCACGCTCAAATTCCAGTTTGTCTTCAAGGTACTTGACATTATAAGTCTGCTGTGCTTCAAGCGTTTCCTTTGTGGTGGGGAGCCAGCTCTGTGTCAAACAAAATGAAAGCACTTACAAGGAAATGATTTTCAAATTAAATCTTAAAACTCAAAGGGTAAAAGTTTGGGTGAGAAAATCCCCTTCTCTTTAAATTTGTTTTGGTTAAAAAACCAGGGATCAGATAAAAAACGACACTGGCAACAGTGGATGACTTTCAAATCAAATCTAAGGGACCTAAGAAAAGCACCTTTTCTGTCACCATTTTGGGCCTTCTTGGCAGAAACCAGGGATTACATTGCTGCTGCTCTAATGGCTACCCCCTGCATCTCTTTTTCATCCGCCTCACACTTTTTCATATCCTCTTTGAAATTTTCCTAAATTTTATATGGTGATTTGTATGCGTATAAATATATTTTTTTCTGTTAAAAGAATTACTTACGCCCTTAAAGAACTCATTTCATTTCTTCGGTGAGCATCCTGAAGGTGTCGAAAGCGATCTTTGCATGCCTTCAGTGTCACATAAATATTCTTAGCCTTGATGGCATCATTCATGTTAGTGTTGATTCCCTCCCATGCTATTTTTGAAATTCCTTGGCCTTGAATTGAAATCGCCAAAACTTCCCTCAGAAGGCCAGGGTAAAATCTAACGGTTTTCTTTGCCATTCTGAAAATGAAAGATGAAACCTTATTAAATGCACTGACTAAATATGGGATGGGGGAATCAAATTTTAAATTTTCTGGTGGTGAAGAAACATAAGAAGAGGTCCTCTTCATTTTCATATAGCCTAGGCCATGCCCATACTGCCACAGATACAGCGGCTAGTCCGAGACCAGAAGTAAACATACATGCTACCAGAACTATCTTTATGCTAACTATGAACTATCTCTCTGGTTGATTATTTATGTTTTTCTCTCGAAATTTTTAGGAAATTGCTGAGTTTTACTATCCGTTTTTCACTTACGTGTAGTGGAGCTGTTATCCGTGTTGACGACACTTTGACACTTTGACAGATTGAGTAAAACGTCATTAGTGCGCAAAGAGTGATGACGTCACAGCTACTAAAAGTCGCTGTTCCGCTAACCGTGTGCAACTGAAACCTCTGCTACTAACTCGCCGCGGCGAGATAGTAACTCGCCGCGGCGAGATAGTAACTCGCCGCGGCGATATAGTAACGAAAACATTTTTTGGTTGTGGCCGCTAACGCTTCCGTAGGGGTACGGGCAGTAAAAAAAAAAATCTTTTTCTCGTATCCCGGATGGCTGGTCTTGCATGCTCAGAATTCGATTCTGAGCACGTTTGCAGAATTTCAGATCGGTACGGGCAGTAAAAAAAAAAATCTTTTTCTCGTATCCCGGAATGGCTGGTCTTGCATGCTCAGAATTCGATTCTGAGCACGTTTGCAGAATTTCAGATCGGTACGGTACGGAAGCGTTAAAGGCCACAACCAAAAAAATTTCAAGTTACTCTCGCCGCGGCGAGTTACTATCTCGCCGCGGCGAGTTATTATCTCGCCGCGGCGGTTACTATCTCGCCGCGGCGTGTTACTATCTCGCCGCGGCGAGTTAGTATCTCGCCGCGGCGAGATACCAACCGTCATGACAGTACGCGTAACCGTTCAGACGTGTAGTTTGGGTGTTTCGTCGATCGTCGCGGTTACATTTACGATAGGCTATAGAGGGCGCAAACTTAAAATGGCTGCGCGCCGGTATGCTCGAAGACATGATAGTGCTCTCCTTCGCATGAGTGGACTGCTGCAATAATTTGAGGCAAGAGATCTGACTGATAGAAATGACCTGCCCTACGCGCTTTATGGAGGCTACATCCAATGAGACGTTATCTACTAGGTCCATTCAAAGGGGCAAACCTGAGAGCTGAGCAACAAGAATTCAACTCAAGAATGTCATCAGTACGAGAATGTGTAGAGTGGGTGTTCGGGAAGATGATACAAATGTTTGCCTTCCTTGACTTTCGCAAGAACCTGAAAGTACTGTTATCCCCATTGGCAAAGTGCTACCTAGTTGGCGGGCCCTCACTAACTACCATACTTGTATCTATGAAAATCAGACAAGCAATTACTTCAGCTGGACCCGGCACCCTCCTTGAGAACTATTTAGCATGATTCCATCATTCATGATATAGTAAGTCTGGCGTTACGAGCCCCCGAATTATGAATCCTACGTCAAGGATTGTATCCGGCTGTAAGAATTTAGTGATTTTGAATGTCAGGCTTTCAATAACTAAGTTATATTTATGATCCACGAGATTAAAAAAAAAAAGAAACAAAAGTATAGTTTAGAATAAAAATTGTCAGGTCTTGATCAGTCAGCAAGTTTACCAGGAGTCTTTGTTTTCTGTTGTTGCACTTTCTTAAATTTATTTATTTTTATTTTATTTTCTTTACTGTAAAGGCCTATATAAATTTGTTTCCTGTGCCCAATTTCATGTTCTGTAAGAAAAACAAAATAAAATGTTCCCCTGGTTAGGGAACTTAACACTGATTTCCTGTTCATGTTGGTGAGTGAGCAGGGAAAAGACGATTGTTACAATGAGGAATTCCATGAAATTGGGCAATGCTTTTCCTTACACCCACACTTTGAAGGGAACAACCTTATAATTCATATTGACAAATGAAGCGAGCTTTGTAAGATATTTATAAACATTGATTTTAATCACAGCAACAACAAATGCAAATTACATAACGGGATTGATTACTCAAGCAAAAATTACAAACCCTGAAAATATAAAAACTTTGCTGAAAATAAAATTAAAGGGATAGTGAACCACAAGACACATTTTTACGTGTCGACGGATGAGATTTCTAAGACTAAGTTACACATGTTCATATCAGCTTTTTTATTGGCTTTTTTTTTACCCCCAAAAACATGATTGTGTTTTAGTGTTCCACAGGTGACGCCATATTTGGACCCGGTTATGTAATAGAGTACGGTACCATTAGCCAGACCATCGTCACAGTGCAAGTTCTAAACGACGTTTTGCACATACGCGCGGCCTCAAATAGTCCAATTATGCGCTTCAGATTTGTTGAGGCCACGTGCCACACTGCAACATGCATCTTTTGAATTCGCTTTGTGACAGTCTGGCTTGATGGAACCTGCTACGTCACAGAGTCCCAAGATGGCGGCACCCGTTGAACATTAAATAATCATTTTTTTGGTCAAAAGCCAATAAAGAAAATATTAACAGGAAAATGTTATCACATAATGTCAATACGTAAAAATGTTGTCTCAGGGTTTATTAACCCTTTAACAAAATGGGTATAGTCTTTAAAAATGTTAAATAAATAAATGAATAAAATCAAATGAAATACATCAAAGTTTAAAACAATAATTTAACTGGAAGAAACTGGACAAGGGATCTACTATACATGTAAAAGACGAGAAGTAACAAAAGACTAACGCCACTGCACTTAAAAATGATATAAATGATATGAATTTATGATAAAAACAAGACAGTGTAGTAAAAACACAAACCTGTACACCAAGGACAAAAAGGGGATAAAGTATTAATTTTTTTAATTTTAATTTTTAAATTTTAAAGTGGTACATATTTACAATGTAAATCTGAAAAAGACCTTATAATACCTTATACATAAATTCTGACTAAATAGTCATATGATGTATACCATCTGTACTATTGCATCGTGTGAACCTGTAAAGACTGTGCCTAGACTGTAAAGACTGTGTACTACAAACCAATAAACTACCAGTCGTCCATACTACATCAAATTCTGGCAATGTGAATTGTTGTCATGTTATCTGTGGAACCTGTGTTTTGGTTTGATATATTGTAGCAGGTCTTCTAAAAAATATGCAAAATGGTTCAGGTGTTATAAAACAAATATCGACTTTTTTAAACTCATGGACGGGCCCTTTTGGCTATCTCTGAGCATGTTCTTTTTTACATGAGGCAAAGCAATTAGAAAAACAGTCAAACTTGAAGCAAGTATCCACTCTCCACATGTGTTTCTTTAACATTTTAGTCACTTGTCAGTTTATGTGTTGAGCTAAAAATTGCTCAACATTCTAAGTATCTAGGAATGTTTACAATGTATATTAAAATTTTCACTTCTAACCCACGCTTTGAGCTTTTAATTTTCGAACTCTGGACTTGAAACATATCACAAAATGACAAATTTAAAAAATGCATATCCATGTGTAGATGCTGGAAATCCCGGACAAAACAATGAAATGCAGTGAATAAAATTGCAAAACTTGAAACGTTAACACGGTTTTTTTCAAAAATCAACGGGAAAATATTGCTACAGAGTGAATCAAATCATGGAATTCTATGATCACCAACATGTGTTATTAAGTTTCACAAAACAGTATTCATAGCAGTGCAGTCCTAAATATGTTTAACCTCATTTTTTATTAGGGTCATCATCATTTTCATCATTTTCATTGTCTTTTTCCAACTCTGCTTCTCTTTCTTTTTATTTCCAAATAAAACTTTTCACGCTCAAAATTCCAGTTTGTCTTCAAATTACTTGACATTATAAGTCTTGCTGTGCTCGGCGTTTCCTTTGTGGTGTAGTGGCCAGCTCTGTGTCAAACAAAATGAAAGCACTTTACAAGGAAACATTTTCAAATTAAACTTAAAACTCAAAGGGTAAAAGTTTGGGTGAGAAAATCCTTCTTCTTTAAATTTGTTTTGGTTAAAAACCAGGATCAGAATAAAAACGACACTGGCAACAGTGGATGACTTTTCAAATCAAATCTAAGGGACCCAAGAAAAGCAATCCTTTTCTGTCACCATTTTGGGCCTTGGCAGAAACCAGGGATTACATATGCTGCTGCTCTAATGGCTACCCCCCTGCATCTCTCTTTCTTCATCCGCCTCACACTTTTTCATATCCTCTTTGAAATTTTTCCCAATTTTATATTTTTTTGGGTGATTTGTATGCGTATAAATAGTTATTTTTTTCTGTTAAAAGAATTACTTACGTCTTTAAAGAACCCTTATTTCATTTCTTCCGGTGAAGCATCCTGAAGGTGTCGAAAGCGATCTTTGCATGCCTTCAGTGTCACATAAATATTCTTAGCCTTGATGGCATCATTCATGTTAGTGTTGATTCCCTCCACATGCTATTTTTGAAATTCCTTGGCCTTTGAATTGAAATCGCCAAAACTCTCTCTCAGAAGGCCCAGGTAAAAATTAACGGTTTTCTTTGCCATTCTGAAAATGAAAGATGAAACCTTATTAAAAGCACTTCCCGACTAAATATGGGATGGGGGAATCAAATTTTAAATTTTCTGGTGGTGAAGAAACATAAGAGGTCCTCTCATTTTCATATAGCCTGGAAGGCCATGCCCATACTGCCACAGATACAGCGGCTAGTCCGAGACCAGAAGTAAACATACATGCCTACCAGAACTATCTTTTATGCCTAACTATGAACCATCTCTCTGGTTGATTATTTATGTTTTTCTCTCGAAAATTTTTAGGAAATTGCTGAGTTTTACTATCCGTTTCACTTACGTGTAGTGAGTGAGCTGTTATCCGTAAGCGACGACACTTTGACACTTTGACAGATTGAGTAAAACGTCATTAGTGCGCAAAGAGTGATGATGTCACAGCTACTAAAAAGTCGCTGTTCCGCCTAACCGTGTGCAACTGAAACCTTGCTACCAACTCGCCGCAGTGAGCGATAGTAACTCGCCGCGGCGAGATAGTAACTCGCCGCGGCGATATAGTAACTCGCCGCGGCGGATAGTAACTCGCCGCGGCGAGATAGTAACTCTGCCGCGGCGAGGATAGTAACCTGAAAAACATTTTTGGTTGTTGCTCCTTTAACGCTCGTACCGTACTGTACCGATCTGAAATCTGCAAACGTGCTCAGAATCGAATTCTGAGCATGCAAAACTTCACCCAGCCATTCCGGACATGAGAAAATTTTTTTTTTTTTTGACTGCACCGTACCGATCTCGAAATTTCTGGCTTGAAAACGTGCCCAGAATCGAATTCTGAGCATGCAACACCAGCCATCCGGGATACGATAATTTTTTTTTTTTTTCACTGCCCGTACCAAAATGATCTGAAATTTGCAAACGTGTTCAGAAACGAAT
>CM055818.1:48102763-48256357 GCA_029582265.1 Zoroaster sp. YZ-2022 | reverse complement strand
ATAAAGTTAAAACCCCAAAGGCGATTTAAATCACTTTCTAAAAGCAGTTTGGTCAACATTACCAATTTGATGTGACAACAATCAACGACCCCCAATGAGGGAATAAAATTGAATAAAAACTAATTGAAAATGCTTAATCGACACACAGCATCTGATTGAAATAGTCCTATACGTACATATAGGCCTACATTCTTTATATACGTCAGTCGATTCATACACAAACGTGTCATTGAATGTCTGTGTATATTATTCATCTGTTTCATTCAATGATAGACCTATACTCTTATACACATCACAATTATTCTTATATTCTTGTATTCGCTTTGTTTTATTTCATTCGACGTCATGAATGCAATAAGACTGTAAGGGTTGATCTAGATTTCAAAAGGGGCGGGATGTCCCAAAATAATTCGAAATCTTACGTTTACCTTTTTCACGGTTGTGCGCGGTACTTTGTTCCTCCCCACACACACACACACATTGGCTGCGCTTATACAGCATACATTGTGCGCATTTTACCTTTTTACTAATTGTGCGCTGTTTTTCTTTTCAATTAATTATTGTATTTATTTATATATATATTTTTTTTGTTGGGGGCCGTTGCCTCTCTTGGATCTCACTGGATGACGTGTGGTTTCAATTAATTTATTTGCGTCATTTATTTCATCTATTTTGTCTGTTTCCTAGCTGATTGTCTTACTCCTGACCACAATGGACAGCCGTTCTCGACGTACGATCATGACAACGATGCTGACTCTACTTACAACTGCGCAGATGAGCTGAAGGGAGGTTGGTGGTTCAAGACGTGTACGTGGTCGGGAGGGTTTATTGGTCCTCCCTACAGTAACCTGAATGGCGAGTATTCCCATCAGCCATATGTTACACTAGGGTATAGCCGTGGTATTGTGTGGAGTAATTTAGGAAGGCCAATGATGCGCAGTGAAATGAAAATGCGTCGTTCCTCTTAAAAGTCGCATTTCAATATCAACCAATTATTTTCAAGGCAGCCTTGATAACGCTGTAATCATATTTCATTCTACGAACAATATCCTTGAATCCCCTCCATATCCTGTTATGTGCAAACTGTTCATTCAGATCACATAAAATATTCATTTGTTGATGAGATAACTGTTTGAGAGAAAATATTTATTTTATTATAGGAAAATAGGTAAAACTTGTAGCTTTGCGTGGTGAAGAGGATAAGTAAGACTAATTGCGGTGACACCATGTGAAATTCTCTATTGAGTAGTAATGAGGACGATCAGAGCATACTGATCGAAACGTCGAGTTGTAACCTCCAGTTCTTTTCAGAACTAATTACTACTCAATAGAGAATTTCACATGATGTCACCGCAATTAGTCTTACTTATTAGGAAAATAGAAACTTTTTACAGGTTTAAAGGGA
Source organism: Zoroaster sp. YZ-2022 (assembly GCA_029582265.1). Classification (NCBI taxonomy): domain Eukaryota; kingdom Metazoa; phylum Echinodermata; class Asteroidea; order Forcipulatida; family Zoroasteridae; genus Zoroaster; species Zoroaster sp. YZ-2022. The sequence continues at coordinate 48,254,952 of CM055818.1, read as the reverse complement.
GTGTACACATTTGGTATTTATCCGATTACACAATTAGGCCTAATTATTGTAAAACTTACTTAATTATCGAAAAACTATAATCGAAAAACTTACTTGATGTGAAGTTGATGATTGCATACATCAGGTGAAATCATTCCTTCTGACATGCTGTGATTTCTTAGAAAAAAATGTTTTCAAACGCGAAATGGATCACAGCCGTGACCTATTTTCCACAATGCATACAAACAAATCTAAATGCATTGTCACTATTTGCTCATATGACACAATGAAATAAGCTAAAAGTTTCACAGGATGATTTCTATTCATCTTTCTTGATTCTTATAAAGAATGAATGCATTACTAGACAATTCACCAACATAAACGTTGTACAATGCATTCAACAGGGAAACTGGGCAAGCATTATAATTCAAACACAAATTCATACTTCATAATGTACTTGTTTTATATCATAGGGCACTTCATAACTGTTGGAATCCTCAATGCGCTTTGTTAGTTGTTAAAGGTAGGAAGACGATTCCAAATTCCAATGACCGCCCCTGAACCTACTGAGCAAAACTGGTAAATTGCTATAGGTTTGAAACATTTGGAATTCACAAAACAAAAATACAACTGAGAAGACTTTTTGAATACTTTGAGAAAATCTGTGACATTTGGAGAAAATTATAGAATAGGAAATTTACTGAATGGGAAATTTTAGAAACTAAATGAATTTTTCTACAATTTGTCCAACAGTGATAATCCTTAATAGTCCTTAATAATTAAAATAAAACGTTACATCAGGTTTTATACGGAGGAGTTCGTTCAACTGGACCAAACAAGTATGTGTAAGGAAAAAGGAGGGGGTTGGGTTGATTATATGACCATGCCCTATTGACAAAATGTTTGGGTGTGTCTGTCTATGTGGATGGAGGGGGATATATCTCCCCCTCCCTTCACCCATTGTAAATAATCCTTTATAACAAAAGAAAAATATTGATATTCATTGTGTCTTATTATTTGCTTCATTATAAGAATAATATTCATGTTGTAGTTGTAAATAAATTCAACATTTAATCAAGAATAATTTTGCGGCAAATATATCAACTACTATAGCTGTATATAATGTGGTATATATAGTGTATCACGCTTGCTGTCTTTTGGTTTCGTTATATGTAAATATAAATATTCAGTTTTCAAAATTACAAATGTTTCATTTTTAATTAAAAGGAAATTATATGATTATTGAATTTTAACATTAACTTATTACTTGATGTAAAGCTTATAATGATGTCAATCTCCCCTAGAAATGGTTACGTCAGAGGTGATGTCATTTGTAAGAAAAGTGAAATTATTGCCAGGTTGAATTTAGGAAAGAGTTCTCTTTGCTAAATTCCATTGTAAGAATGAACACATGACAGATCTGAATGCATGTTCACTTTGTTCTCGTTAATGACACAACGTAATAAACGCAATCTTTCACATGTTGATTGATTATAAAGCATATTATGGTTCAAAGAGAGTAAGTATTCTCATAGAAATAGTTTTGACACCCATAAGGCCAAAAAGTCTCCGGTTTCTGGTCATAAGTGGACGTCAAAATCGATGCGGTGACGCACTTTTTTAGTAATCTTTTTTTTTTTTTTTTTTTTTTTTTTTTTGCCAACCAGTGAAATACGTGATATATAATGAACAGCAAAAGAAACGCAAGTCCGAGGATGTTAGAATGAAGTGCAGTCGACGTTTTGTTAACAGACAGATATTATTTTGATTTAATCATTATTTATCGGGTCGCCACCAGGAGCCGAAAGTGACTGCTGAATGTGAAAATCTTGCAATGCAATTTCAACAGTCACTTTCAGCTCACAAATTGAAAGCATTTTTCATTAAATGAGTGATTAGAATCAAAATGGTTTGTCTTCTGTTTGAAAACTTGACAAGACCTCGGACTTGAGTTTCTTTTGCTGTTCAGTATAGGGCCTATTATGTATACGCGGTAACTCGAACCAGACCAAATTCCCATACACAAAGTATGGTTGCTAAGAGAGGCCGCACAAATCGGGCAAATGTTAAACGACCTTTTTTACGTAGGGGTATCCCTACGTAAAAAAGGTAGTTTAAAACACAGTGCGGCAGAATTCCAATCGATCCAGTAACTTTGGCTGCAATTGGACATCGTTTCATAGCAAACAAAAAATAAAATAAATAAATAAATACAAATTTAAAATAAATTAAAAAAAATAATACAAATGACGACGCGTGTATCTTTGGCGACGAGCGCAGAGACCAGAACAGGAGATTTTTTTTCCTAACCAATCCTGTATTCAATTTTGTGAATATCTACCTTTTTTATCTCTTACAAATATATCACCCATCTTTTTTTGTTATTATACAGGCAATTTGGTTTTTTCATCTGAACAACGATTATTTCCTTACAGAAAGGAAAACAAATTCTTTGAAATTATATAGGCCTAGGCCTATTTGATTAAATTGTAGTAAGAAGCTAAGCTTTACAAATAAAAGTGCCTAATTTATGACAGGACCTATCATAAATTCATTTTGGGACACATTTACTGTAAAACCATGCTTCTCATGATTATTTTGAAAAATGTGTCAATGTTTCAGCATTGTTTTCAGAAATTGCCGTCAAAATAGCGACAAACACGGGCGATACATCTTTAGTTTAGTTATTTCTTGATGATGTTAGTATTAACCTGGTGAATAACGTCCAGGCTTGTTTGAAACGTTGTTATAATGTGAAGTAATACAGCTCTGAATAATGCAACAGTTTTGTGCTTTGTGTCCATAATTTCCATGCGAGTATTTCCCCTTTCAGTATAAAGTGAATAACTAATGTACCTATCAATTGTCCCCCGGGGGATGACCGTGTATTGATAGCAGGAAACATAGGGATGTGGTTCCCATAAGTTATTTGTTGCCCAAGGGTCTGGACTTTGGTCATGCTCACGTGCAGTGATTCAACATCCTCACATAATGGGTGTTGAGGATCGTGTTAAGGTATTGTCATTTGCCACTGTGCCCCACATGCAGGGGAATGAACATTTCCAATTCCCCAATCCCTCCCACATCAAGAGACGGGCGGCCCGGGTGTGTGTGGACTGTATTTAAATTCGCTACCTTGTGGAGTCCTATTGGCCGAGTGCCACTGTTGTAAAAGTGTAAGTCCAAATAAATAAATAAATAAGGCAAGAACAATAGGTCTCCATAGGGGAATTCTAAAAGAAATTTGTGTACAAACCCTATAAGAAATTGTTAAGTACAGGAACAAAGGAAAAGAACAATAGATGTCTCCTCAAGGATGCGAATTTGAGAATGTGTGTGTGTGTGTGTGTGGGGGGGGGGGTGGTAACAATTGATAAGTTCATAAGGGCAGAGTGCACGTTCTTGAGTTCTTTCGGGTACACCATGTAATGATCTCTTTTTTGCATAGTGCATGCTTGGATGGATTGATCATTGTACATGGACGATTAAACTGTAATTATGGCCTAATATAGCAAGTCTAAACAATTGTCTTGTTACAGCCACGTAGTCCAGAGGAGCTGAAACAAGCCCTGTCTTTTTAAAGAAAAGGGAAGATAGTTTCGATGGCACGCGTTTTGGGTACAAACTGACGCACAATATTGTGGTCATAGTGCCATCTGTTGGAGATCTATAAGTGACTATTATTGCTAAAGACAACACCTGTGCTAAGTTTGATGGCCAACGGATGAAAAATAAGATAAATATGAGGAAACAGTGGCGGCACCAACTCCAAAAAGGTGGAGGGAAATGGAGGGGAGGTATTACAATCACGTAGCAGACAGCCGTAGTTATATTGTGGCCGTTAGCCAATGACGCATGTTTAAATGTTTGTGTGTAGACTCCTGCATCTACTGGTATTTTTTTGCAAAGCGCTTTTAGTATTGTAAGGACGTTTTTTCTCGTTGCCACAGAAATTACGTAAGAAAACCGGCCATGGTTATTGTCCAAACATTGTTTGGTATTGTTTGTGGTTTGTTTGTGTGTTGTTTGGTTTGTCGTAATACCATTTAATCTAGAGCGATTTAAATTTAGTGAGTTTGATTGGAAGTGAAAGCTAGCTCGGGTTGAACAGAACGATTTAGATCAACGATCCGTCGTCATCAAAAGAGAGATGAGAGTGTGATGGCCTATGGTTGAGTGAGTTGTACGAGTGACCGGTACCAACTGCCTTGAAATCCCTGAAGCAACATGTGTGGCGATCGGCCGGAGGCATTCAGTCTCGGCTCGACTTGGCAAAATCATTGCTTAATTTAAATTTTAGGGGACAAAGCTAATTTTTAATAGAAATCAAGGGCCCCTTATATTGCTGATTGACAGTGAAAATCACGAACATCGGGCATCAAGACATCGGGCTTTGTACCAGTGGAATTCAGGTATTTGGAATCAAGTCCACAAATAATAATGTTGACTATTGACAGATATGTAGCCCAAATGAGGACTCCGTCTCTGTATACACCGTAGTACACAAAGGTGAAAGTCCAAGGTAGAAATACAAAGCGCACGTTATTATTATTATTATTATTATTTGCATAATGGTCTTTGCTCGTGGGCAGTGGTTCTGGGTTAGGGCTCCGCCCTTGGGGGAATACAGGAGAGCAACTCCCCCCCCCCCCCCGTGGCGCCACCACTGCGGGGAAGATACAGTTTTTGATCAGAAATGAGATAAATATTCCAGATTGGGTCTCAAATGAATGTAATTTGTTTGCATTTTTATTTGTTCAGTCAAAAATTTTAAAAATAAATAAACGAAAAAATGTCATTTTCAAATTGCTACTAAAATTTTAAATACTGCGTTCATGCATTATTCATCAGACGTTCTTGTGCGCAGTCGCAGTGGGTTGTAACACAGAGCAAATACCAGTGATAATCACTCTTCTGTCTGTGTTCCTTCGGTGGTAGATGCTGAGGAGTTTTGTTATCAAATTTTCTCAAGTTTACATGAACATGGCACATCTACATACGACAATGCGTGGATATTTGATCCTTCTTGTTGGTAAGTAACTTATTCCGTCTCTTTTGAAAATTAGAGATGTCTTTATTGGCGTTAAGCTCTTTATGGATAAAATTTGCCCTGGAAGAAAAAACTAAGGTCTTTTTTTTCTTCTTCTGAAGGGTGCCATGGCCGCCGAGCGGTTAAGTGCATCAGAGTGAGACTTATATGTTCTGATGGCTCAGTCGTCACATGTACAATGTGGATTCGAATCCTGAGCAAGACACTTTACTGATTTTGTTTCTCTCCGCCAAGGAGTATAATTGGGTACTTGTGACAGTAGAGGTTGATATTGTGTTTAAAAAAGCCTGAGAAAGGGAGCTGAGAAAGATTATAGGAATAATATTGGTTCTGTGACCAGGGGGTAATAATGTAAAATAATGTTAATAATGTTAATAATGTTGCTGTTGTTGTTGCTTGTTGTTGTTGCTTGTTGTTGTTGCTTGTTGTTGTTAAGAAAATTTAAATAACAGCCATTAATTTGATCGGGGGAAAACAGTACTTTTTCCTGAATTCAACATTCGAATTGACAATTGAAATGCGTTGTCATTATTTTCTCATTAAAGATATATCGCCCGTATTTGGCTAAGACGACCCACAAAATAGAATTTATAAAATCAACGAATTTTGAAAGATAATATTGTACAAAAAAAAAAAAAAAAAAAAAGAAAGAAATTATGAAATTCGGATGTCGGAAACTGTAAATAAATGCGATACTTCAAATACACTTCTGATTGACAGCTGTGCTGGCCAATCAGGAGACCCACGCCCTCAGCCCGTTACGTACAATAAGTTGTGTGGTCACGTGCAACCTGAGGATTAAATCGCGGGGTCCAGCCTTTTATTAATTTGAGTTTTTAATTTACTGGTTCTAATTTATGACGGCTTTTTTCAATGTCTCAATTTCTCAATTATCAAATTCGCATGTCGGAAACTGTAAATAAAAGTGATACTTCAAATACACTTGATTCTGATTGACAGCTGCGCTGGCCAATGGGAGGACTGCCCACGCCCTCGGCCCGTTACATATACAATAAGTTGTCACACGGAAGCTGAGTATTAAATCGCGGGCTCCCGCCTTTTATTAATTTGAGTTTTTAATTTACTGGTTCTAATTCATGACGGCTTTTTTTCAATGTCTCAAATGAAAGCTTATAACTTCCTTAACCCCAGAAAAATAGCTGTTTATCATTTAAATATTTGTTAACCGTAAAATCGAGCCAAACACGGGCATTACATGTTTAACTACACAACGTAATCAATTTGAAACTTTCACCGGTTGTTTACTGTATGGTCCGTGTATGTTATTCGACGCACTCGTAAAATGACGCACTTACCATTTGTTTAGCATAAATATATTATGATGTATTACTGGTTGCATGCATCAACATATCTAGATCATACTTGTTACCATTCTAAGGAATCCTAAGGAATGATTTACAGGAAAGTTAGTGCCAGGAAATGGAGCAAGCTGTAAAAACCACTGATTTGTTACTGTGGATACAAATATACATAACAGCAAAAGAAATGTCACCCCCTAAATTTTGTTAAGTAATTATATTATTAAACATAAATATACAATGTTGTGGGATGGTTGGCTGCCAGGTCAACCAAATTTGCCACATTGTGTTCGTGTTACACTCCATACTCACAATATTCTTAATTAAACAAATTATATTAATTATAAAATGAAAATAATACATATTTTTTGGGGTGACGTTTCTTTTGCTGTTATGTATATATTCAGGGATGAACATGACCTAATTTGGGTTTTCATGAATATTCGTAATTTTTATTGTCTCGTGTCTGTGGATTCAAAACACATGAAATGCTTTGTATTTGCATTGATATTTGAATGAAGCTACGGATCCTCCAAATGGACATGTTCCTTGAACAAATTAGCGAACGAGGACCTCTTAATAATTAGATGTTTACTTGGTCAGTAGTGGAAAGTATTGAGAATATGAAACATACAAATCATGGTTATGAAATGTTATATACTATTTAACAAAATATAACAGTATTTTATTCAGATTTCAAAGTCCTTTTGCAAAAATTGTAACCATGGTCACCTTCCATTCTATTGGTCTTTCAAGAATATTGATTTAAAGTTGTATAGGAGCTTCTCCAAAAGATTCCATTTTATTTCAAATCCGTAAATAGTTTTTTTTTCAATTTAATATTAAAATCTATTTTGCAACCATCTGGAATTAGATGAAGCATGATTCAAGTCTAATTTTAACATCGGCCTTTTTTCGAATGTAATATTTTTTGAGTCAATGTTAGAGAAATCCCGAATTCTCCTAATTTAACTTATAATCTCTTTTTTTTTAAGACGATGTATTTCCCCCCTTCTCAAACTATAAAAGTTCACTTCATCTCTGCTGAAGTGTGCTACTTTGGGAACGAACCGGACCCCCATGAGGCCCACAAACTCCGGTGGGTGCTACCGGTACCGAAGCAAGACCGGTGTAGCTGCACCAGACTACGGCTCGGTGGAGTGAACAAAATTAAACCCGAGAGGTCATTCAAGCCGTACTACACTGACAACCCTTTAATTACATCAGATGTGACAAAGATTCGCCAACTGTTCAACTGCAGCGGTGAGAATTAATCAATTAACATTATCGGATATAATATTAGTGTATAGAACCAGTATGCCTAGGCCCAATTATGAGAAACGTTAGCCTAATCAAACGAAAATAAAATAAATTTAAATTTTGTGCAGTCATTTTAAAGAAAAGTAATCGCCAAGAATGACAAATCGGAACATATTTCTCGTTTAACGACAGAACGTTATAAAACAGGCGTTCACTATTCAGAAGTAGCATGCCAATCTTACTCTCAATTTAACATGGGTATATTGTGGGAGTACATGAGGGGCAGGGGATTGGTGGCTTACTTTAAAAAGGGGTAATTCTTACTCGCCCCTGTTTCCTTTCATTGTACCGTGTGCTTTTTATTGAATAGATGGTTTTCACTTCTTGTCACATCATGCAAAATCAGCCATCGTTACAGGCAACGACTAAGCAAACACGTGCGCTATGCCTGCAATTTACAATTGTCTTTTTGGTTGGCAGTTTTGTTTAAAGTTATTGCTCATCATCCAGCCCGCAGAAAGAAAGAAATATGCAATGCACCTTGGACAACATGAGACTTTGCTTCATTGTCTTGTCACCTGACTTGGACTTATAAATAAGTGACATGTGACTTGATTTAGACTTTGACAAAACATGTGACTTGACTTGACAAACCGACGTATATGTCACTTTATGAAACTTTAAGAAATCACGGCGTTTGTTTCTTGTTTAATTTTAAAATGTACTTATTCTTTTTGTTTGAATCAGATGTTACAATCCCATCTGGTGGTTCGACTGCCGCCCCGCCAAGTGAGACCACCGCCCCGCCAAGTGAGACCACCGCCCCGCCAAGTGAGACCACCGCCCCGCCAAGTACGACCATCGCCCCGCCAAGTACGACCATCGCCCCGCCAAGTACGACCATCGCCCCAATTCTCGACTGCCAGTCCTTGCGGGATGCTGGTCACACCGCGGATGGTGTTTACACCATCAACCCATCACAATATCCAGAAGGCTTAGATGTCTACTGTGATATGACAACGGATCAGGATGGATCAGGATGGATTGTAAGTTCACTAGTACATTTTATAAACAATGATAAAACACAATAATATTAATAATAAAGATAACAATTCAAAACGAAATCGATCATACTCTGACCAACGTATTTTAACTTTCTATTTTGTTCTTATTGCATAAATCTGTAAAGGTATTCCAACGACGCCAGGATGGGACGGTTAATTTCATCCGCAACTGGGACGAGTATAGCAATGGTTTCGGGAACAAGAACGGAGAGTTCTGGCTGGGGAACGACATCATCCGTCGTCTCACTGACGTAAGCGGGGATACATGGGAGATGAGAGTGGATCTAACTAGTGATGGGAACCCACCAGGGTCTGCTGTATATCAAGAATTTCGCATCGAAGGAGATAAGTACACACTCCACGTGGGTGTATATAGTACAAAAGACAACCCGATATATTATGGTAAGTAGGTTTTCTGAGCATACCAAATAGGACCTCTAAATATCCTGCTCGACAAATGCTTTATATCAGATAATTCCAGGCCTCGTATTGAGGGGAAGATGTGCTGTAAAAGATACTTCAGAGGCCAATGTGACCTTCTATGGGCCGTGTGCACCCACCCCATACCCCTTACAACCATCTTTGGTCCGCATATAGATGTCACCATATAGATGTCACCGTCTACACCCCAGAATATTATAAGATATAGTCTTAAAGATAGAAATGGAAATTCAGAAAATAACAAAATGGACGAAATTTATTATTAAACTTACTTGGTGTAAAGCTGATGATGGTATCAATCTTTCCCAGTAATAATTTTGCCAGAGGTGATGTAATTAAAACAAAATTAAAATTATTGGCGATAATATTTGAGAAGTTTACTGTTTCCACCTTAGAATTCATACAATGTTCCAATTTCTGAAATGAAACAAATATGACAAATCTGAATGAATTAAAACCAAAAATTATCGTTGAAGAACACAATGTAATCAGTTGAATCATTCATAGGTTGATTAATTGATAAATGGATTCAAAGAAAGTAAACATATGCTTACTCGTAATTATTAATTTGTTTAACAATAAATTAATTCCAGGCAAGAAATATATTAAAACAAACAAATACGAATGCAAAATAATTGACTTTACAGACAAATAACGAGCTTGGAAATTACCCAAAGGCGATTGAAACGGGGACAGTATAGTCACAATCAACAGGGCATGGAATCAGAGTGCTAGTTTTTGATTAACTCAGTGACTGAAAATAATACCTGCAGTAATTTTCAGTCAGTGTGTTCATCTTAAACTAGGACACCAATTTTATGCAGTGTTGAAAGTCATTGGCGGATCCGGGGAGGGGGATAAGGGGCTGTAGCCCCCCCCCCCTAAAATCGTAAAAAAGATATTAAAAATAAATAAAAAATAAAAAGGAGAGAGAGAGGGAGAACGCACTCCCATTCCCACAGTGTGCTTTGTTTTTCTCTCCCTTTGATTATTTCATTGTAATTTTTGTAGTACTGAAAAGTAATAAAAGACTAATTGAAAATGCTTAATCGACACACAGCATCTGATTGAAATAGTCCTATACGTACATATAGGCCTACATTCTTTATACGTTACTCAATTCATACACAAACGTGTCATTGAATGTCTGTGTATATTATTCATGTTTCATTCAATGATAGACCTATACTCTTATACACATCACAATTATTGTTATATTCTTGTATTTGCTTTGTTTCTTTTCATTTGATGTCATGAATGCAACTGAGACCGCAAGGGTGGGTCTTGATTTCAGAAGGGGTGTCTCAAAGTAATTCGAAATCTTACTATTTCCTTTGTTCACGGTAGTGTGCGGTAACTTGTTGCCCCTTGTCTGCGCATTACACAGCATAAATTCTGCGCATTTTAAATGTTTTTCTAATTGTGTGCTGTTTTGCTTTTTAACTAATTATTTTAACTAAGACTAATTGCGGTGACACCATGTAGAAATTCTCAATTGAGTAGTAATTAGTTCTGAAAAGAACTGGAGGTTACAACTCGACGCTTCGATCAGTATGTCACCGCAATTAGTCTTACTTATCCTAGTCACCATGCAAAGCTACAAGTTCTAACTAATTTTTTTATTTATCTAGGCCTATATATTTATGTTGGGGGGCCATTGAAGTGCAGTTTCAATTAATTTATTTGCGTCATTTATTTCATTTATTTTGTCTGTTGCCTAGGTGATTGTCTTACTCCTGACCACAATGGACAGCCATTCTCGACGTACGATCGTGACAACGATGCTGACTCTACTTACAACTGCGCAGATGAGCTGAAGGGAGGTTGGTGGTTCAAGACGTGTACGTGGTCGGGGTTTATTGGTCCTCCTGACTACAGTAACCTGAATGGCGAGTATTCACAGCCATTTAATACACTAGTGTATAGCCGTGGCATTGTGTGGAGTGGAGGCCCAAAACCAACGCGAAGTGAAATGAAAATGCGTCGTTCCCCTTAGAAATCGCATTTCAATATCAACCAATTATTTTCAAGGCACATTTGATAATGCAGTAATAATATTTCATTTTACAAATAATGTTCTTCATATCCTGTTATGGGCAAACTGTTAACTCAGATCACGTAAAAGATTATTTGTTGATGAGATACTGTTTGATAGGAAATATTAATATTGCATAAATTCTTTTCAAATATAATATGGCAGTAGTATGTTCAAAATAAATGCAGAATTTTACAGAGTATTGATGTCTCTGATATTCATCTTTGAGAAGGCACTCATGAACATTTAATTATTTTACAATTATTGTCAAGATGACTGAAAAGTGGTAATCACTTGCAGTGGCGTGAATTTGTTGTCAAAGGGGGAGGGGGAGGGGGAGGGGGAGGGGGAATGATTCAAAATGTCCAATTTCAATAACCGCTCATTTTTGGAAAAATATTTTCTTTCTTTTTATAAGGACAAGAGAAACTTCAGATTTAAAGGGGGTGCACACCTTTGGTAATTTACCCGATTACAAAATTACTGAATTATAATCGTAAAAAACTTACTTGGTGTGAAGTTGGTGATGTCACCAAACATCCTGAGAAATTATTCAGTCTAGAAGCCGTGACCCCATTTTCCACATAATAATGCTTGCACACAAATGTTCAATTTCCATTTTTTCTCTTTTTTATACATTTATATGCAACAAACTAACTGACATGATGTTACAATTCCTTTAAACGGGAAACTATAGAGTAAATATTAAAATATAACAACTTAAATAAAATAAATAAAAAATATTGAAATCTAAAAAATATAGGTTTTCCCGGCCAATTTCCTAAAATATTCATTCACTTCTGAAAATCGGTCATTCATTTTCGTCTGAATTTGAGAATCGCTCTGAACACGCGTTTCATTTTCGCTACCAGAGCATTCGATTCCATTTCAGTTCAATCAATTAAGTGATTGTGCAGAACCTTTCGTTTATGTCCGTTCAGATTCGTTTACAAGACTTCTTTTTCGCTTTTAGAGGGCGATTTAAAATATTGACCATTCTGTTTCACTTTTAGTTTAATGCCATTGGCACCAGATCCAATTAGGGGTTTCTTTTTCATTAACCGTCAATCAAATTAGCTTAACCTGAAATCAATTTAGAATGAAATTATAAGCTGCATCATGCATTATTGGTTGTAAACATAAACATAAAGTGGTTGGGGGACCGGGCCCGAGCTGGAACTTACACAAATCAACCGGGCCCTTTCTTTATTTTGAGCTCCCCTGAAAACATGAAGTGTAATCATGACGGGTCTCTCGGAAATCACGTGTGGTTAGGGAATGATGCCGGGGGGGGGGGGGCCCCCCCCCCGACCGTGTGCTCTGTTCTCCGGCCCGGCGGTAACTTGTTCCGCTACTGAGTGGATCGGTTTATACCTCGAGTATCGGCAGTCTGCAGATAGTCTGCACCAGTCTCAAAGGCATCAATGAGACGGTTTCTATCGACATTAGAGGTTCGTCTATAATGGCCTCGTGCTGCCATCACGTACAGGTTGATTCAAATCGAATATCAAATGAAGAGTAACATCTCATTTCAATTTCTGCTTGAATTTATAAGATTTGGTATCAGGTTTGGAATTCTGTGATGTAATCTGCTATTTTGAATGAAAAAAACGTGCTTTTGTTTGCACATTCACGAAATTGTATTCCCGTACTCTGAGCGAAAAGGTATGCTTGCGTAAATGAATGCACAGGTAACGTAATTGGCCGTCTGTTTCTCAAAACCGAATGCACGGACAATGAAAACGATTGAACTTTCGTTGAATTGAAATAGGATTAAAGACGTGCATTCAAATTCAGACGAAAATGAATGACCGATTTTCAAAAGTGAATGAACATTTTAGGAAATTGGCCGGGAAAACCTATATTTTGATCCAGTTCATTAGGGAAATTCTGGACTTAATAAATTGGACCGTTTTGAAAATGTGTTAGTCTTTTGATCATTTTTAATTAGCTCTTGACCATCTTTCGAACGCTTTATAAAGGTCTATGCTGAGGAGTTTGTTCAACTTATTTTCACTGGACGCAAAAATGTATGTGTAGAGAAATAGGGAAAATGATCAAAATGACCATGCTCTCTTGACAAAACTTGTGTGTGTGTGGGGGGGGGAGATATATCTACCCTTCTATCCTATGTAAATACTTTAAAGTTGCTTCATTATAAGAATAATATTCATGTTGTGGTAAATAAATTGTGCGGCATAGGCCTATATAACAACTATTATAGCTGTAGGCCTATAAATGCGGTATATATAGTGTATCACGCTTGCTGTCTTTTGGTTTCATAGGATGACAATAGAAATCTTCAGTTTTAAAAAATAAATAAACAAAACGGTAGAATTTTAAGATTAACTGATGTAAAGCTTATATTGATATCAATCTCCCCTAAAAATGATTACGTCAGAGGTTATGAATATTGGAAAGAGTTCTCTTTCCTAAATTCCATTGTAAGGATGAACACAAAGTCATGACAAATCTAAATGTATTAATAAACAAACTTTCACATGTTGTATATTTTGGTTCAAAGAGATTAAGCATGTAAGTAGGTTTGCCATAACTAATCCTGTACCGTCCCATTAATGAATTATTGAAGATTTTCTATTGCCATCTTACGGAAATAAATTATTATACGTTTCTGTCGAGTGTTGAGGAGAGACCTGTGTTTAATTGGAACAATGTTGTTAGCCCCAATTTTCACTACCAGCAACTTTGCTTGGGTTGGGCAGTACAGTGGCCAAGGGGAGGGGACAGGGGACGGTGCCCCCCCCCCCCCGTCCTGTTCCACCCGTCCTGTCCCACTTGTTGGTAAAATATCGTCTGTCAGTAGATTAACGAAACGGTTTTGCTCCCTGAAAAGTTACCCGAAAAATGAATTTTCCCCTCACTCTGAAAATCCTGGCTAAGGCACTGGGCATGGGGCGGGGGAAGCCCAACCCTCCCTTTCACCCTCATCAGGAACGCTAATTGCATAGATCGATTGTACGGACTAATTTGCTAAAAATCAGTAATATCGGACATATTTTGTGTGCGTTGTAATGATGTGATGATGTAATTGTGGCGTCATCGTCATGGTTACATGCACTCGCTGTTATTCAGAAAGGTTTGGAAATTTCTGACACATTTTACCGTTTAGCTGCACATGGGCGTCGATCGGTGGGGAACGGGGGAGACATTCCCCTACACTGTATAGAGTGGGGTGACAGTATATATATGTCGCCATCTCATTTGTGATGGCCCATAAATATTTTTTTATATTAATGTTAGCCTATCCTGACTACTGAGGAGTCTTGCCCTTATAAAATATAAAACATATATTTATTTACTGCAATTATCAACTCGCCATTGTTTTACCCCCCCAAATAATTATGTCTAAAAGCAGGGTGAGGCTGTGCAACCTAGGGTTGTGCCCCACATTTGCCAAATCCTAGATCCGACACTGCCTGCATGTCCCTCACCCCCGCACCTCTAAGTAGCGATCGACGCCCATGTGAAATTCCTTTCATTAGTACCACTATATCATGTCGCGTTTGTCATTAGAACAGGTACGATAAATTATAATTAACAGTGATCGCCCTCGCTCGACCTAGGCAAGATCTGATTGGTTTACATTGTTTTTTTCTAAAATTTCTAAAAGTTTCTTTCATCCAGCTCTATCCCTCTCATTATTTACAATAGACCATTTGACTGTACTTGTTTACACTTTGCGTGACCTTTAGAGTACCAGAATGATTTCCCGCCTGGTAAAAGTGTGTGTATTTGTATGCAGAGTTTGTACATTTTGTACTTCTCCACATGACATCAAGAATTGTTTTTAATTTTCAGCCGAATAAGATTTGAGATGTTGTGTTTTCTACTTAAACAATTTTTCTACTGACATTTCAAAATATAGGTTTTTATGGTTTCATGTCACAGACCCAGTGTACATTATCCCCGCGCAGTTTGATCTTTGGGGCTCTTTTGTAAACATGTGATGTCATTGCGTCCCAAATTTGCCATAGTGACCAATCCCTAAATAAGTTTGCATAGTGACCAATGCGGTATTGGTCACTTTGCCAAATTACAAAAATAGCCAGTTAGAGCATTCGTCATTTGAATGCATGCTCTATCTCCAAAACTATAAGGAATACTTGCATGTGGATTAGATACAATGGTAGGTCTCTTCCTGAATGTACTAATGGGCGGGAAAACTTAAAATTGAAAAAAGTCGGATTGGTCACTATGGCAAATTAGGGACGATTGGTCACATCTTCCATACCATGGCATTGTCTCTGGACTGGCCGGCAACTAATTTTTGTTTAAACATCAAATGAGGCTGCAGTGAGAATGGTATTGTTGCCAACACTAATGTGGAAAATAAAAATCCTCCGTTTTGACCAAAAATAGTTAATTTTGTTATAAAGACGATCACCAACTGTTTTGCATAGCTTCGTTCAATTACTTAAATATCTACGTGTTTATGTAATTATTGTAAATATAAGTCCTTATCTCTTACAGATGTATCGCCTCGTGTTTTCTGCTACCCTGTATTTTACAGGCATTTTTTCAACGGAACATCGATTATTTCCTTAAAGAAAGGAAAACAAATACTTTGAAATTATATATTTGATGAAATTATAGTCAGAAGCTATAAAATAAAAGTGCATAATATGAGGGGATCCACCATAAATTAATGTCGGCAAATTCACTGTAAAACCATGCTGCTCACGATATACTGATCGAAACGTCGAGTCGCAACCAAGCAGTTCTTTCAGAACTATATACTACTCAAAAAGAGAATTTCTACATGGTGTCACCGCAGTCTTTACTTCTCATGATTATTTTGAGAAATATACTACTCAAAACAATTTAGGGAACACCGGAATAATCTCAGTTAAAGCAAGATCATTCAGATAAACACAATGTTTCACAGAATTGATGAGAAACAACTGCACAATGAAACAGATGATAAAGGATGCATGTAGTTACTGAAAGAGAGAGTGTGTTGCAAATGAAAATCCCGGTTCATGGAACATTTCAAACCTATTTGATGTTAAAAATCCGGTGTTCCCTAAATTGTTTTGAGTAGTATATGTCAATTTCTTAAGTATTTGTTATTTTTTGTCAACTCAAATAGCAATGTTCCGATGATTTGTTCTTTCTGAAACTGTCGTAAAAAATATCGACAAACACGGGCGATACATCTTTGATTTAGTTACGGTATTTCTTGATGATCTTAATGTTAGTATTAACCTGGTGAATAACGTCCAGGCTTGTTTGAAACGTTGTTATAATGTGAAGTAATACAGCTCTGAAAAATGCAACAGTTTTGTGCTATGTGTCCATAATTGCCAAGCGAGTATTTCCCCTTTCAGTATCAAGTGAATAACTAATGTACCTATCCATTGTTGCCCACCGGGGGCGACCGTGTATTGATAGCGGTATATATATATATTTAATAATTAAGGTCAAAATTCATGCCTGGACAGATAGGGCATATCTCACGTCCATGAAGGTTAAATTGAAATTATAGCTTAATTTAGCAAGTCCAAACAATGGTCATATTACAAACACACTACAAACAAGCCCCGTCTTTTTAAGGACAACGGAAGATAATTGCACAAGTGTGGACTTTTTCACCCCCCCCCCCCCCCCCCCATTGGATCCAATGACTAACTATCAATTCAACGATGCAAAATTAATTTAGCTTTCAAATATTATCATAATTTATTGTATACACAATCACACAGATCCACAAATTGTTGTTATCTGTATTCACAAATAAATAATGTTAATAAAATTCTCTTACATTACTCTTCATTATTAACCCTAACTCCCTAGGCTCATTTGCTTACACATAACCTGAATCCTTCCTAACTCCCTAGGCCCATTTGCTTACACATAACCTGAATCCTTCCTAACTCCCTAGGCTCATTTGCTTACACATAACCTGAATCCTTCCTAACTCCCTAGGCTCATTTGCTTACACATAACCTGAATCCTTCCTAACTCCCTAGGCTCACTTGCTTACACATAACCTGAATCCTTCCTAACTCCCTAGGCTCATTTGCTTACACATAACCTGAATCCTTCCTAACTCCCTAGGCTCATTTGCTTACACATAACCTGAATCCTTCCTAACTCCCTAGGCTCATTTGCTTACACATAACCTGAATCCTTCCTAACTCCCTAGGCTCATTTGCTTACACATAACCTGAATCCTTCCTAACTCCCTAGGCTCATTTGCTTACACATAACCTGAATCCTTCCTAACTCCCTAGGCTCTTTTGCTTTCAAATAACCTGAATACTTCCTAACTCACGAGGCCCATTTGCTTACACATAACCTGAATCCTTCCTAACTCCCTAGGCTCATTTGCTTACACATAACCTGAATCCTTCCTAACTCCCTAGGCCCATTTGCTTACACATAACCTGAATCCTTCCTAACTCCCTAGGCTCACTTGCTTACACATAACCTGAATCCTTCCTAACTCCCTAGGCTCATTTGCTTACACATAACCTGAATCCTTCCTAACTCCCTAGGCCCATTTGCTTACACATAACCTGAATCCTTCCTAACTCCCTAGGCTCATTTGCTTACACATAACCTGAATCCTTCCTAACTCCCTAGGCTCATTTGCTTACACATAACCTGAATCCTTCCTAACTCCCTAGGCTCATTTGCTTACACATAACCTGAATCCTTCCTAACTCCCTAGGCTCATTTGCTTACACATAACCTGAATCCTTCCTAACTCCCTAGGCTCATTTGCTTACACATAACCTGAATCCTTCCTAACTCCCTAGGCTCATTTGCTTACACATAACCTGAATCCTTCCTAACTCCCTAGGCCCATTTGCTTACACATAACCTGAATCCTTCCTAACTCCCTAGGCTCATTTGCTTACACATAACCTGAATCCTTCCTAACTCCCTAGGCCCATTTGCTTACACATAACCTGAATTCTTCCTAACTCCCTAGGCTCACTTGCTTACACATAACCTGAATCCTTCCTAACTCCCTAGGCTCATTTGCTTACACATAACCTGAATCCTTCCTAACTCCCTAGGCCCATTTGCTTACACATAACCTGAATCCTTCCTAACTCCCTAGGCTCATTTGCTTACACATAACCTGAATCCTTCCTAACTCCCTAGGCTCATTTGCTTACACATAACCTGAATCCTTCCTAACTCCCTAGGCTCATTTGCTTACACATAACCTGAATCCTTCCTAACTCCCTAGGCTCATTTGCTTACACATAACCTGAATCCTTCCTAACTCCCTAGGCTCATTTGCTTACACATAACCTGAATCCTTCCTAACTCCCTAGGCTCATTTGCTTACACATAACCTGAATCCTTCCTAACTCCCTAGGCTCATTTGCTTACACATAACCTGAATCCTTCCTAACTCCCTAGGCTCATTTGCTTACACATAACCTGAATCCTTCCTAACTCCCTAGGCCCATTTGCTTACACATAACCTGAATCCTTCCTAACTCCCTAGGCTCATTTGCTTACACATAACCTGAATCCTTCCTAACTCCCTAGGCCCATTTGCTTACACATAACCTGAATCCTTCCTAACTCCCTAGGCTCACTTGCTTACACATAACCTGAATCCTTCCTAACTCCCTAGGCTCATTTGCTTACACATAACCTGAATCCTTCCTAACTCCCTAGGCCCATTTGCTTACACATAACCTGAATCCTTCCTAACTCCCCTAGGCTCATTTGCTTACACATAACCTGAATCCTTCCTAACTCCCTAGGCTCATTTGCTTACACATAACCTGAATCCTTCCTAACTCCCTAGGCTCATTTGCTTACACATAACCTGAATCCTTCCTAACTCCCTAGGCTCATTTGCTTACACATAACCTGAATCCTTCCTAACTCCCTAGGCTCATTTGCTTACACATAACCTGAATCCTTCCTAACTCCCTAGGCTCATTTGCTTACACATAACCTGAATCCTTCCTAACTCCCTAGGCCCATTTGCTTACACATAACCTGAATCCTTCCTAACTCCCTAGGCTCATTTGCTTACACATAACCTGAATCCTTCCTAACTCCCTAGGCCCATTTGCTTACACATAACCTGAATTCTTCCTAACTCCCTAGGCTCACTTGCTTACACATAACCTGAATCCTTCCTAACTCCCTAGGCTCATTTGCTTACACATAACCTGAATCCTTCCTAACTCCCTAGGCCCATTTGCTTACACATAACCTGAATCCTTCCTAACTCCATAGGCTCATTTGCTTACACATAACCTGAATCCTTCCTAACTCCCTAGGCTCATTTGCTTACACATAACCTGAATCCTTCCTAACTCCCTAGGCTCATTTGCTTACACATAACCTGAATCCTTCCTAACTCCCTAGGCTCATTTGCTTACACATAACCTGAATCCTTCCTAACTCCCTAGGCTCATTTGCTTACACATAACCTGAATCCTTCCTAACTCCCTAGGCTCATTTGCTTACACATAACCTGAATCCTTCCTAACTCCCTAGGCTCATTTGCTTACACATAACCTGAATCCTTCCTAACTCCCTAGGCCCATTTGCTTACACATAACCTGAATCCTTCCTAACTCCCTAGGCCCATTTGCTTACACATAACCTGAATCCTTCCTAACTCCCTAGGCCCATTTGCTTACACATAACCTGAATCCTTCCTAACTCCCTAGGCCCATTTGCTTACACATAACCTGAATCCTTCCTAACTCCCTAGGCCCATTTGCTTACACATAACCTGAATCCTTCCTAACTCCCTAGGCTCATTTGCTTACACGTAACCTGAATCCTTCCTAACTCCCTAGGCCCATTTGCTTACACATAACCTGAATCCTTCCTAACTCCCTAGGCTCATTTGCTTACACATAACCTGAATCCTTCCTAACTCCCTAGGCTCATTTGCTTACACGTAACCTGAATCCTTCCTAACTCCCTAGGCCCATTTGCTTTACACATAACCTGAATCCTTCCTAACTCCCTAGGCCCATTTGCTTACACATAACCTGAATCCTTCCTAACTCCCTAGGCCCATTTGCTTACACATAACCTGAATCCTTCCTAACTCCCTAGGCCCATTTGCTTACACATAACCTGAATCCTTCCTAACTCCCTAGGCCCATTTGCTTACACATAACCTGAATCCTTCCTAACTCCCTAGGCCCATTTGCTTACACATAACCTGAATCCTTCCTAACTCCCTAGGCCCATTTGCTTTACACATAACCTGAATCCTTCCTAACTCCCTAGGCCCATTTGCTTACACATAACCTGAATCCTTCCTAACTCCCTAGGCCCATTTGCTTACACATAACCTGAATCCTTCCTAACTCCCTAGGCCCATTTGCTACACATAACCTGAATCCTTCCTAACTCCCTAGGCCCATTTGCTTACACATAACCTGAATCCTTCCTAACTCCCTAGGCCCATTTGCTTACACATAACCTGAATCCTTCCTAACTCCCTAGGCTCATTTGCTTACACATAACCTGAATCCTTCCTAACTCCCTAGGCTCATTTGCTTACACATAACCTGAATCCTTCCTAACTCCCTAGGCTCATTTGCTTACACATAACCTGAATCCTTCCTAACTCCCTAGGCCCATTTGCTTACACATAACCTGAATCCTTCCTAACTCCCTAGGCCCATTTGCTTACACATAACCTGAATCCTTCCTAACTCCCTAGGCCCATTTGCTTACACATAACCTGAATCCTTCCTAACTCCCTAGGCCCATTTGCTTACACATAACCTGAATCCTTCCTAACTCCCTAGGCTCATTTGCTTACACATAACCTGAATCCTTCCTAACTCCCTAGGCTCATTTGCTTACACATAACCTGAATCCTTCCTAACTCCCTAGGCTCATTTGCTTACACATAACCTGAATCCTTCCTAACTCCCTAGGCTCATTTGCTTACACATAACCTGAATCCTTCCTAACTCCCTAGGCCCATTTGCTTACACATAACCTGAATCCTCCAAAATCCTTCAGTAGTAAAGCAAGCACATGACATGTATGCACACATGTGTTTCTAATCTGTGATACATGTACATGGCCAGGGACCTTCCCTGCATGCATGGAGCAATAAACAGTGTCCACTGACCCAAGCACTGACCTTGCAATCACTACAACAATCATGGATGTACATGTACCATGGAAAGGCAAGTATGCCTAATAACCTCAATCCTCCAAAATCCTTCACTTTAGCAAAGAGCATGTAGCATGTAACCTCAATCCTTCAAAATCCTTCACTTTAGCAAAGAGGATTTTGGAGGATTTGGGAATGTTAGGGTTAAGGGATTGTACACCATTGGTCAAATGTCTATAAATGCATCCATACTTTACAAGAGGATAATGTATAGAAACCAACCAGTGAAAGCTTCAACAAGAAAATGGCGAACATACACTCAGACTTACTTGTATACATGACGTTCTAATGTGGAAATTATGGAAGGGTTAAAGGGACACTATCGTCACGATCAGAGCAGACTTTCACCAGGGCATGGAATCGGTGTCCTGGTTTAAAATGATGAACACAGTGACTGAAATTTACTGGCTCATTTATGCAGCAGCAACAGTAATATGACCTTATCATGTGGGGTATTATTTTCAGTCAGTTAATATAAAACTAGCACTCCGATTCCATGCCCTGTTGATCATGACGATATTGTCCCTTTAAAGGGACATCCTAAATTTAAAAAATATATAATTATATGACTTAGCTAGCATAAGTCATAAATATGAGTTTTATCTCATTATTATTACTGAATGGCAACATGTCAGACAAAATAACTTCTCATTTTTGGTATCATTACCATCTTAAAACCAAATAAGCTTTTAGATAATAATTTGTTCAGTTGTTTTTTCGTGTTATTAACAAGGGTGTGCAATCCCTTTAATAACATTCTGGTACATAAAATTTGCAAGTTTCACCGACACAGAAAAGAGAAGCAGTCGTGGACCCAGAGAGGGGTAAAATGGGTTCGTAATGCTGCAGGGGTAGTTGTCACCACCCATCCAGGGTACTCCTCAATGGTACCCAGCGTACCCCTCAATGGTACCCAGGGTACTCCTCAATGGCACCCAGGGTACTCCCCAATGGCACCCAGGGTACTCCCCAATGGCACCCAGGGTACTCCCCAATGGCACCCAGGGTACCCCTCAATGGCACCCAGGGTACCCCTCAATGGCACCCATGGTACTCCTCAATGGCACCCAGGGTACTCCCCAATGGCACCCAGGGTACTCCCCAATGGCACCCAGGGTACCCCTCAATGGCACCCAGGGTACCCCTCAATGGCACCCAGGGTACTCCTCAATGGCACCCAGGGTACTCCTCAATGGCACCCAGGGTACTCCTCAATGGCACCCAGTGTACTCCTCAATTAGTACCCAGGCAATCATAAACTTACTATTTTCCCTTCCTCCGTGCTCTAACGTACATATGATTGACAATGCCTGGGCAACATTGGGGAGTACACCAAGTAACATGGACTCCTTCAGCATTAAAGATCACCCTTTTCATTCACCCAGGGGACCACTACAGCTCCTTCAGGGAAGGGCAATAACACATGATTTTTGGTAAAACTAAAAAATATATGTTAATATAACTGTTTACTATTTCTTAATTAATATTTTGAAATAAGGCATGGGGTGAAATACAAGGAAGTGCCATAAAAAGGCAAAATTTCGGTTAGGTTTTCATAATTTGATGTAAACAAGATGTGTAGCATTGCATGGTGAAAAGGGATAAGTAATGACTGTTTGCGGGTGGCACCATGTGAAAAATTCTCTTTTTGAGTAGTAATTAGTTCTGAAAAGAACTGGTTGGTTACAACTCGACGTTTCGATCAGTATGCTGTGATCATCTTTCTCCTGAAGGCAATCAGAGCATTCACTGTTTACAAGTAGTGCTGATTCCGCTTAATATAAACAAGGGGAGCCAGCCCATTTTCCTTCCAGCCTCGGTTTGGCCACATGGCTTTGTATGGGAGAAAAACAAGATGACTGCTGTGTAATAAGGGTCTACACCCAGTAATACATGACAATGGAGGATGCAATGATTATTCCTTCTGGGGTAAATTTACCGTGAATTTTGTGAACGTCTGCAACAAGTACATAATTTCTAAATAATTTGGCTAGCATTATGTGTGACTGAGTGACATGAATTCTAAAGGTCGCAAAGAAAGTCAACCAGGCCAGAACCCTCTATTCCTACTATTCGGTCAGTGTAATAGAGATCAGTGACTGCATTCTGTTACAGGCATGCTAGCCATAGTGTTTCTTTACATTTTGCAGAAAAAATACCTTTTAACCCTAACCCCCTAGTTATTTTGGCTAAGAACCTTCCTGAATACACCAAAATCCAACACCATGCAGTAACACTACCACCCAACTGTTGGACTTGGATGGAATTGGGACACCCATCAGCCCCAATTTGGGCTATACAGTACTGATTCCAGTACTGAGTCCATCAAAATAAAATAAACTTACTGAGTCCATCAAATTTCAGCACCATGCAGTAGTAACACTACCACACAACCGTTGGACTTAGATGGAAGTGGGACACCCAGGCCCCATGTGAAGTAACGCTGTCAGGGCTATACAGTACTGAGTCCATCAAAATCCAGCAAAACAGGCAGTTGACTGATTTTGACCTCTATAGCTACTTGCCACTAAAGTTCAGCTATAGTAGGAGGGTTAAAGTCCCTAACAAATAATACGTTAGGTATTCAAAGCTTATACCCAAAATTAACATGAAGAATCATTACAAGTCTTTTTGATATGTAACCTTAAACTTTATCACTCCTTTAAGTCTTGATAAAATTTAAATGTATCCTTCAGATTCATGGAAAAACTAATTTCTATCGATTCTGTCCGACATGCTGACATTTTCAGCAATAAAACAAAATAAAATAAACTTAAATACTGAATACACAAAATTATCAAATTTAATCCTCAACAAAAAAATTACAGCAAGTTTTCTGTAAGAACTCATGCATCAATAACAATGGTATTGATGGCTGTTTCATAATAAGAAAAGAATATTCAAAGAGCAACATGCAACATGCATGTCCATTGTTTTAGAAGGGTAGAGCAAGAGTTTAATATGGAATTGGTCCTCCATTCGTCTCCATAACTGAGTTCTTACAGAAAACTACATGTGTAACATGCCCTTGAAGCAATGCTTTGTACTGCAACTTTTTTTTCAGCTGAATTTTCATTCAAATCACTGTCAATTGTGCATGCATGATTGAATTTAAACCATTTCATTACGAGCTGTGTAGAACATGTCATTCTGTCATTTGGTTTTTGAATTTTTAAAATTCATGCAATACTTGTTGAGATATTCTTTAAAATATTAGGGGGAACTTAGAAGTTGCGATGGGTGTATATGCTGATGATTTTTAAGCTTTATTGTGTGAAATATGCATGTGTACACAATATACTGTATACTTGGTTGTCTGTTTTTCTATCCATTCTTCATTTCATTTTAATATTTAATATTTAAATTAAAGTCAATATCAATAGTTTACTCTTACATAACTGAATTTTTTAACTTAAATGATCGTATCTATTTTTATATTGTAAAAGGAATGTTTTTATTTTGGATATTTATGTTAAATTTGACTCAATTTAGCCTTTGGCTACAAGTTCAAATTGTTTTAATAAACCATCAATAATAACAGGTTGTCTTAGGGGTGTGCTAAGTCTCCAATGGCGTTAAGTTAATTGATCTATCAATGCCACGCCCAATGGAAAACAAAATAATCTGACAAAGCCATTGTGTGCGTATTATAAATCATGTTCAAAAAGACACGTGCCCAGAGACCTTGATGGACTTAACACACGTGGTATACCACTCGTCTGTTTACATTGTTTTTACCTGTTAGAAACACTGTACTAGGAGGCACATGTAAGAAATCGTATTACGAACATCACTGTTACATCTAGTCAGTATAATAATTCACATTGGGCTGCACGTGACTTATCATCAAGAATCCATCGTCTCTTCGATCCGACCTGCACGCACACAGTGATAATGAGATACATGAACTTTCACTCGATGATTAAAACATAAATGTAACAATGTGACAATGCAGAATCTTGGTTTTGTGTTCATATCCAATTGAAATTGAAGTATCAGGCCAAAAAAGTCTCTGGTTTCTGGTCTCCGTGCGCGTCACCTCAGACCCGCACGTTGGCATTTTTAGTTTTCTTTGTTATTTTGCTATAAACGATGTCCAATTACAACCAAACTTGCTGGATCGATTGGAATTATGCCGTGCTGTATTTTAAACAACCTTTTTTCACATAGGGGTATGAACGATTGCCCGATTTGTGAGGCCTCTCTTAGCCACCATACTTTGTGTATGGGAAATTTGGTCTGCTTTTAATAATCGCGTAGACTTGTATCATATTTCACTGGTTGGAATAAAGCGCTTCACCGCATCGATTTTTTGGCCTTATATTATAAAACATTATTACTGGTATATATTGTTAATGAGACCATAGGTTGTCATATAGCGTTGTTCATTGCTTTGCGCGAACCCAAGGTCATCTTTTTCCTGAGCCAAATGCTACCAGAGATCATTAGCTCAAACTACGTCAATATATCAACAGGTTAATGGCATTTCTTTTGTATTCATTCCTTTGGAAATTCATCGTGATGACATTTTAATTATGGCTATCAACTGAAATAGTAATGGTGACTCCAAAGCACAATAAATCACCTCTGTTACCTACATGTAGGTATTAACGACTATAAGCTGTTTTTTCTTTACCGTGGAAAATCGTACCGTGTGGCCTGTATCATATTATAGTAATCATGGAGGCGTGTGCGCTGGGCACAAAATACTCTATAAAACAGATTTGTTAAAAATGATCAAACCTTGGCTTTTTAGTCAAGACAGGGTTAATTAAATAAGAAAACGGTTAAAGTATTGGTTAAACTATAACCTGAATCTCTTAGGCCTAATGGTTTATTCTATCAATGCATTGAGCAAAGTGACCAATAAGAATCACTTGGACACATATCTATCAACGATTGGTTGTTTTTGATATTTAATAACCGTGTTTGTATCTTGTCAGTTGTTGACAAAGGTAAGGTTCAACTGGGTCCCCTAACTCCCTCACTTGTCTTGTTGTTCTATTTCCCCGACCGATGGGTTTACATAGACTAGTCTTGTTGGTCCGAGGGCCTGGGCTCAACTTTCGTTCCGTGCACGAGACGCTTTCAATGATCTGCAGTTTTTCCCTTTATCGATATATTGGAATATCCCCAAAATTGGGCCAATGTGCCACACCCTGGTGCCACACCCTGGTCCCACACCCCTACTTGGACATTCATTGTTCAGACAGTAAAATGATAACGGTTTTGTTAACGTACGCCCAGCCATAGGCATACACTTCGACTGTAGCTGAGGTGGTATTGAACAAGACTACGTTTTGTATACACGCGACGACACGCGAAGGAAAATTGATAACCTATTAGTTAGAAAGGTCAAATGATGTAACGAAGTAATTTGTAATATTATGACAGTTCGCTCATTAAAGGGAAGGTATAATATCGGTAATTACAAGACTATAAAATTACAAAATTCATATCTGAAAAGTTACGTAATGTGAAGTTTGTAATGGGACCAATCATCCTGAAATCAATATGAAATGTGAAAACACGAACAAAAAATTTTAATTTACAAAAAAAGGTGGCGACGGCAATTTTTTGCTCCTAGTGTTTCTGTGAAAATTTGTGAATGCTTGTTCAAACTATTCTCATGACTTAGATACCGCATAGAGCTGATACTTCTACAGGCATGGTTGTTTAATGTATATCTTGAATGTAAGCAAATTCATAGAAGCAGTTTTGTCCAACATTACCAATGTTGTTTTTCCCTTTAATCTTTACAGACAGTAAAATGACTAGATAGACTGCCGTCAATCGTGACGTGTGTTTGGCTATTATACAGCTCTATAGCGAAAACAATTGACTGAAATGATCAAATCAAAGTGAACTACGATGTGCGTGACATTGACAACGGCAGCAGCGCGTCGTTCTGAATGAACCGCCTTCATAATTCGTGTGTTCCCCCACAACAGTTTCACCTCTGATCAGCTCATCTTCTTGTGTGAATATCAATTGGAAACTAAGTAAAAGCATCACAGTAAAACAGACCAAGCAATTGACTGTTAAAGAAAACATGATGTCACTGCATCTGGCGTTGGTGACGACACTTGCGGCAGTAGCTTTTGGTAAGTTACAAGTCTTTCCTATCGAAAAATTAGCTAGGGGCGGGTCCAGTTTTCAAGGAAGCTGGGTCGTGATTTCTTTTTCTGCAGCATACTTCGGCAATGAATTAGAAATTGGCTTAGAAATATAATTTTAAAAAGGTTCTTCAATAATTAATTTACCGTCAAATTATAGTGGAATTGTAGACTAGTGGTTAGAACGTTCGCCTTCCATGCAGGTGGTATATACCAGTATCGATACTAGTAGACTAGTGGTTAGAACGTTCGCCTTCAATGCAAGTGGTATATACCGGTATCGATACTAGTAGACTAGTGGTCAGAACGTTCGCCTTCCATGCAGGTGGTATATACCGGTATCGATACTAGTAGACTAGTGGTTAGAACGTTCGCCTTCCATGCAGGTTGTATATACCGGTATCGATACTAGTAGACTAGTGGTTAGAACGTTCGCCTTCCATGCAAGTGGTATTATACCGGTATCGAGACTAGGCTTTGTAAAAATTTGTATTAAATTGTTTATTAAATTTGTATTAATTTGTATTAAATTAATTTAAAAGCAAAACCTTTCTGATAACATTAATTCACGGCTATGTAGGATTTTTTTAAAGAAAATAAAGTCCAACATTTATTTTTGAATACAAATGCATATAGGTTAATGCACAGTTGTTTATTTATTTTTTATTTATGTTTTATTTTTATTTAGTTATTTTGTTGCGGGGGGGACATAGGCCCTATATGGACCCATTCCATTACCATCTCTCCCCGATTCACAACACAGCTGCATTTTTCTCGATCATGGCACACCTTAATGATATTGTGTCATTTCAGTTGTTTTCTTTACCTTTTTGTGGGGGAGGGGGCATTTTGGTCACTGTCACTGGAGATTGTTTAAGAATGATTTCAAGTCGAAACCTAAATATGCTTTTGATTTCATCTTACTTACAGACCTATAGAGTAGACAAAAAGTCTGCAGAAATACCCCCTCTCCCTCTGAAAAAATATGGTCAAATTGTGGATGAGACACCACACAATGTGTAATATAAACTCTATATAACAAAACGTGTTTTGTTCTGTTTTGATTCCAAGTAAACTTGGGTTGTGCAGAGGCGGGAGGGACGACTCGTTGTTACGTCTGTCCGTTACACGAGTCAGCGAATGGTGAGCGATACAATTGGATGAAATCAGCCCTGCAATGGTTACAGAAACACTGTCCGGCTGTTTGTCCTCGATCGAAAGGTAAGGAATCACAATATTTTAAGCCAGTATACACCTTTGGTAAATGCATCCATAATCGATAAAAATCAAGAGATACAAACCAACATGTCAAAGTTTCAATTTACTTCATTGTGTACATGAATTCAGACTGACTGTTTGTATTCATTGTGTACATGAATTCAGACTGACTGTTCGTATTCTTTGTGTAAATGAATTCAGACTGACTGTTCGTATTCATTGTGTAAATGAATTCAGACTGACTGTATGTATTCATTGTGTACATGAATTCAGACTGACTGTTCGTATTCATTGTGTAAATGAATTCAGACTGACTGTTCGTATTCATTGTGTACATGAATTCAGACTGACTGTTCGTATTCATTGTGTAAATGAATTCAGACTGACTGTTCGTATTCATTGTGTACATGAATTCAGACTGACTGTTCGTATTCATTGTGTATATGAATTCAGACTGACTGTTCGTATTCATTGTGTAAATGAATTCAGACTGACTGTTCGTATTCATTGTGTACATGAATTCAGACTGACTGTTCGTATTCATTGTGTAAATGAATTCAGACTGACTGTTCGTATTCATTGTGTACATGAATTCAGACTGACTGTTCGTATTCATTGTGTAAATGAATTCAGACTGACTGTTCGTATTCATTGTGTACATGAATTCAGACTGACTGTTCGTATTCATTGTGTACATGAATTCAGACTGACTGTTCGTATTCATTGTGTAAATGAATTCAGACTGACTGTTCGTATTCATTGTGTACATGAATTCAGACTGACTGTTCGTATTCATTGTGTAAATGAATTCAGACTGACTGTTCGTATTCATTGTGTACATGAATTCAGACTGACTGTTCTTATTCATTGTGTAAATGAATTCAGACTGACTGTTCGTATTCATTGTGTATATGAATTCAGACTGACTGTTCGTATTCATTGTGTAAATGAATTCAGACTGACTGTTCGTATTCATTGTGTACATGAATTCAGACTGACTGTTCGTATTCATTGTATAAATGAATTCAGACTGACTGTTCGTATTCACTGTGTAAATGAATTCAGACTGACTGTTCGTATTCATTGTGTACATGAATTCAGACTGACTGTTCGTATTCATTGTGTAAATGAATTCAGACTGACTGTTCGTATTCATTGTGTAAATGAATTCAGACTGACTGTTCGTATTCATTGTGTACATGAATTCAGACTGACTGTTCGTATTCATTGTGTACATGAATTCAGACTGACTGTTCGTATTCATTGTGTACATGAATTCAGACTGACTGTTCGTATTCATTGTGTACATGAATTCAGACTGACTGTTCGTATTCATTGTGTACATGAATTCAGACTGACTGTTCGTATTCATTGTGTACATGAATTCAGACTGACTGTTCGTATTCATTGTGTACATGAATTCAGACTGACTGTTCGTATTCATTGTGTACATGAATTCAGACTGACTGTTCGTATTCATTGTGTACATGAATTCAGACTGACTGTTCGTATTCATTGTGTACATGAATTCATACTGACTGTTAGTATTCATTGTGTATATGAATTCAGACTGACTGTTCGTATTCATTGTGTGAATGAATTCAGACTGACTGTTCGTATTCATTGTGTATATGAATTCAGACTGACTGTTCGTATTCATTGTGTAAATGAATTCAGACTAACTGTTCGTATTCATTGTGTACATGAATTCAGACTGACTGTTCGTATTCATTGTGTATATGAATTCAGACTGACTGTTCGTATTCATTGTGTAAATGAATTCAGACTGACTGTTCGTATTCATTGTGTAAATGAATTCAGACTGACTGTTCGTATTCATTGTGTAAATGAATTCAGACTGACTGTTCGTATTCATTGTGTACATGAATTCAAACTGACTGTTCGTATTCATTGTGTAAATGAATTCAGACTGACTGTTCGTATTCATTGTGTAGGCCTATATGAATTCAGACTGACTGTTCGTATTCATTGTGTAAATGAATTCAGACTGACTGTTCGTATTCATTGTGTAAATGAATTCAGACTGACTGTTCGTATTCATTGTGTACATGAATTCAGACTGACTGTTCGTATTCATTGTGTACATGAATTCAGACTGACTGTTCGTATTCATTGTGTAAATGAATTCAGACTGACTGTTCGTATTCATTGTGTACATGAATTCAGACTGACTGTTCGTATTCATTGTGTAAATGAATTCAGACTGACTGTTCGTATTCATTGTGTACATGAATTCAGACTGACTGTTCGTATTCATTGTGTACATGAATTCAGACTGACTGTTCGTATTCATTGTGTACATGAATTCAGACTGACTGTTCGTATTCATTGTGTACATGAATTCAGACTGACTGTTCGTATTCATTGTGTACATGAATTCAGACTGACTGTTCGTATTCATTGTGTACATGAATTCAGACTGACTGTTCGTATTCATTGTGTAAATGAATTCAGACTGACGTTCGTATTCATTGTGTACATGAATTCAGACTGACTGTTCGTATTCATTGTGTACATGAATTCAGACTGACTGTTCGTATTCATTGTGTAAATGAATTCAGACTGACTGTTCGTATTCATTGTGTACATTAATTCAGACTGACTGTTCGTATTCATTGTGTAAATGAATTCAGACTGACTGTTCGTATTCATTGTGTACATGAATTCAGACTGACTGTTCGTATTCATTGTGTATATGAATTCAGACTGACTGTTCGTATTCATTGTGTACATGAATTCAGACTGACTGTTCGTATTCATTGTGTACATGAATTCAGACTGACTGTTGGTATTCATTGTGTAAATGAATTCAGACTGACTGTTCGTATTCATTGTGTACATGAATTCAGACTGACTGTTCGTATTCATTGTGTAAATGAATTCAGACTGACTGTTCGTATTCATTGTGTAAATGAATTCAGACTGACTGTTCGTATTCATTGTGTACATGAATTCAGACTGACTGTTTGTATTCATTGTGTATATGAATTCAGACTGACTGTTCGTATTCATTGTGTAAATGAATTCAGACTGACTGTTCGTATTCATTGTGTACATGAATTCAGACTGACTGTTCGTATTCATTGTGTGAATGAATTCAGACTGACTGTTCGTATTCATTCTGTAAATGAATTCAGACTGACTGTTCGTATTCATTGTGTACATGAATTCAGACTGACTGTTCGTATTCATTGTGTATATGAATTCAGACTGACTGTTCGTATTCATTGTGTAAATGAATTCAGACTGACTGTTCGTATTCATTGTGTACATGAATTCAGACTGACTGTTCGTATTCATTGTGTAAATGAATTCAGACTGACTGTTCGTATTCATTGTGTACATGAATTCAGACTGACTGTTCGTATTCATTGTGTATATGAATTCAGACTGACTGTTCGTATTCATTGTGTAAATGAATTCAGACTGACTGTTCGTATTCATTGTGTAAATGAATTCAGACTGACTGTTCGTATTCATTGTGTAAATGAATTCAGACTGACTGTTCGTATTCATTGTGTACATGAATTCAAACTGACTGTTCGTATTCATTGTGTAAATGAATTCAGACTGACTCTTCGTATTCATTGTGTAGGCCTATATGAATTCAGACTGACTGTTCGTATTCATTGTGTAAATGAATTCAGACTGACTGTTCGTATTCATTGTGTAAATGAATTCAGACTGACTGTTCGTATTCATTGTGTACATGAATTCAGACTGACTGTTCATATTCATTGTGTATATGAATTCAGACTGACTGTTCGTATTCATTGTGTAAATGAATTCAGACTGACTGTTCGTATTCATTGTGTACATGAATTCAGACTGACTGTTCGTATTCATTGTGTAAATGAATTCAGACTGACTGTTCGTATTCATTGTGTACATGAATTCAGACTGACTGTTCGTATTCATTGTGTACATGAATTCAGACTGACTGTTCGTATTCATTGTGTACATGAATTCAGACTGACTGTTCGTATTCATTGTGTACATGAATTCAGACTGACTGTTCGTATTCATTGTGTAAATGAATTCAGACTGACTGTTCGTATTCATTGTGTACATGAATTCAGACTGACTGTTCGTATTCATTGTGTAAATGAATTCAGACTGACTGTTCGATTTCATTGTGTACATGAATTCAGACTGACTGTTCGTATTCATTGTGTACATGAATTCAGACTGACTGTTCGTATTCATTGTGTAAATGAATTCAGACTGACTGTTCGTATTCATTGTGTACATTAATTCAGACTGACTGTTCGTATTCATTGTGTAAATGAATTAAGACTGACTGTTCGTATTCATTGTGTACATGAATTCAGACTGACTGTTCGTATTCATTGTGTATATGAATTCAGACTGACTGTTCGTATTCATTGTGTACATGAATTCAGACTGACTGTTCGTATTCATTGTGTACATGAATTCAGACTGACTGTTGGTATTCATTGTGTAAATGAATTCAGACTGACTGTTCGTATTCATTGTGTACATGAATTCAGACTGACTGTTCGTATTCATTGTGTAAATGAATTCAGACTGACTGTTCGTATTCATTGTGTACATGAATTCAGACTGACTGTTCGTATTCATTGTGTACATGAATTCAGACTGATTGTTCGTATTCATTGTGTAAATGAATTCAGACTGACTGTTCGTATTCATTGTGTAAATGAATTCAGACTGACTGTTCGTATTCATTGTGTACATGAATTCAGACTGATTGTTCGTATTCATTGTGTAAATGAATTCAGACTGACTGTTCGTATTCATTGTGTAAATGAATTCAGACTGACTGTTCGTATTCATTGTGTACATGAATTCAGACTGACTGTTCGTATTCATTCCAATGTGGAATTTCTGTCTTCAGATGACCAACGGTAAAACGATAGCACTTGTGAAAGAACTATTTACAGGGAAATTTGATACCATCATCACACTAAGTTTTATGTAAAACTGCGATCACCACCCATAGCTGCTTAGTAAGTGACTTGAGTTGGTCACAGTTGAGTCTAAATCTAAATCATGACATGAAAATTTTAAAACACGAAATTGACAAGATAAAGACAACGGCGCAGCATCCCCTCAGCCCTCTTAATTGGTCGGCATACAGCGCTCTCATGCTGCTTGCCTAGATTCGTCCATAATTTGCCATAGTGGCCAATCCCGCCCATTAGTACATTCAGGAAGAGACCTACCATTGTATCTAATCCACATGCATGTATTCCTTATAGTTTTGGAGATAGAGCATGCATTCAAATGACGAATGCTCTAACTGGCTATTTTTGTCATTTGGCAAAGTGACCAATACCGCATTGGTCACTATGCAAACTTATTTCGGGATTGGTCACTTTGGCAAATTAGAGACGGATTGTGCTGTCAACATTCCACAAGAATATGCAAATACTAAATCCGGAAACCTGAACAAAGCAATTCTTAAGTTTAGGGACCTATCCAAAACTCAATTTGTAATTTTGACAATCTTTGGTTGGCAGTTTTGTTTAAAGTTATTCCTTATCCAGCCCACAGAAAGAGAGAAGTGTGTAGTGCGACAACACTCCCAATTCCCGCATGTTCGTCTGTCCATCCTTAATGCTATGGTCCCACAGAGATTTCGACTCTCTCGATCGTGTTTCGTCAAGATTTTTGATTTTTTACAAACAAATTCGAGAAAAGTCGAAATAGTCTAAAGAGTCTAAAAAAATCGAAACTGTCGATATTTGTCGATATTTGTCGAAAAAAAAATCATTAATCGAAAATTATTAAACCTGACCAATATTTTTCGATAATGTTTCGATCAAATTTATCGAAATTTTGTCGAAATTTTATCGAAACTGTCGAAAATGAAATCGAAATAGTCTTAACAGTCTAAAAGTTCGAAAAACAGTCGAAATAAATCTAAACTGTCTAAATAGTCTAAACAATCGTAACAGTCGAAATAAATCGAAACATTTGTCCAAATTTTTTTTTTAAATCGAAAATTAATCGAAAAAAAATCGAAATCAGTCTAAACAGTCTAAACAGTCGAAATTTGTCGAAATGCCAGTCGAAATGATCTAAACAGTCGAAAGTCGTCGAAATGAAATCGAAAATGAATCGAAATTGTCGAGAAAATACAACAACAAAAATTTCTCACGGAAAAAAGATATTTTGTCGATATTTATACGAGATTTTGACGAAATTATTAAAAATAACAAAAAAAAACAAGAATCGAAATATATTTCGACAGAAAGATCGAAATATTCCTGTGGGACCATAGCATAAACTAGAACTTTATGAAACTTTAAGCAAACATGTCTTTTGTTGTGGTCTTTTTATTTTTTAATTTTGAATTAATATACTCATTCATTTTATTTGAGACTCCCAATTACCGTCCGTTTGTCGTCTGTCCATCATTTTATAAAACGAGAACCCAGAATATTTGTCGCTTTATGGAACTTTGAGCAAACATGGCGTTTTTGGTCTTTGTCTTGTTTAATTTTGAAATATACTCATTCATTTTATTTGAATCAGATGTTACAATCCCATCCGGTGGTGCGACTGCAGCCCCACCAAGCGAGACCACCGCCTCGACAACCGCCCCACCCAGCACGAGTACCGCACCACCAAGCCAGTCCACCACCACGCCAAGTGCGGCCAACGCCCTGCAGAGTGCGAACACCGCTCTACCCAGCGTGACTACCGCCCAGCAAAGTGTGACCACTGCCCCGCCAAGTGTGACCACCGTTTTGCCAAGTGAGACCACCACCCCACCAAGTGAGACCACCACCCCGCCAAGTGAGACCACCACCCCGCCAAGTGAGACCACCACCCCGCCAAGTGAGACCACCACCCCGCCGAGAGTGACAACCACTCCACCAATTGCGACCACTTCCCCGTTTCTCGACTGCCAGGCCTTGCTGGATGCTGGTCACACCACGGATGGTGTTTACACTATCAACCCATCGCAATATCCAGAAGGCTTAGATGTCTACTGTGATATGACAACGGACTCAAAAGGATGGATTGTAAGTTCACTAGTACAATGTGTAAACAATAATGATAAAACAAATAATAATACGTAACATTTGTAGCTTTGCATGGTGAAAAGGATATAAGGAAAGACTGTGTGCTTTGACACCATGTGAAATTCTTAGTTGAGTAGTAACTAGTCCTGAAAAAAACCCTGGAAGTTGCAACTCGATGTTTCGATCAGTATGATCTGATCATCTTCAAGAGAAATTTCTCATGAGGACGATCAGAGCATACTGAACTATTTAGTACTGAATTGGGAATTTCACATAGTGTTACCGCAAACAGTCTTTACTTAAATAATAATACAAAATACAATTCGAAATCAATAATATCGACTCCCCCTGAACGTATTTAAACTTTCTATTTTGTTCTTATTGCATAAATCTGTAAAGGTATTCCAACGACGCCAGGATGGGACGGTTAATTTCACCCGCAGCTGGGACGAGTATAGCAATGGTTTCGGGAACAAGACCGGAGAGTTCTGGCTGGGGAACGACATCCTCCGTCGTCTCACCGACGTAAGCGGGGATGCATGGGAGATGAGAGTGGATCTAGCTAGTGATGGGTCTCCACCAGGGTCTGCTGTATATCAAGAATTTCGCATCGAAGGAGATACATACATACTCCATGTGGGTGTATATAGTACAGAAGACAACCCGATATATTATGGTAAGTAGGTTTTCTGAACATACCAAATAGGACCTCTAAATATCCTACTCAACAAATGCTTTATATCAGATAATTCCAAGCCTTGTATTGAGGGGAAAGTGTGTAGTAAAAGATACTACATGGGTCAATGTGACCTCCTATGGGTCGTGTGTACCCACTCCACACCCCTTACAACCATCGTAGGTCAGCATATAGATGTTACCGTCTGCACCCCAGAATATTATAACAGATTTGGGAGATAAAGTCTTAAAGATAGAATTGGTAATTCCTAAAATATTAACAAATTGGACGAAATTTAATATTAAACTTACTTGGTTTAAAGCTGATGATGGTATCAATCTTTCCCAGTAATAATTTTGTCAGAGGTGATGTCATTAAAACAAAATTAAAATTATTGGCGATAATATTTGAGAAGTTTACTGTTTCCACCTTAGAATTTATACAATGTTCCAATTTCTGAAATGAAACAAATCTGACAAATCTGAATGAATTAAAACCAAAAATTCTCGTTAAAGAACACAATGTAATCAGTTGAATCATTCATAGATTGATTCACTGATAAATGAATTCAAAGAATGTTACCATATGCTTACTCGTAATTATTAATTTGTTTAACAACAAATTAATTCCAGGATAAGAAATACATTAAAACAAAGAAATACAAATGCAAAATAATTGACTATACAGAAAAATAACGAGTCTGGAAATTACCCAAAGGCGATTGAAATCACTGTCTAAAAGCAGTTTGGTCAACATTACCAATTTGTTGTACTTTCCCTTTAATTGATGTGACAACAATCAACGACCCCCAATGAGGGGAATAAAATTGAATAAAAGACTAATTGAAAATGCTTAATCGAAACACATCATCCGATTGACATAGTCCTATACGTACATATAGGCCTACATTCTTTATACGTCAGTCGATTCATACACAAACGTGTCATTGAATGTCTGTGTATATTATTCATCTGTTTCATTCAATGATAGATCTATACTCTTATACACATCACAATTATTATTATATTCTTGTATTGACTGTTTTACTTTATTCGACGTCATGAATGTAAAGAAGACCGCAATGGTAGATCTAGATTTTAGAATGGAGTGGTGGTGGGGTGGTGGTGGTGGGGGGTCCCAAAATAATTTTCCCTTTTTTTCACGGACGTGCGCAGTAATTTGTGCCCCCCCCCCCCCCTTATCGGCTGCGTTGTATACAGCCTACGTTCTGCCATTTTACTTTTTTTCTAATTATGCACGGTTTTTATTTTAAACTAATTATTTTATTTATTTACACAGCTAGGGCCTATATTTATTTTTGTTGGGGACCATTGCCCCTCTTGGATCTCAATGGGGCAGATGAAGTGTGGTTTCAATTAATTTATTTGCGTCATTTATTTCATTTATTGTGTCTATTTCCTAGGTGATTGTCTTACTCCTGATCACAATGGACAGCCATTCTCGACGTACGATCGTGACTCTACTTACAACTGTGCAGATGAGCTGAAGGGAGGTTGGTGGTTCAAGACGTGTACGTGGTCGGGAGGGTTTACTGGTCCTCCTTACTACAGTAACCTGAATGGCGAGTATTCACAGCCATATAATGCACAAGTGTATAACCGTGGCATTGTGTGGAGTAAATTAGGAAAGCCAGTAACGCGCAGTGAAATGAAAATGCGTCGTTCCTCTTAAAATGCGCATTTAAATATCAACTAATTATTTTCAAATATAATATGGCAGAAGTTTTTTCGCATAACTTAAAAAAATGCAGAATTTGACAGAGTATTGATGTCTCTATAATATACTTCTTTGAGAAGCCATTCATGAATATTTAATTATTTTACAATTATTGTCAAGGTGACTGAAAAGGGGTAATCACTTGCAGTGGCGTAAATTTGTGTCAAAGGGGAGGGGAGGAGCAGCGGCGTAGCCAGGACTTTTTCAGTGGGGGGCACAGGGGGCATTGCTTTTCAGTGGAGGGCCCAGGGGGTATGGGTTTTTCCCTTTTCTTTTTATTTTCTTTTTTTGGGGGGTCTATCGAGATTTTTCGTGGGGGGCACCTGGGGGGGGGGCACTGGAAATTTGTGGGGGCACGTGCCACCAGGCCCCCCGTGGCTACGCAGCTGGAGAGGGGGAATGATTCAGAACGTTCAATTCCAATAACCGCCCATCTTGTGAAATGACCTATTTGAAAAATGGTTACTTTCTTTTAATTAGGAAAAGAGAAATTTCAGATAAAGGGAGTGTAAAGCTTTGGTAATTACCGGATTGCAAAATTACTGAATTATAATTAAATTACAATCAAAAACTTACGTTATGTGAAGTTGGTGATGGTATAAAATAATAACAGAATAGGCTGAAAGTTTCACAGGATGATTTCTATTCATCTTTCTTGATTCTTATAAAGAATGAATACATTAACAGACAATTTATCAAGATACAAGGTGTACAATCACTTTAACAGGGAACAGGGATGAAATTCATAATTTCAAATGTCCTTGTTTGTATCATAGCGCATTTCATAACCGTGGGAATTCTCAATGCGCTTCGTTTGTTATCAAAGGTTGGGCGACGATTATAAATTTCAATGTCCCTCCCTGAACGTCACCCCGTCCTAACCACCCCACCCAGTCCTAACCACCCCACCCCGTCCTAACCACCCCACCCCGTCCTAACCACCCCACCCAGTCCTAACCACCCCACCCCGTCCTAACCACCCCACCCCGTCCTAACCACCCCACCCCGTCCTAACCACCCCACCCAGTCCTAACCACCCCACCCCGTCCTAACCACCCCACCCCGTCCTAACCACCCCACCCCGTCCTAACCACTCACCCCCTCCTAACCACCCCACCCCGTCCTAACCACCCCACCTGTCCTAACCACCCCACCCCGTCCTAACCACCCCACCCCGTCCTAACCACCCCACCGCCTCCTAACCACCCCACCCCGTCCTAACCACCCCACCCCGTCCTAACCACCCCACCCCGTCCTAACCACCCCACCCTCTCCCCCACTGAGCAAACTGATGAACTTTTACAGGTTTGAAAATTTTCACTTAAAAAGGACTTACTATTGAGAAGATTTTTAGAAGATTTTGAGAAATTTAAGGTATATTTTGATCCAATTTTAGGGAAACTCTGGACTTACTGAATGGGAGTTTTAGAAATTAAAGAAATTTGTCGAAAATTTGAAACAATGATAGCCCTTAATAGCCCTTAATCATTATTCAAACGTTACATAAAGTTTTATACTGAGATGTTTATTCAACTTATTTTTCACTGGACGCAAACATTATTTGTAGGGAAATGGGGGTGGGGGGTTGATCAAATGACCATATGCTTTTGACAAAATGTGTGTGTGTGTGTGTGGGGGGGGGGGATATATCTCCACCTCCACCCTTTGTAAATTGATCGTATGGCCTATAGGCCTATACAACATATATCTGAAGCGGATATATTTAAATTGAATGTTTCAAGGAAACAAAAGACCAAGGTTGATATTCAATATATCTTATTTTTTATACCCAGATATACTTTAAAGTGTGTTACTTCATTATAAGAATAATATTCATCTTGTAGTTGTAAATAATTTCAACATTTAATCAAGAATAATTTTGCGGCATATATAATAACTAGCTGTATATATGTGGTATATATTGTGTATCACGCTTGCTATTTTTTGGTTTCGCAGGATGGCAACAGAAATTGTTCCTTTTTAATTAAAAGGAAAGTATATGATTGGTTATTAATAAATAACAAAACTGTAGAATTTTAACATTAACTTATTACTTGATGTAAAGCTTATAATGATATCAATCTCCCCTAGAAATGATTACGTCAGAGGTGATGTCATTTGTAAGAAAAGTGAAATAATTGCCAGGTTGAATTTAGGAAAGAGTTCTCTTTCCTAAATTCCATTGTAAGAATGAACACATGACAGATCTGAATGTATGTTCACTATGTACTCGTTAATGACACAACGTAATAAACTCAATCTTTCACATGTTGATGGATTATAAAGCATATTTTGGTTCAAAGAGAGTAAGCATTCTCATAGAAATAGTTTGTCAGCATAACCAATCCTGTATTAAATATTCGTGAATATCTACGTTTTTATGTAATTATTGTAAATATGAGTCCTTCTCCCTTACAGATGTATGCCTCGTGTTTTCTGCTTTTATTTTACCGGCAATTATTTTGTGTTTTCATCTGAACAGCGATTATTTCCTTAAAGAAAGGAAAACAAATATTTTCAAATGAGATATTTGATAAAATTATAGTCAGAAGCTGAGCTTTATAATACACATCTCCTAATTTATGACGGAACCCACCATAAATTCATTTCGGACATTCACTGTAAAACCATGTTTCTCATGATTATTTTGAGAAATGTGTAAATTTTTCAGCATTTTTATCCTTTACTCAAGTTAAATAGCAATATTTCGATGGGAATTTTGTTTTCAGAAATTGCCGTCAAAATATCGACAAACACGGGCGATACAATCTTTAATTTGGTTATTTCTTGATGATCTTAATGTTAGTATTAACCTGGTGAATAACATCCAGGCTTGTTTGAAACGTTGTTATAATGTAAAGTAATACAGCTCTGAATAATGCAA
The DNA here is from genome assembly GCA_029582265.1 of Zoroaster sp. YZ-2022. NCBI lineage: Eukaryota > Metazoa > Echinodermata > Asteroidea > Forcipulatida > Zoroasteridae > Zoroaster > Zoroaster sp. YZ-2022. The sequence continues at coordinate 48,213,983 of CM055818.1, read as the reverse complement.
CAGTTTTGTGCTGTGTGTCTATAATTGCTATGTGAGTATTTCCCCTTTCAGTATCAAGTGAATAAATAATTTACCCATCCATTGATTTCCCCCCCCCCCCCCCCCCCGGGCCGCCTGTGCACTCTTAAAACTAAAGTGTTGAATCAACTTTTTAAGAGTTCGGTCAGTGACTACTCTTTATAAAGTTAAATTCAACTAAAAGAAAGTGTTGAATTAACACGGAGTCAAGTTAAGTCTAACTTTATCAATGTTAATTCAACACTTTCAAAAGTTAAATCCAACTTTATAAAGAGTAGTCACTGACGGAACTCTTTGAAATGTTGATTCAACACTTTAGTTTTAAGAGTGTGTATTGATAGCAGAGAAGAGAAAATGGTACATAAAGTGTTGTTTTAATTTGTTTTTAACCCCCACCCGGACATGTGTGCAAGAATTGAGCTCACAAATATAATTGGTACATCTACCCCTGGCTATGTGTCTGTTACATTGAAATTATGGCCTGGAAAAATGGAAAAGAAAATAACCCCCTTGCCGCTGCCACTGTTGGGAAAATACAGTTTTGACCAAAAGTGAGAAAAACATTCCAAACGCCCCCTAACGGTGACTTATGGAAGTTTGTATGACCTCATCTACGAAGTAATAGAACAGGCTTGATATGGTTGAGGACATTTTCTATTGATTCGCATTGTGAAAAGGCATATTACAGGGACTGTACATAAAAGCAGTCTTCTCTCTTAATGTTAAAGAGCTGTATGGCGAACAAGTCTTTTTGGAGTGAAACCCACTCTGATTCGAATGAAAAATACAGTAAAAGGCTACCAATTCACTCTTTATACACTACTAATTTTACTCTTTATCCACTCCAAAAAGACTTGTCCACCATATAGCTCTTTGAAAGAGTAGTTTCACTCTTTTACATTAAGAAAGTTGGTTATTTATTTATTTATTTATTTCATTTATTTACTCAGGGTATGCCCAAACAGTTATAAACTGATTTCAATTGGGGCTCTGCATATATATACATACAATTAAAACACATGAAAATACACATGAAAATAACATGACGCGAAATTATTATACAATATTACTTAAAATATTAAATTATAGTTACTTTACTTCAGACTCATTTTGTAAGATTGGGTCTCAAATGAGTCTTAATTTTGTTTCCACTTTTTAATTTGTTCAGTTACAAATTTTCATTTTTAGTTTGCCACTAAATATAAAAACACAGCTCTACTGTGCAGTATGCATTATTCATCAGACGGACTTGTGCGCAGTCGCAGTGGATTGTAACGCAGCAATCGGTGATAATCGACTCTTCTGTCTGTGTTCCTTCGGTGGTAGCTGCTGTGGAGTTTTCTTATAAAATTGACTGCGTTGCATTCATTACTTATCAGACGGACTAGCGTGCAGTCATAGTGGGTTGGAATACAGAGCAAATCTGGGCTCCTTTTGGTGGAAACTACTGAACATTTTTGTTATCAAATTTTCTCAAGTTTACATGAATATGGCACCGCTACAGATGACAATGTGTGGATATTTGGTTCTTGCAGTTGGTAAGTAACTTATTGAGTCTCTTTTGAAACTGCTTTTGTTGATAATGTTAAATTTATTTGGCGTTAAGCTGTTTATGGTAGCAATCTTCCCTGGAATAAAAATCTTGAGGTGTTGTTATTTTTTCTGAGGGGTACCATGGCCGCCGAGCGGTTCAGTGCATCGGAATTGATACCTAAGTCATCAGAATGTGGGTTCGAATCCTGGCCGCGACCATGGTACTTGGGTCCATGCGCAAGACACTTTACCGTAATTGTTTCTCTTCACCAAGTAGTGTAATTGGGCACTTGTGAGAATACAGAGGTTAATATTGTGTTTGGAAAAAGCCTCTGAAGCGCTAGGGTTGATCGTGGCTGTATACTCCGCCCAGGGAGCTGAGAAAGATTATAGGAATGATATTGGTTCAGTGACCAGGGGCATAACGTAAACATAATGTTAATAATGTTGCTGTTGTTGTTAAGAAAACTTAAAAACCACTGAATTTACTGGATACAAATATCCAGGGATGAACACTGGCGTAAATCACGGGGGATGAGGGATATGTATATCCCTTCACGTTTTGACCCGGTCCATAGGATCATTCCTCCAGAATTTTTCATGTGGTAAAAAATTAATAATAATATTTTTTCATGCGGTAAAAAAGTAATAATAAAGCAAATAATTCGTGAAAAAACAAGAAAAAAAGGGGAAAATTTGGTTTGTTTAAATATTGATTGTTTGTTTGATTCTTTGTCCGTTTAGGTGTCATCTTTATTATAGCCGTAGGATTCTGATTGGTTGTACGTTGCAGTACTTCGTTGCACACACATTTCAATATCATTCCCTACATTTTGACACAGATTTAGTACTCCACTGGTAATGAACATAACCTCATTGTCTTTTCATGAACATCTGTGATTGTATTGTTCTATGCTGTCTGCCAGCTGTTGTCTGTGGATACAAAAACATAGAAATGATTTGCATTTGTATATGACTTTTTAATAAGCTACGGATCCTCAAAATGGACACAAGTTCCTTATAAAAAATGAGCGAACGAAGTTTCTTAATTCTTTGATGTTTACTTGGTCAGTAGTGGGAAATTATTGAGAATATGAAACATAAATATCATGGTTATATAAAAGTGATACATTAATTGACAAAATGTTAATAGTATTTTTTCAGATTTCAAAGTTTCAGAGCCCTGTTTTCAAAAATGATAATCATGGTCACCTTCCATTGTATTGATCTTTCAAGAATATTGCGTACAAGTTGTTGGAGCTTCTCCAAATGAATCCATTTTATTTCAAATCTATAAATAATTGTCTAAACTATTTTCAAGATTGTCTAAACTATTTTACAACCGTCTGGAATTAGATGAAGCATGATTCAACTCATTGTTTGTACATTTACATGTATATTATCTGAGCCCCGTTAACGTTAACAGTTTGGGGTGAGTCATTATAGAAACATCACTTCTTGATTGTCATAATTCTGTGCGTCGCGAACACCGGCGCTCCAGACGTCCATTCGTAATGATCATGCATTGAGATTCAACATTTTACAAGAGAATCCCTCACTGTAACAAACTGCGACATACAACTTCAAATTTCATTTGTAAGTTACCTTTCAGTGGATAGGTGCTTCAAATTAGGTACATGGAGGATAGATGTCAATGTATATCAAAGAGAGAAAACACACTCTTATAGAGACAGTTTTGCCAACATGACCAATGTTGGACCATCCCTTTAAATGCATCTGTGTTTAGACATTGCATGAGTTACGCGCGTTGATTTTCTTTCAATTTTTACAAACAAAGAAAAATATTTAATTTTAAGTATGATTTTAATATCGGCTTTTTTTTTTCGAATGTAATAGTTTTTTTCAATGTTGGAGAAATGGCAGGAAAATCCCGAATTCTCCTAATTTAACTTAATCTCCTTTCTGAAGAAAATACATTTTTATTTCCCCTTCTCAAACTATAAAAGTTCACATCGTCTCAGCTGAAGTGTGCTACTTTGGGAACGAACCGGACCCCAATAATACCAACAAACTCCGGTGGGTGCTACCGGTACCGACGCAAGACCGGTGTAGCTGCACCAGACTACGGCTTGGTGGAGTGAACAAAATAAAACCCGAGAGGTCATTCGAGCCGTACTACACGGACAACCCTTTAATTACATCAGATGTGACGAAGATTCGCCAACTGTTCAACTGCAACGGTGAGAATTAATCAATTAACTTTATCGGATATAACATTAGTGTATAGAACTAGAAGCCCTAGACGTGATTTACAGATACACCTATGGTATATAACTAGGACTGGTGTAAAACTGACGATAATATCAATCTTTGCTATCATAAAAGAAAAGTGATCGCCAATAAGATTGAATATGAAAAAAAGAATGCATAACAAAATTTGTTTGTCGTTTACCGACACAACTTAATAAACAAAACTGAAACTTTCACAGTGTGTAGTTCCTATTCAGAAGCAGTTTTGTCAATATTGCCCTCTATTTAAAATGGGTATACATTAGTGTATTCTGTGACTGCAGGAGGGGGCGGGGTATAGCTCACTACAAAAAGGGGGACACTCATACTCGCCCCACTTTCCTTTTATTTTATGTGTCTTGTATTGATGTCCCATCAAGCAAACATCAGCCATCTTTACCGGCAATGACTGACTATTGCTTGAACGCATACCCGTGTGTTACGCAAGCATCGCGTGCTTGCTTCATTGGTCGGTGAAGCTTAGAACGCTTGGCACAGTTTAAAGCTAAAAGCCAAGTTGCCCGTAAAGATGGCGTCTATCAGGAACTGCCTATAGCCGAAGAGTATGTGAGATGAACTGGTTACTTGGACTCGAGTTTGAACCTGATTCAAGTCACGGTTTTTTGTTGTTTTTGTGTTTTTTCCTTTGACTTGGAAGAAATGAATTTAATTTCCCATTTTGACTTGACGAAAATGACTTGGTGACAATCTTTTATAAATATATACAACGGCGCTAGAGCCTCTCGGACACAATGCCAGATTGCGCTCCCACTGCTCACCTAAGTTTTGCTATCAGCCTTCCACAAGAATATACAAATACAACATCCAGAAACCTGACAAATTCATCCTAAAGATGTACCGCCCGTGTTTTTCGCTACTTTTACGGTAATTTCCCAATTTTGTCTTTTCATAAGGAAGTGAAAACAAATACTTTTAAAATCAAACAATTCTCAAAATAATCGTAAGAAACATGGTTTCACAGAAAATACCGGTAGGCCTATGTACCTAAATGAATTAATGGCGGTCCCGTCAATTAATTTTGGCTGTTAATATTTTACTGTTAAACCAAGCTTCTAAACACTATTTTGTAAAGTACTTGTTTTTCTTTCTAAACAGCAATTATCAATGTTCCAATGAAAACGAAAAATCCGGAAATTGCCAGTAAAAAACGGGCGATACGTCTTTAAAGTTATTGCTTATCCAGCCCACAAAAAGGAGAGATGTCCTTGAGAGAGATGCCTTGGACAAAATGAATTGAGACTTAACTATATTGACTTGTGACTTGACTTGGACTTTTAAATAAATGACATGTGACTTGATTTAGACTTTGACAATGTGACTTGACTTGACAAACCGACCCCATCACCGTCCGTCCATGCATCTGTCCATCAGTTTATCGCTTTATCGAACTTTAAGCAAACATGGTGTTTGTTTTGTTCTCTGTCTTGTTTAATTTTAAAATGTGCTTATTCATTTTATTTGAATCAGATGTTACTTCGCCCGCCGCCCCGCCAAGTGAGACCACCGCCCCGCTAAGTGCGACCACTGCCCCGCCAAATGCGACCACCACCCCGTTTCTCGACTGCCAGTCCTTGCGGGATGCTGGTCACACCACGGATGGTGTTTACACCATCAACCCATCGCAATATCCAGAAGGCTTAGAAGTCTTCTGTAATATGACAACAGACTCAAAAGGCTGGATTGTAAGTTCAATACAGTACAACTATAATGATTATAAAAAGAAATTAAAATTTATAAAATGGCATTAAATTTGAAATCGATAATATCGACATATTTAAATTTTCTATTTTGTTCTTATTGCATAAATCTATAAAGGTATTCCAACGACGCCAGGATGGGACGGTTAATTTCACCCGCAGCTGGGACGAGTATAGCAATGGTTTCGGGAACAAGACCGGAGAGTTCTGGCTGGGGAACGACATCCTTCGTCGTCTCACCAACGTAAGCGGGGATACATGGGAGATGAGAGTTGATCTTGAAGCTAGTGGTGAGACACCAGGGTATGTTGTGTATCAAGAATTTCGCATCGAAGAAGATACGTACATGCTCCACGTGGTTGATGGTACAGAAGGTGAACGGGTGTTTTATGGTAAGTAGGTTTTTTGAACATATCAAATAGGACCTCTAAATATCCTACTCGACAAATGCTTTATATCAGACAATTCCAAGCCTCGTATTGAGGGCAAAGTGTGTAGTAAAAGATACTACATGGGTCAATGTGACCTCCTATGGGTCATGTGTACCCACTCCACACCCTTACAACCATCTTGGGTCCGCATAAAGATGTCACCGTCTGCACACAGAATATTATAACAGATTTGGGAGATATAGTCTTAAAGATAAAATTGGTAATTCAAAAAATATTAACAAATTGTACGAAATTTAATATTAAACTTACTTGGTGTAAAGCTGATGATGGTATCAATCTTTCCCAGTAATAATTTTGTCAGAGGTGATGTCATTAAAACAAAATTAAAAAATTATTGGCGATAATATTTGAGAAGTTTACTGTTTCCACCTTAGAATTCATACAATGTTCCAATTTCTGAAATGAAACAAATCTGACAAATCTGAATGAATTAAAACCAAAAATTCTCGTTGAAGAACACAATGTAATCAGTTGAATCATTCATAGGTTGATTCATTGATAAATGGATTCAAAGAAGGTTACCATATGCTTACTCGTAATTATTCATTTGTTTAACAACAAATTAATTCCAGACAAGAAATACATTAAAACAATGAAATACAAATGTAAAATAATTGACTATACAGAAAAATAACGAGTCTGGAAATTACCCAAAGGCGATTGAAATCACTCTCTAAAAGCAGTTTGGTCAACATTACAAATTTGTTGTATCTTCCCTTTAATTGATGTGACAACAATCAGCGACCACCAATGAGGGGAATAAAATTGAATAAAAGACTAATTGAAAATGCTTAATCGAAACACAGCATCCGATTGAAATAGTCCTATACGTACATATAGGCCTACATTCTTTATACGTCAGTCGATTCATACACAAACGTGTCATTGAATGTCTGTGTATATTATTCATCTGTTTTATTCAACGATAGACCTATACTCTTATACACATCACAATTATTGTTATATTCTTGTATTCGCTTTGTTTTATTTCATTCGATGTCATGAATACAAATAAGACCGCAAGGGTTGATTTAGATTTGAGAATGGAGCGGGAGGGGTCCCAAAATAATTTCCCCTTTTTTCACGGTCGTGCGCAGTAATTTGTGCCCCCCCCCCCTTACCGGCTGCGTTGTATACAGCATACATTCTGCCATTCTACTTTTTTCTAATTATGCGCGGTTTTTATTTTAAACTAATTATTTTATTTATTTATACAGCTAGGGCCTACATTTATTTTTGTTGGGGACCATTGCCCCTCTTGGATCTCAATGGTGCAGATGAAGTGTGGTTTCAATTAATTTATTTTTGTCATTTATTTCATTTATTTTGTCTGTTTCCTAGGTGATTCTCTTACTCCTGACCACAATGGACAGCCATTCTCGACGTACGATCGTGACAACGATGCTGACTCTACTTACAACTGTGCAGATAAGATGAAGGGAGGTTGGTGGTTCAAGACGTGTACGTGGTCGGGACCGTTTGGTCCTCCTATCTACAGTAACCTGAATGGCGAGTATTCACAGCCATTTGTTACACTAGGGTATAGCCGTGGCATTGTGTGGAGTAATTTAGGAAAGCCAATAATGCGCAGTGAAATGAAAATGCGTCGTTCCTCTTAAAAGTCGCATTTCAATATCAACTAATTATTTTCAAATATAGTATGGCAGAAGTATTTTCGCATAACTTAAAAAAAATGCAGAATTTTACAGAGTATTGATGTCTCTGATATTCATCTTTGAGAAGGCACTCATGAATATTTAATTATTTTACAATTATTATTGTCAAGGTGACTGAAAAAGGGTAATCACTTGCAGTGGCGTAAATTTGTGTCAAAGGGGGAGGGGAGGGGGAATGATTCAGAATGATTCCAATAACCGCCCATCTTGTGAAATGACCTATTTGGAAATTATTTACTTTCTTTTTATTAGGAAAAGAGAAATTTCAGATAAAGGGAGTGTAAACCTTTGGTAATTACCGGATTACAAAATTACTGAATTATAATTAAATTATAATTAAAAACTTACGTTATGTAAAGTTGGTGATGGTACAAAATAATTCAGTCTGTCATGCTGTCATATTTAAGTAATATTATTACAAATGTGAAATGCATGCCATGATTAATTTTCCACATAAGAATGCATACAAACAAATCTGAATTCATTGTCACTATTTTCTCATTTAATGACACAACAGAATAAGCTGAAAGTTTCACAGGATGATTTCTATTCATCTTTCTTGATTCTTATAAAGAATGAATACATTAACAGACAATTTATCAAGATACAAGGTGTACAATCACTTTAACAGGGAACAGGGAAGAAATTCATAATTTAAAATGTCCTTGTTAGTATCATAGCGCATTTCATAACCGTGGGAATCCTCAATGCGCTTCGTTTGTTGTCAAAGGTTGGGCGACGATTATAAATTTCAATTTCCCTCCCTGAACGTCACCCCATCCTAACCACCCCATCCCCTCCCCCACTGAGCAAACTGTTGAACTTTTACAGGTTTGAAAATTTTGACTTAAAAAAGGACTTACTATTGAGAAGATTTTTAGAAGATTTTGAGAAATTTAAGGTATATTTTGATCCAATTTTAGGGAAACTCTGGACTTACTGAATGGGAGTTTTAGAAATTAAAGAAATTTGTCAAAAATTTGAAACAATGATAGCCCTTAATAGCCCTTAATAGCCCTTAATCATTTTTCAAACGTTACATAACATTTTATACTGAGATGTTTGTTTTTCACTGGACGCAAAAAGTATTTGTAGGAAAATGGGGGTTGGGGGTTGATCAAATGACCATATGCTTTTGACAAAATGTGTGTGTGTGTGTTGTGGGGGGATATATCTCCACCTCTACCCTTTGTAAATTGATTATTTATACCCAGATATACTTTTATAAAGTGTTTTGCTTCATTATAAGAATAATATTCATCTTGTAGTTGTAAATAATTTCAACATTTAATCAAAAATAACTTTGCGACATATGTAACGACTATTATAGCTGTATAAATGCGGTATATATATGGTATATATATATATATATATATATATATATATATATATATATATATATATATATATATATATATATATACATATATAAATATATATATATACATATATAAATGTGGGGATGCTGCGTACCACTGTAGAACTTAGAAAATGTGAATAGTAAAGGTGAAACAGTGCTCACCGGATAGTTATACCCGAGCTTATATAAATCCCTCTCGTGCGCAAAGTCCTCATTTGAGGACGGATAGCATTTGCTGTACTGTAATGTAACCAATGTGTGTATCAATGCTTGTATTGCACCATCCCCTCTATGAGGACACCTATAATCTGTTTGTCGCCCTCATGTGGTTGAAAGAAGTATAGAAATTTATAACAAAGCACATTCTTCAATGCAATCAGTGCACGTTCTACATTCTTTGACATCCGCAAGTTTCTCGATACAGTATTCATCTTTTCTGCAAAGTTCAGCAGGTAAGAATTTTTTAGTGATGAACATATATCCTATAGATACTACCTATATACCTATTTATTTTATTTCATGTCAAATGTGTGAGTATTCATTCGATTTATATGTGTCCTCATTCGAGTACATTGTGCAATAATGACAGGAAACCACGCACGTGAAGAGCGCCCTCAATGCCCTCATATGAGTACACTGTGCATTACATGCAATGAAATTTGTTGTTTGATGATGCACATTTTGATAGCTAAATTCTTACCCAAAGCATGAAACAAATGCATAATTACTCTTCACCTTGATGTAAGCAATGACATACTTTTCAGAAAATGTTTATTTATTAATAGTACTAGTAGCGAGGACAAAAATAAAGATTTTCGAGCAAATTGCCAATACTCAATAGTACTGTGAGAGATAATGAGCTAGTAAAATTAAATGAGAAAATTTGCCATTGATCATTCATTCTATGTTTACGGTGTCATGTGTTTTCCTGTGTATTTTATTACAAATCATTTCAGCTGTGCATTTTTGGTTTTGATACAATATACAATTATGCTTTTCAAACTACATGCATAAATTAAATACAATTTTTATCTCTTTTTTGAATTTTGCAGTTTCTGAGTTTTGTGATGCCTAGGCCATTGGATGTAACGGATATTCTAAATATCCTTTCTGACGGAGGTCAACTTCCTTCAGACTCCGAAGATGACAACATTTCTGATGAAGATGTAAATGAAGTTGAGTTAAATGAAGATGTGGTATCACAGGTTGACGAAGAATCATCTGATGAAGATGGGGAAATCCCCGTAACCCCACATACAAGTCAGCCCTCAACTTCAACCGATAGACGGCCAATATGGAGTGTTGGCAAAGATAATGAATGTGCTGGAAATTGGCCACCATTTCTTGGAAAGTTCAATATCAACATCAATGATGATGAACCGGTTGACATCTTCCAGCGGCTAATACCTGATGACCTCCTGAACGACATTGTGTTCTTTTCAAATGTCTACGCCATGCAGAAACAGGGTCACGACAACTTGAAGCTCACACTTCCTGAACTGAAGAGCTTTATTGGCATCAACTTTGTCATGACCTATATTCGCTATGCACGTATTAGGATGTACTGGTCACGTCAGCAGGCACTGCGTCAGAACCTGATCGCAGATACGATGTCTTCACGACGATTTGAGGAGATACGGAGATATCTGCACATTGTGGATAACGATGACAAACCAGAAGAGGGTAATGACCGTCTTTGGAAAATTCGGCCATTTCTGGACACCATTCAGAGGACCTTCAAGGCTGCGGTAGACATGGAGGAGCAAGTTTCCATAGACGAAATGATGATACCATTCAAGGGCAGGTCATCATTGAAGCAATACATCAGGGGTAAACCTCACCCATGGGGCTACAAGGTCTGGGTCCTGGCAGGAGTATCTGGATATGTATATCGGTTCGAATTTTACCAGGGTGCTGGGGGAGATAGACCCCAAGTCGTTCTTGGCACTGTTCCGGATGTTGTTGCACGGCTGTGCTCGGATTTCCACAACAAGAACCACAAGGTTTATTATGACAACCTCTTCTGCACCATACCGCTTATGCTCCACCTCAAAACAAACGGTGTGGAAAGTGTAGCGACAATCCGCAGGAACCGACTGATGGGTTGTGAGAAGAAGCTAGAAGAAGAAAAAGCAGCTACGGAAGAGAGGACGGATCCATGTCATTCGCGACATCAAATGATAACATTACCATTATCCGATGGCAAGACAGCAAGGCTGTACACTTGGCTTCCTCATTCACAGGGGCTGGGCCGGTTGAGAAGGTGAAGAGGTGGTCGAAGGCGGAGAAACAAAAAGTGGATGTCGACTGCCCCAATACAGTCAAGGTCTACAACCAACATATGGGAGGAGTCGACAAGATGGACCACCTCATTGCCCTGTACCGCCACAGTAGCAGACACAAGAGATGGTATCTACGCATCTTCTTCCACTTCCTCAATGTTGCAGTCATCAACGCCTGGACCATACGCAAGTGGAAATTTGGCAACCAAGCTGAAGATCTACTCCACTTCAAGGCCTCAATTGCCAATGCACTGATTACTATGGGGTCTGTAGAGAAGAGAACGAGAGGTCGTCCATCCATCTTGACACCACCTCCTGTGAAGAAACGAGCACCAGCTGCAGCAGTGTCCAGAGAGGTTCGTCTTCATGATGTCGGTAGCCACTGGCCCGTGAAAACCGAGAAAGAAAACCGTTGCCATGACTCGATGTGCAAGAAGAAGACGCGATTCCGATGTGGGAAATGCAGCGTCCCAATCTGTCCCACATGTATGGAGCACTTCCATACATAGTACATGCACATGACATCAACATCAAGTTGAACAATTCATCAATAACAACCTTCTTTGATGAGGGGTGGGGGAGTGGGAGGGGGGTGGGGGGAGTGGGAGGGGGGTGGGCAGCTATGGATCCATATATTAAGTGGGGGGGGGTTACTATTTTTGTATTTTCTTTCATGACGGTCTATCTATTTTGGTCTGGAGTTCTCTAAATCTCCCCCCCCAAAAAAAAAAAGGGGGAAAGAAAAATACTTTGTATACCAATGTGGAAAACAGAATGGAAAGAAATACATGTGCGTATTATACGATATGTACATGTACATGTAGGAAGGGGGGGGGTCTCCGGACGCTTCCAGTCCAGGGTCCCCCACCATGTACATATCGTTCTTTATTTCCCTGTTTCTACATTTTTTTCAACAACTCGGGGGGTGGGGGGTGTAAGGGGGTGGGGCTAAGGGGGTGGGGCTAAGGGGGGGCGGCTAAGGGGGATGGGGCTAAGGGGGGGTCAGCACAGTTCTTCATCTTGAATAAACATTCCAGCATGTTTACAACAATATAATTGTTTACGTATGCATCTTCTTGTTTTATGTCATTGGTGCGCAGTGTCCTCAAATGAGGACATGTGAATAACTAATTAACGGAAAGGATTTTTTTTTTAAATTAAAATTTTATTAGTTGCAATGCCCAGTCTGATTCAAAAACCAGAAGTTTATTTTTTTTGTACACTTTGAAAATAAATTGCGCATGAGAGGGGGGTGGGCAGCTTCATCAGGGGAATTAAGGCTTGTTGTGATGAACCGCGGGTAGAACAAACGCGGTGAACTCCACGTTCATCCCGTCAGGGTGGAGCGTGCCAAGTTTGAACATCAAAAAGCTTGGGTATAACTATCCGGTGAGCACTGTTTCACCTTTACTATTCACATTATGTATATATACATACATATATATATATATGTATATATATATATATATATATATATATATATATATATATATATATATATATATATATGTGTGTGTGTGTGTGTGTGTGTGTGAACGTACACACCATTCGTTGTGGGGTCCAAAACACAATAGAACAATTGGACCCCACAAGGTAACTATAGAAAATCTTGTACCCCACAGGAGAATTATATAGAAAAGGGATAATAGAACGAACAAAGGAATACCCCACAAATCAATGTGCGTGAGGGTGTGTGTGTGTGTGTGTGTGTGTGTGTGTGAACGTACACACCATTCGTTGTGGGGTCCAAAACACAATAGAACAATTGGACCCCACAAGGTAACTATAGAAAATCTTGTACCCCACAGGAGAATTATATAGAAAAGGGATAATAGAACGAACAAAGGAATACCCCACAAATCAATGTGCGTGAGGGTGTGAACGTACACACCATTCGTTGTGGGGTCCAAAACACAATAGAACAATTGGACCCCACAAGGTAACTATAGAAAATCTTGTACCCCACAGGAGAATTATAATGAAAAGGGATAATAGAACGAACAAAGGAATACCCCACAAATCAATGTGCGTGAGGGTGTGTGTGTGTGTGTGAACGTACACACCATTCGTTGTGGGGTCCAAAACACAATAGAACAATTGGACCCCACAAGGTAACTATAGAAAATCTTGTACCCCACAGGAGAATTATAAGGAAAAGGGATAATAGAACGAACAAAGGAATACCCCACAAATCAATGTGCGTGAGGGTGTGTGTGTGTGTGTGTGTGTCACGCTTGTTGTCTTTTGGTTTTGTAGGATGGCAATAAAAATGTTCAGTTTTCAAAATGACAAATATTAATTAAAAGGAAAGTATAGGCCTATGATTGGTTATTAATAAATAACAAAACTGTTGAATTTTAACATTAACTTATTACTTGATGTAAAGCTTTAACGTAATAAATTCAATCTTTCACATGTTGATTGATTATAAAGCATATTTTGGTTCAAAGAGAGTAAGCATTCTCATAGAAATAGTTTGTCAGCATAACTAATTCTGTATTAAATATTTGTGAATATGTACGTTTTTATGTAATTATTGTAAATATAAGTCCTTATCTCTTACAAATGTATCATCGCCTTGTGTTTTTTGCTATTTTACCGGCAATTTTTCATCAGAACATCGATTCTTTCCCTTAAATAATGGAAAATAAATATTTTGAAATTATATATTTGATTAAATTATAGTCAGAAGCTAAAGTTTATTTCCTAATTTATGACAGGACCTACCATAAATTCATTTCTGACATTCACTGTAAAACCATGCTTCTCATGATTATTTTGAGAAATATGTAAATTTTCAGCATTTTGTATCGTTTTCTCAAGTTAAATAGCAATATTTCGGTGGGAATTTTGTTTTCAGAAATTGCCGTCAAAATATCGACAACCACGGGCGATACATCTTTGATTTAGTTACGGTATTTCTTGATGATCTTAATGTTAGTACATCCAGGCTTGTTTGAAACGTTGTTATAATGTGAAGTAATACAGCTTTGAATAATGCAACAATTTTATGCTTTGTGTCCATGATTCCCATATGAGTATTTCCCCCTTTCAGTATCAAGTGAATAACTAATGTACCTATCAATTGTTCCCCCCCCCCCCACGGACCGTTTGTGTATTGATAGCAGAGAAGAGAAAATGGTACATAAAGTTTGTTTTTTTTACCCCCACCCGGACATTCGTGCAAGAATTGAGCTCACAATATAATTAGCACATCTAACCCGTTGAGATCTTCCATTTTTGGGGAAACAAACATACACTCCCCCCATGAAAAATCTCTGGCTACGCACCTGTTCATACATTGAAGTTATGGTCTCATATAGCAAGCCTAAACAATTGTTCAGAACAGTAGAAACAATTGCCCTGTCGTTTTAGGGAAAATGGAAGATAGATCCAATTTTTTGTAAAAATCTTCAACAATTATGTTTTTGGGTATAAAATGACCCACAATATGTTGGCATAGCGCCCTCTAGCGATGATCCAAGTGACGTCAGATTATTGACGTGATTGTACTAAAAACAACATCTGTGCCAAGTTTGACGGCCAACGGACGACAATTTTGGGAAAATATGCGGAAAAAGGAGCGGCACCAGCTCCAACAAGCTGGGAAAAGTGGGAGAAAGCTTAAATTTTAGGAGAGAAAAACTATTTTTTAATTTTTTAATTTAAGGTAGGCCTACTCTTATATTATTGATTGGTAGTGAAAAACATGAACTTACCAAGACATCGGGCTTTATACCATTGGAATTCAGATATTTGAAATATATAAGTCTATAGATATGACTAGGCAGAGATGCAAAGCACACGTATATTATTTATTTGTATAATGATATTTGCTCACGGGCAGTGGGGTTTGGGGTTAGGGCTCCACCCTTGGGGAAAACAGGAGAGCAACCCCCTCCCCCTCCCCCGGGGAGGGCGCTGCCAATTTGGGGAAAATACTATTTTGACCAACAATGAGAAAAACATTCCAGACAATGGGTAAAGCGCCCTCAAATGGTGAATTATGGAAGTTTGTATGACGTTATGCGATAGGTTACGTCTTGTTTGTGTCTGAAAATATCTACGAAGTTTCATAAAAATCCGCTGAAGACTAGGAAAATACATGTTTTGTTTAGGGCCTGTACATAACAGCCACTTTGGTTACTCCAGACTCATTTTGTAAGATTGAGTCTCAATGAGTCTTAATTTTTTCCCTGTTTTTGATTTGTTCAGTTAAACACTTTAAAAACAAAATAAATAAAATATATTTTCATTTTTATTTTCATATTCTTACTAAAAAAAATACAGTTTTACTGATTGATGCGTTGCATGCATTATTTATCAGACGGAGTTGTGTACAGTCGCAGTGGGTTGGAACACATTATGATAAATATCTCTGCTGTTTCACGGGCAGAGATAATCATTCTTCTATCTGTGTTCCTTTGGTGGTATTATAGCTTAATGAGAATTTTTTGTTATCAAATTTTCTAAAGTTTATATGAATATGACGCAGCTACAGAAGATAATGCGTGGATATTTGGTTCTTTTAGTTGGTGTTAAGCTCTTTATGGATAAAAAATGAGGTGTTGTTATTTTGGAGAGGTGCCATGACCGAGCGGTTTAGTGCATCAGACTTATGATCTGATGGCTGAGTCGTCAGAATGTGGGTTCTAATCAAGACTTGGAACCATGGTACTTGAGCAAGACACTTTACTTATTGTGTTTCTCTCCACCAAGGAGTATAAATGGGTACCTGTGAGAGTACAGGTTAATATTGTGTTTGAAAAAGTCTCCGAAGCGCGAGGGTTACTCGTGGCTGTATACTCCCCCATGGAGCTGAGAAAGATTATAGGAATGATAATTGGTTCAGTGACCATAACGTAATCATAATGTTAATAATAGTTGCCGTTGTTGTTGCTTCTTGTTGTTAAAATTCCTTTTTCCTAAATTCAACATTATAATGAATACGGTAAATTGAAATTCAATGTCACTATTTTCTCGTTAATGACAATATTTTGACAAAACGTAATAATCTCAAACTATCACAGGTTTTGTAATTGTATGGTCCGTGTACGTTATTCGCCGCAAATGACGCGCTAACCTTTTGTTCAGCATTTCACGGAAAACGTCTTAAGAAAAATCATAAATATATGACGTATTACTGGTTGCATAAACTTGTCTAGGTCATACTTGTTACGAAAAGAAAATCCTAAGGAAGCTATGATTTAATGGAAAGTTAGTTTCTGTGAAACTGTTACAACTTGTTTAACCACTGATTTTTTTGGGAGATACATTCAGGGATGAACATGACCTATTTTTTGTTTTCATGAATATCCGTGATTTTATTTTTCTATGCTGTCTGCTCGCTGTTGTTGAATACAAAAACATATGAATGCTTTGTATTTGCATTGATATTTGAGCTACGGATCCTCCAAATGGACATGTTCCTTAAACAAATTAGCGAACGAGGACCTCTTAATACTTAGATGTTTACTTGGTCAGTAGTGGAAAAGTATTGAGAATATGAAACATACAACTCATGGTTATGAAATGTTATATACTGTTTGACAAAAATAATGTTAAATAAAGACCTTTGTAACATTTATAACCATGGTAACCTTTCATTTTATTGGTCTATCACGAATATTGATTAAAAGTTGTAAGAGCTTCTTCAAATGACTCCATTTTATTTCAGATATGTAAATAATTATTTCAATATATTTTAAAATCTATTTTATCTGGAATTAGATGAACCATGATTCAAGTCTAATTTTAACATCGGCCTTTTTTTCGAATGTAATATTTTTTGAGTCAATGTTAATGTTAGAGAAATGGCAGTAAAATCCCGAATTCTCCTGATTTAACTTATAATCTCTTTTTAAGACGATGTATTTTCCCCCTTCTCAAACTATAAAAGTTCACATCGTCTCTGCTGAAGTGTGCTACTTTGGGAACGAACCAGACCCCCATGAGGCCCACAAACTCCGGTGGGTGCTACCGGTTCAAGACCTGTGTCGCTGCACCAGAATCCGGCTCGGTGGGATGAACAAAAGCACACCCGAGAGGTCATTCAAGCCGTACTTTACAATTAAAACTTACCATGGGTCAATTGCATAGAGCTGCTAAGCAGATAAAATTGCTTACCAGAAAAATGTGCTTAGCGGTTTTTCTGGTTACCAGCCAAACTTTCATACAAAATATATGCATTTCCGCTGGTAGTCTGTTTTATATTGCTTAGCAACAATATTTGCTTAGCATAATTCTCTGCTTAGCAACTCTATGAAAGCTGGCCCAGGTGTTAAGCTGCATGAGGATGGTGTCAGTCTTTCCTAGAAATGATTTTTATGCTATATCTTTTTATTGTAGCCTACTGTTAAAAAAATTCGTCCCTAATTTGCCATAGTGACCAATCCCGAATTAAGTTTGCATAGTGACCAATGTGGTATTGGTCACTTTGCCAAATTACAAAAATAGCCAGTTAGAGCATTCGTCATTTGAATGCATGCTCTATCTCCAAAACTATAAGGAATACAATACGATAAGAAATACAATGTACTAATGGGTGGGAAAACCTAAAACTGAAAAAAGTCGGATGGTCACTATGGCAAATTAGGGACGAATTGGGCCATTCTTACGCGCCCATGTAGTTTTTTTTTTTTTTTTTTAAATAGTCTAGATGGTTTTCACTTCGCACCATGCAAAATCAACCATCGTTACGGGCGATGACTAAACTATGAAAGCAAATTCGTGCGTTAATGTCCTTATCTCAAAAATACAATTGTCAATTATTTTGTTTTGGCAATTTCTTATTGGTTGGCATTTTTTAAAGGTTGTTTATCCAGCCCACAGAAAGAAAGAAATATGCAGTTTGTCTTGGACCAAATGAATTGAGACATTGCTTTATTGACTTGTCACTTGACTTGGACTTGTAAATAAATGACGACGAGTATACTTGATTTAGACTTTGACAAAATGACATGTGACTTTACTTTACTTTACTTTTATTTTGGCAATATAAAGAATAATACAAAGAGATACATAAAAATAAACTGATTGCAAAGCCAAGGATAGCCCAAAAAGCTGTGTATAACACGGCTTATTTCCATCGGGGTCCTTAAAAACACACAGGCAAACAAATACAATACAAAAAGCTGTGTATAACACGTCTTATTTCCATCGGGGTCCTTAAAAACATACAGACAAACAAATACAATACAAAAAGCTGTGTATAACACGGCTTATTTCCATCGAGGTCCTTAAAAACACACATGCAAACAAATACAATACAAAAAGCTGTGTATAACACGGCTTATTTCCATCGGGGTCCTTAAAAACACACATGCAAACAAATACAATACAAAAAGCTGTGTATAACACGGCTTATTTCCATCGGGGTCCTTAAAAACACACAGGCAAACAAATACAATACAAAAAGCTGTGTATAACACGGCTTATTTCCATCGGGGTCCTTATAAACACACAGGCAAACAAATACAATACAAAAAGCTGTGTATAACACGGCTTATTTCCATCGGGGTCCTTAAAAACACACAGGCAAACAAATACAATACAAAAAGCTGTGTATAACACGGATTATTTCCATCGGGGTCCTTATAAACACACAGGCAAACAAATACAATACAAAAAGCTGTGTATAACACGGATTATTTCCATCGGGGTCCTTATAAACACACAGGCAAACAAATACAATACAAAAAGCTGTGTATAACACGGATTATTTCCATCGGGGTCCTTAAAAACACACATGCAAACAAATACAATACAAAAAGCTGTGTATAACACGGATTATTTCCACCGGGGTCCTTATAAACACACAGGCAAACAAATACAATACAAAAAGCTGTGTATAACACGGCTTATTTCCATCGGAGTCCTTAAAAACACACAGACAAACAAATACAATACAAAAAAAGGCAAATAAAAATGTACAGGAAAAGCGAAGAATAGTGATTAAAAAATAGAAAATTTTTAAAAATTAGACTGGGAAGAGAGGTGTTTTTTCACTGCCCTTTTAAATGGATAATGACTGTTGGAAAATTTGATGCTAGTAAATTCCATTCATGAATTCCGGTATAAAAAAAGGTATTGCACTCAGGCCCTTTCATTCTTGGAACAACAAAATTAGTGGAACTACCCCTGGTAGAATAATTATGCAGATCTGAAACCTTCCTAAATTTTTGACAGAGGTAGTCTGGTGCCATTTCATGAAAAATTGTATAAACATGATTTAGCTTGAGTTGTATAACACGATCATTAACGCTTTAAAACATGCCAAGCTTGTTCAATTCTGTTTGACCAATATGTGATCTAGAATCCATGTTTAAAATAAACCGGAATAATTTGTTTTATGTAACTTGCAGCCTTTTTTCAGTTTTACCGACAATGCAGAGAACCAGGATGAACAACAATAGTCAAAATTACATTGTATGAGAGCAGAACAAAGTGTTTTGCGAGATCTCTCATTCAAATAGTTGGCATGTCTGTAAAGAAAATGCAATCTAGCACCAGCCTTTTTAATCACAGAATTTACAATGTTCTAACCAGTTGGACTCTGATCAAGTGTAATGCCCAGATATTTAACTGAGATTGAAGTAGTAACAATCTTCCCATTATAAGACACTTCAAATTTATCAACGCTGCTTAATTTCTTCTTGGATCCAAAAAGGATAGACTCAGTTTTGCCGAGGTGCAAAGACAGTTTGTTATCAATCAGCCACTGCCTGCATGATTCCAGCTCCCTACTCAAACTGTCAGCTATAACTTCAGGGTCTTTACCAGAAATGAACAGGGCACTGTCATCAGCATACAGCAGCAAATTAGATTGAACACTTATTTTCATATCGTTCACATAGCAGAAGAAAAGTAGTGGCCCTAATATACTACCCTGTGGAACACCACATGTTATTTCCATTTGTTGCGATTCAACCTGATTAACACTGACAATTTGCTGTCTATTAGAGAGATATGATTGAAACCAATTAATAGACTCTGAATGAATTCCCATAGCTTGTAATTTGTGACATAAAATCACATGGTCTACAGTGTCAAAAACCTTCTGTAAGTCCAATAACACCATACCTGTATAATTACCTTTGGCCATCTGAGAACGAATATAATCAGTTAAGTGAATCAAGCAGGTGTCAGTTGAACAAGAACTTCTGAACCCGGATTGTAAGTTATAAATGAGGTTATTATCAGTGAGATATTTTCCTAATTGATTGTACACAGCTCTTTCCAAAAGTTTAGATATTGCACTTAGTACACTGACCGGTCTGTAATTGCCAACATCAGATCTGCTATTTTATTTTTTAAATAATGGCCTAACTCTAGCAAACTTCAGTTCAGTGGGAACAGTGTTACTGGAAATGGACAAATTAATAATGAACGAAATTGGGTCTCTTAGTACATTAGCACCATCTTTAAGGAATTTGACCGGTATATTATCTGGACCTGTACTCTTATTAGAATTTAATTTGAGTAATTCTTTATACACGAAATCAGTAGTTACAGCAGAAAGCTTAAGGCAATCAGGAGTAACACCTTTGCTTTCATAGTAATCCATGAAGGCTCCATGACTTGACTTGACAAACCGACCCCAATTCCCGTCCGTCCGTCTCTCCATCATTTTAAACCAGACCCCAGAGTATTTGTCGCTTTATGGAACTTTTAGAAACATGGCGTTTGTTTTGGTCTTTATCTTGTTTAAAGTTAAAATGTACTTATTTTTTGAATCAGATGTTTACAATCCCATCATCTGGCGGTTCGCCTGGCGTCCCGCCTAGTGCGACAACTGCCCCGTTTCTCGACTGCCAGGCCTTGTTGGATGCTGGTCACACCACGGATAGTGTTTACACCATCAACCCATCGCAATATCCAGAAGGCTTAGATGTCTACTGTGATATGACAACGGACTCAAAAGGATGGATTGTAAGTTAAAAAATGGATTGTAAGATTAAAAAATATACATTAAAATGGACCCTGAACTTATTTAAACTTTCTATTTTATTGTTATATCATACATCTGTAAAGGTATTCATTCCAACGACGCCAGGATGGGACGGTTAATTTCACCCGCAGCTGGGACGAGTATAGCAATGGTTTCGCGGACAAGACTAGAGAGTTCTGGCTGGGGAACGACATCCTCCGTCGTCTCACCAACGTAAGCGGGGATACATGGGAGATGAGAGCAGATCTTGAAGCTAGTGATGGGTCTACACCAGGGTATGATGTATATCAAGAATTTCGCATCGAAGGAGATACATACATACTCCACCTGGTTTATGGATCAGAATACCCATAACATGACCAAAGCCATTATGGTAAGTAGTTTTTCTGAACATATCAAATAGGACCTCTAAAATATCCTACTCGGCAAATACTTTATATCAGATAATTCCAAGCCTCGTATTGAGGGCGAAGTGTGCAGTAAAAGATACTAGCCTACACGACGTGCCCTCAATGTGCCCTCCTATGTGTCGTGAGTACCCACCCTACATCCCTTACAACTATCATGTGCCCTCCTGCGCTGTCATCTTTAAAGAAAAATGTGAAATAATTATTTACGATAATAAATTATTTGAGAAGGTAACCGTTTGCACATTGGAATGCATGCGATGTTCCAGTTTACCAATGACCAATCTAAATGCATTGTAACACTTATTTTCTCGTTAACGACACAATGCAATTAGCTTAATCATTCATAGGTTGATTCATTGATAAATGGGTTCAAAGAATGTATACATATGCCTATGATTACTTACTTATTTATTCATTTTCCTTTTCCTTTTTTCATGGTATTGTGCGCGGTAATTTATTTCCCCGGTTGCGCTTTATACAGAATGATTTATGCACATTTTACCTACGTTTTTACTAACTGCGCGCTGTTTTCCCTTTTCATTAATTAATTAATTTATTTATTCTGTGGGGGGGGGGCCTTGAGGCAGACCTGTTGCTTATCTTAGATCTCACTGAGACAGATGAGGTGTGGTTTCAATAAATCTATTTGCGTCATTTAATTTATTTATTTTGTCTGTTTCCTAGGTGATTCTCTTACTCCTGAGCACAATGGACAGCCATTCTCGACGTACGATCGTGACAACGATGCTGACTCTACTTCCAACTGCGCAGATGAGCTGAAGGGAGGTTGGTGGTTCAAGACGTGTACGTGGTCGGGAATGTTTACTGGTCCTCCTTACTACAGTAACCTGAATGGCGAGTATTCCCAGCCATTTAATGCACCAGTGTATAGCCGTGGCATTGTGTGGAGTACTCTCATAAAACAACTAAAACGCAGTCAAATGAAAATGCGTCGTTACTCTTAAAATTTGCATTTCAGTATCAACTCATTATTTTCAAGGCACCCTTGATAACGCCATCATCATATTTCATTTTACAAATAATATCCTTGTATACCCTCCACATCCTATTGTGGGCAAACTGTTCCCTCAGATCCCATGAAATATTAATTTGTTGATGAGATACTGTTTGAAGGAAATATTTAATTATATTGCATAAACTCTTTTAAAATATAATAGCGCATTTCATAACCGTTGGAATCCTCAATGAGCTTCGTTTGCTGTCAAAGGTTTGCTGTCAAAGGTTGGGCAGATTTCAAATTTCAATGACCGTCCTGAACGTCACCCTATCCTTACCCTATCCTTACCCCCTCCCCCACTGAGCAAAACTGTTCTTATTGTTTGAAACTTTTTGATTTTTAAACAATATTTAGTCAAACATTTTCTGTCCATATTGTTCGTATTAACTTGATTGAAAATATCTTGTTTCAGTGTAAAAGGTAATATAATGACTAATAATGTTGATTGTGGTGAGACTATAGAATCATGATGTTGTTTGTTCGTTGTTCCTTTTAGTTGGCTTTGTAAATAAAAAAGCTTCGATACAATGATGTCTTTGTATAAAACTTAACATTTATGAACCTTTATTCAAATTATACTTTATTTCAAATTTGCTCTTGAATCCTTTAAACTAAACTTGCAGTTTTATCGCAATTAGAAACTGAATTCGAAACACAACGCTCAACGTCGTAAGCTGATAATCTATATAGCCTATAATCCAAATAACTTAATAATGGCTGAATTGTTTTAAATTGTAAGTTAAATTCTTTATTGTTATGCATTTTTAATTTTGTTATGTAACCAAATAACTTGTAATGCATAGTACGGTTGATAATCCCAAAGAAACGGATGCATGTATTATCTGTAGAGCGATATTAAATCCACCAGACACTATTGATAATCTCAACAAACATAAATGATCGTAGTTTGTCATAAAACTTACTTGATGTAAAGTTGCTATCAAAACATCTCTTATCTCCCAGGTGCTAAAGTTTAAGTCAAATTTGTGAAATAATTTTCAAAAATGAATGTGTGTCATTCGAATGAATACAAATAATCTGAATGCATCGTCACTTTTTTCTCGTTAACTACACAATGAAATATTAATAAGCTGATAATATTATGTCACAGTTTTTTTTATACATACTTATAAATAGGGGGTATTATTTCACTTTTTTTGACTTTTTTATATTCTGCCCCCCTCAAAACATGTACAGGCCTATTAGAAACAAGAATAAATCATTAAAATAAAAATTTGATATTTCTAACCCCCTGTACATGCCCCCTGAAAGTTTTGCTTGAAGGGCGCCCTCTGTTGTCAGTTTAACGTAAAGGTTCCCTGACTCCATATGCACTGTAGAGACATACATAATGGTGGTTACCAGACTGTATGTGATTATGTACCACACATATAATCTAGAATGGTTACTAATCAGCTGTTCGTTGTTTGTTGACATGGTTGATGGGTTTTAACTCAATTAAGACAATTATATATTTAGGTTAGAAAATGTATATACATCATATCATCTAAAAGGATTGTTTGCTGGCAAAGTTGGGTAGTGAAGTTATTATCTGTGACCTCAGTTGGGTAAGTTTGTTTTTTAATAATAATATATCATTCACCATGCACCCACGCACAAGTATTACTGCAAGAAATTTCCATGGGAGTTAACTTGGGAACATTGTATTTGACATGCCTGGGACTTGTTATCATCTTAAACATGAAATATTAACCCACTGGTTACTGTCATAGAAATAATATAGTTTGTACAATCACGATGATATAATAGTAATAGTAAGTGAAAGAAAATACAAAGTTGGTAGTTCCCAAATAAATTGAAGGTTTACAGCTGTGTAACCCCTGAACCTTTGAAGTTGAATCTTAGCTTAAAATAAAATAGTGGGATATGGGATTTATTATTTAAATGTTTTTAAGGGATGGTGTGTGGCTGATATTTAAGCACATTTAAAAAATTTGTTTTAGAATATTATCTTTCACTTTCTATAAATAAATTGTGTAATAATACATTTGACTTGTTATTTCACACATAATTATAAATGTATTTCAATTTTTTTAAGGTAATGGCTACAGCTACATCTAGTGATCAGGACTCCTCCACCAAGCTACTTAAGCCCCTCCTGCACCAGCATTCCACATTCTCCTTGAAGATGATCAAAGCATACAGATTGAAATGTTGAATTAACCAAAGGTTCTTCTCAGAACCCTTACTACTCAAAAGAGATTATTTCAACATGTCATCACAAATCTTACTATATCTAAAGATGATGCTTCACATCTACATACTAGCAGAACTTGTTCAAGAGCATTAGATCTACTGTATCATTTACAGAAATACATTTTGGCATTATACAATCCAAAATCCCTGCTAAGCCATGAAATATGTTGTTAATGTTAGATGTATAATTAGATGTGCTATTTTATAAATACAGAATTGGCTGTTGCAAACTGCTTACCAACCTAAAGGACCCGTAGTATATAAATGCAAAATAATAGTAACTGGCCTTACATCTCAAACCTAGCGGGTTCTTTCTCTGAGAAAGAACTTGCTAGGTTCAAAACATAACTGAGGCCAATAACTACTTTTTTACATTCATACTATTTTATTAATTAATTCTTTTCTAGAAGAATGTTAAAAGCAAATATAAATTTTATATTATTCCAGGATAAAATAAGTTTGATACAATAATGAAATAAAATCTTCAGTTGCAATCCATATAAACCCACAGGAACACTGTGTTTTATTCATATAAATGTTACTTTTTAATCAGATTTTTTGTTTCATAAGGCAATTGAAAGGTTGTCATGGAATAGTATGGTAAAATTTCAACAGGTAAACATGAGAAAGTACTTGAAATTAATTGCTGAAGTGATGTTCTCTTCATTGCTTCCCTGTCACTGTGTTTCAAATAAAATAGACGGGTGCCCTAACGACGGTATACAGGTAATCTGCACAAGAAGTCAGGATGCCATGCCGTTTCACAAAAACAAATCTTCAGGGGGCATGTACAGGGGGGTTAACACTCTCAAATGATTTTTTGAGTATTTTTTCCTTGTTTCTTATAGGTTGGTACATATTTTGAGGGGGCATCTAAAAAAAATTGGGTTAATACTATAAAGTATAGATACATTTGCTTAATTACAAATAGTTTTTTGATGTAAATACATTGTTAATTTTAGTTAGAGTGAACAATTTAAAATTGAAGCAGTTATTTAGGATGACAAATTACACAAATGGGTCCCAAGTTCGAATGCCGCTATACTGAGCACAGCAGGGGGCGGTATTCTTTGATGGGTTTCCACACATGAAGCCATGATAAATGTGCTAAGGGCCATCTCAGTATAACCCACTGATGATTGATTGGTGTTGGGCAGGGGTGTGGGATAGGGGTGAGGGTGTGGGCTTAGTTAAAGTACCAATCATCCTGAAAACAATGACTCTGTCTGATGTACTCTCATTTCAGAGAAAACAACAATAAAATTATGCAGATTTACACCAAAAAATGCCTACGGCAACTTATGTTTTCTGTAAAAATTGTGAATGTTTTTTCCCACTTTTCTCATGACTTAGACACTCTATTGAGCTGACACTTTCATAGACTGGTTGTTTGATATACATCCTGATTCAAAGATAGTAAGCATATATATTCATAGAAAAAGTTCTGCTAACATGACCACTTAATTAGAAATAACAGATTTTCATTAAGGTAAATTTCCTGAATTTTAACATTTACAAATTTGAAAATATAATATTAAATAATCAACTTGTTTGCAAATTCAGATTTTTTTTTGGAATTTTTTGATTTTTGTTTATGACCCTAAAAGGTCATCGCTGCAGCGCCATCTTTTGGTCAAACATAAAGGTTATCTATTCACTCATAGTCCTAAAGCAGTGATAATGCACATATGTTACTTTGCAGCAAGTGTGGTTCCATTATATCCACAATTCTCACTTGCAATATCCACAAAGAGGACATACATCCTGAAGCAAAGTCACAAGCAGAAACAGAAAATGTCATTGTACTTCTGAAATGTTATTTTAAAGGTCCATGCTATTAACCAGATGGACGTTGTTGATCTTTTGTGTTGTTTTGTATATTAATATGTGTCGGACCCTGTTATAATTTCAATTATAACCCATTTAAGGTGGTCCGACGAATGTTACTTTAAAGGTGATTTCTGCTTCTTGCCTTTGTGTGAATCACCCGAGGCTGTATTTTACCCCTCACGTTTTTTTGTTACAATGTATCCAAACCAAACTCGTGGAAGAAGGGTTCAATTGTTGTTCCCACGAGGTTATCTGCTGACGACGACATTTTTTTCGTGTCCGGAACTACCCCAAGGACATTACGTAATTTTCCAAGCTCGATCAGTAGTCCCTTTGTTTCAAGTGATGGGATTGTTTGACCACGCCGGCCAACGTGGCATAAACACCCCTCCAGATTGGTCAATATCTAGTGTCCACGCTTTCTTCAAGAGTGCTGTCCACTAATATTTTGCTGATTGGTCCCAACTCCTCTGAAGGCGAAATTGCGTCATTTTTTTTAAATTTAGACCAATCAAATTGTCAAATCCCGCCTGTCCGAGTGCGTGACCAGCATGGTTTTATCCCTTGTCCCGCTCCTGTCTCCTCAGAAGCGAACAAGACCTAGATGTGAGAAGAACATATTCTCGAAAGTGCCCGATTTCGCACTTTGCGTAGTTTTCTTTAGGAACGCGTTGACTTTCCCTAAAGTATGTTCCTAACATATTCTTCTTACGTCCTCTACCACGTGCTCTGTTGATATAGGTAAGCTACTTATTTTACTTTCGATGTATAAATATATTCCGTGTGTAAATTTTCAATGATTGTGATTTGATTATTCAACAAACTGGTTAAAGACAAACTCAAGATGGATGGAACGGTCCAATATGAGTTTCAGATCAGCCGCCGGTATATTTGTAGAACATTGCCTTAATGTATATTGAATTGTATAAAGTGATATTTCATTGTGTAACCTTTAATGCGCGTACGGGAAAGATTCATGAGTCCCGTTAGATTTAACTGACTGCTAGATTTCCATGCCATTCTTTAGCTAGTTATTGTTCAGTTTTGATGTATTTCATTTGTTACTAATTTCCACACCTAAGCCTATTCTACTGTTTAGATGTGTTTATTATTCAATGATCCAGTTTCTTAATTTGTTAAGGTTGGTTAAATCACTCTTCTAATTTAATCCAAATTCACTGCAAGTTGATTATCCAAACTGACCGTTTTACCGATTTACAGTTGTGGTGCTATATTGTTGTATACATTTGCGCATACTGTATGGATGGTCATGGATAGAGTATTGTCCATGTCCTTGCAAATAAGACAGTTATACACATTCCTTTCAATTAAATAGACTAAACGACCGTTTGCTGTTGAGCTTATAAACAACTGTGACCTTTGCCCTCAGTTGACCACAGGAGTGTTAGACACACGCACGTAACGATTATCATGTTCGAACCTATGCTTGAACCATTTCCTTGATTTTTTCTCATTCATGATTCATTAATGAAAAGCAAGTAATTACTCTCGATTATTTTCTAGAAAGAACATTTCTAAGTTGTCAAATTCATTGACGAAGCGCATACTGTATTTTCAATCTATTAGGCTTCTTTTATTATTTTTGGTTAATTTACTTTCTTCCTCCATGCTTAGTTCTAGTTAGTTGTATTTTGAAAATTATTGACCATTACGTAGAAGCGAACAAGACCTAGATGTGAGAAGAACCTATTCTCGAAAGTGCCCGATTTCGCACTTTGCGTAGTTTTCCTTAGGAACGCGTTGACTTTCCCTAAAGTATGTTCCTAACATATTCTTCTTACGTCCTCTACCACGTGCTCTGTTGATATAGACACTAGTCCACCAGGTCTCGCTTGGTGGAGTTGACCTGGTTCATCTCCCCACACTGTCCCGCTTCTCAACCCCCTTTTCGTCGCCTCTTCTGGAGATCGCCAAGACGTCGCACTCGGAGCCCACCTGAGTCGTCTTTCAAGATTGCGTTCTTCCAAGACCCAGTTGAAGCACGAAATCCAGCTAAGACCAATTGTTATATCCATATGTTGAACATTTTATTCATTGTTGATTATTTTCTCCAGTGGTTCACTCTTGTTAATTCTACTTTGATGTTGACTATTTTTCACGGTTGGTGAAGTAAATTCATTATTCAACTTAATTCTACAGATCCATTGTCGCTTGACACTGTAGAGAGAGACCACTGTAGGATTTAATAATCTTTCGTATATTTTCCAATATGTTTCGTGAATTTTTCCTAGTTGATTTGTTGACAACTCAGTGGTTTAATTGCATCCTTTCTCTTATAATTCATATTTGATCGTACTTCCAACTGAAGTTACTCAGACTCAATTTGTGAGTTATTATTTGTTTTTTTCTTTTTATGATCAAAGTCATTGGTAGATTGCCAAACTTGAATTGATATATTACACCACTGAAGTGTTGAAATTTTCCTATGCTCTCATCCATTTACACTGTTTTAACTTAAATTTTAATGATTCATTACCGATACTGTTTTGTTGATTTTTGATATGACCACATAATAACAATAAATATTTTGACAGCCGGTAAAGAGGATCAAACTAATTTCGCTGTCCGCTGTGTTTCTATAAAAGAGCAAAGTTCCGTTTTTCAACAATCGAACCATTCGCAGGCTCTTAGTAAAACAGAGGTACAACCTGTGACATATATTATTCACCCGATAAATATCCACCAATAATTAGTTTTCTTCAAAATGAATTTATTATTTAGTATTTATTTAAGTCCTCAAGTTTTCCTTGGGGATGGGGGTGTGGATTTGAAATAATTTTATGACATTTTTTCTTCGCCACAGTACCTGTGATAACCAATGTACATCAATAGATGTGTACCGGCTGTGTGGATTTACTCATAAACCAGCTACGATGTTTTACAGCGGGGATATTCAGCAAGCGAGTCTAGGGTAGTCCCATTGCTATGGATATACCGAGTACCGCGTCGATGCATCGGCGCGGTCTACCCACTTTATAACTGAATTGGTAAAAACTACACGGGGGGGGGGGGGGTGACAGTGGCTTGTGGAATAGAGATGTTTAAAAATGAATGTTTTTATACATTCTATTATTTTCAAAAATAAAAGAGGAGACATGCCCATTTGAACCCGTCTGGATTTGCCAATAGGAAAGTGTGCGGTAATTGGCTTATGTTTTCATAATGTGTACCCGTATACTTGTGTGTATGATGACTGAAGACACTATAGACTATTGGTAATCTAGAATAAGTCAATCACATCACATTCATTTCCATACTTAACAAACAAAGAATTAACAAACTTTATATTAAAAGTGCATTAAACGATGAAGCAGTAAATGTTAAATTCATAGCAAAATAAATTAATTAAATAGAGCATGGGGGCTGTTTGTATAAACAGAAGCTTGTTAAAAACAGCCAGACAGACAAAAAACACAAACAAAAAGGACAGACAGACAAGAGACAAGACAATAGGTAGTTGACACGATACAGAGTAAATATACTGATGACAGAGGCAATTAAAATAATGAAAACATATCAAATGGTTGTTAAACAAAAACAACGCAATGGCAGAAAAGAGATATTTGGGAGAGGACTAAGACGCATAATGAGAGAACATAAATGATTCAATTTTACATGAAACTTACTTGGTATGAAGTTAATGGCATCTAAACATCCATTGAAATATATCTGTCTAAAATGCTATAATCTTAGCAAAATTAGTACAAAAAGAAAAATAATATTTCCCAGCAGAATTTTCGTCCTCTGGGGACAAAAAAAAATCAACATTAGAACTATACAAATCTCCTCGAAATATGACATGACGTAATAAGTTTGTTAAGAACGTCTGCGATTGGCTGATGCTCGTCTAGACTGTGGCATTAGTACCCGCAATAACTATAAATATTTACTGAAGTATATAAGAATACTTGTGTGACCGATGCTTTGTCGGGGTTGGAGTGAGGTGGGGTGGTGGTGGATACGGGTTCGAACGACAACACCCACGGGCTATGCCGCTATATAGGGTTCACAGGTCTTTAGATTGGATCTTAGGTGTATCATTGTTATAGGGGGAGAGGGGTAAAACCATGTTATGTCACTTTGTAAATATACAAGTCAGCATTCACAGCTTCAATCAGCAGATCAACTCATCTGTACAGACAGGATTTTTTCTGGAGAACAAGGATTTCGTAGATGGAACATCAATGACACTAAAATGAAAGCGCTAATTTATGTTTTTCTTCGACAATTTATTTCATCAGTGAGGGAACAGGGACCAAAGCCTCTCTTTTTTAGGACTTAGAATTAAAATATAAATATTAAATGCATTTTGAAAAACCCACTAAATATTGGTGGGAATTTTTTTGTTTTTGTTTGGGGGGGAATGTTTCGTTTCTTAGATGATTTTTGTATTTTTGGGGACATATTTGAATAATTTGTAAACCTTTAAATAAAGTTTTAACGCGGACCGTAGTAAAAGATTTCTGGGTCAACAAAATTGAGGTGGGGCCATCCTATGGACCATCAAGACTTGACAAAAAGTGTGGATTTATATGTTCCCTCCCCTCCCGGGCTTTACACACTTGTACATCATCCCTTTGCAGCAGTCCTTGGTTATCATAACCTGCCAAAACAACAACAACAACAGCAACAACAACAACAACAACAACAACAAAACTAGTTGGTGTTGTGTTTTTAACATCACAGTTTTTTGTAGTGTAGGGAAAATAGGCCCGGTAGCCTGGCACATGAAAATTTAATTAATTTTGATGATTGCATGTATACATAAGATGGGAATTTACACAACCGGTGAAAATCGGCCATTACTGCAACGGTCGACATTATTCACTGCATGATCTTCATGATGTCAGGTTGAATACAACAGCATTTAAAACATGTTGATGGACTGGTTAACTCGTTATCTCTGACTTTGGCTCAGTTACAAATGAGTTATGACTGTATAGTTGCCATAAAAAAATGAATTAATTTTATAATTTTGTTCTGAACCAACACAATGAATATGGCGTCATCTCCCCCACCTCCCACCCACACACGTAGGGCCATTAACAATTGACAGCACTAGTCTGTTTTGGACACTAGCCAATACACGATAGCTGTGCCAGAATTATACATGTAGACTTATATCATGATGTCGCAGTTAAACAATACAACTTGTTGAACGAAATACACAACAATATAAAGCAGAGACCATTTTTACACAATCATTGCCTCTATGAATAATAAATACTATAACCGTGCAGCCATCTTGGTTTTACTCCCATACAAATCAACGTGACCAAAACGAGGCTGGCAGGAAAATAGTCTGGCCCCTCTAGATGAGAAATAGCGCTATAATCATACTCGAGTGCAGGGAATTTGACCGCGGCATGAAAAAGGTAAAAAAAGTAAATAAAAATGTCAATTACAACTACTTCTTATTGAAGATGTATCGCCCGTGCTTTTCGCTATTTTAACGGCAGCTTTCCCCCTTTTTAACGGAAGTTTAATTTTTCATTGGAACATTGATTTTAATTGATAAAGTAAACCCGAGGAGGGGGCGGGGGGAGGCAACATAATGAACCCACACTTTATGTCTAGTCATGATGGTCCATAGGATCACCACTATACCTCAATTTATTATTTGGCACATGACACAAATCTTGGACTGCGGTCCACGTTAACACTTTATTCAAAGGTTTACGAAATAGCCTGTATAAATATTTGTCAAACAATTTCCCATAAATAATTCCCACCAATAATCTTCAAAATGGATTGAATATTTATATTTTAATCCGAAACATCAAAGTCCTAATAAAAGAGAGGCTTTGGTCCCTGTTCCCTCACTGATGAAATAAATTGTCGAAGAAAAACATAAATTAGCGCTTTCATTTTAGTGTCATTGATGTTCCATCTACGAAATCCTTGTTCTCCAGTACATCCTGTCTGTACAGATGAGTTGATCTGCTAATTGAAACTGTGAATGCTGACTTGTACATTTACAAAGTGACATACCGGTAACATGGTTTTACCCCTCTCCCCCATAACAATGATACACCCACGATCCAATCTAAAGACCCTTGGGCCCTATAGCTGCATAACCCGTGGTTGTTGTCATTCGTACTCGTACCCACCATCACCCCACCTCACCCCAACCCCGACAAAGCATCAATGGATTTTTGTTGGACTTTTTTCATCGCCTATAAAATCATCCAAATTGCGACCCCCTGAAGTTCTGATGCCGTACCAAGAACACTAAGTGTCCCCCCGGACACACACGCCTACCGGGCAATGAGCGACCAGAGTAGGGCTTATACCTTATATTTTGTGTAGGCGTCCGTCTCTCCCTCATAAGCTTAGTCTGCAAAAACTGGAGTATCAAATTAAACACTAGTGATGTGAATTTAATTCTTTCATGGTGTTGGACGAAGAACACCAGTGGGTGTACTTTTAACACCACGGTTTTTGCAGTGAAAGAAACACTTTTATTCATTTATTTATTTATTTATTTTTTGGATTTATTAATTTGAGTTGTTAATTGTTTTTTTATTAAGTTTTTGGTTTGATGTTTAATAAGGTTGATAAAATAAGGTTGATAAAATTTTATGCACAATTGTTTAATTTTTCCTGTTGAAATTAGGCCTCATGTTGCCGAAAATATTAGGCGACGACATAGACTCGTGAAGTTGATTTATTTAATATCCATTACAATTCGTCCAAATGTCACAAACAAGACTGATTGCTTTTTCCCCATTATAACAGGTCATCATTTTTTTTCTGAGGCCGCAAAATGCTTTACTAGTACTTTGGAGATCATTATAGATAGCTCAATAGCCCCACAGCTGAATACGTCGTCTTTCTATCATTTTTTCTATTTAATTTTCTCTTTTTGAAAATCTATCCCTGCCACATTATCGTTATGTTAATATAAATGTCTCTTTGTCAGGGTCGCAGAAAAAGGGGGAATGGGGAACACGATTCATTTTTTTTTATGATTACCTGTATATTGCAAACTCCTACATATAAATGTCCAAAACACAAACATGGCGACGTTGGTCCTCATTGGTCAGTTTTTACGTCATTACGTTAAACGTTTGAAGCGGTCGTCTGTGATTGGTGAAAGTGTAATTTGCATATATGCGTACATTTAGATTGTTGTTCTTCTATAAGCCTTTGATGCATTAAATATGCATCGCCCTTTTTATACCGGAAATTTAAGGAAATGTTTGTTTTCATTTCAACACTGATAATTTCCTTTTCGAAAAGAAAAAAATAATACTTTTAAATGATATACTTCACAAAATAGATGTCAGAAGCTTGGTTTTATAGTACAAAAACGGTCAACCTGAATTTATGACCCATCATAAATTAATTTCCGTACATATTTAAGTAAAATCATGTTTCTCACGATTATTTTGAGAAAGTATTTAATTTTACAGTATTTGTATTCACTTCCTCAAGCAAAATAGCATAGTGAAAGCTGCCGTTGATATAGTGAAAAATACGGGCGATACATCTTTAATATGACATGAGTCCTTGACTTTATCTACCTGTTTCATGCCACAGCCATTTTTGCACAATTTCTCACCTAGACGGGCCAGACTATTTTCCTGCCAGCCTCGTTTTGGTCACGTTGATTTGTATGGGAGAAAAAAGAGATGGCTGCACAGTTACAGTATTTATTATTCATGGAGGCAAGGATTGTGTAACAACGGTCTGTGCTTTCTATAGGGGTTTTATCAAAAGAAGAAGTACTTTCCCCCCATTATAACAGGTCATCATTTTTATTCTGAGGCAGCAGAAAGCTTTGGTACTACTTTGAAGATCATTAATTATAGCTTTTATTACCTCATAGCTGAATACGTCGTCTTTCTATCAAAGGGTTTCTCTTTTTGGAAATCCATCCCTGCCACATTATCATTATAACTACCTGTAGGCCTATTCGCCTTAGTCACGATAAACACGAAAGTGAGGCTGTAATTCTCACAACCACACTCTGTAGCTTACATGCTGCGTACACCAGCGAGAAGGCCAAATAATCTGATAGTTCCAAAGACAAGTTCTTGCATTCCTGACATAAGGAATTTAAAAAAAATGGATGTAGCTATTTCCATTAATTTACTTACAATTCAATGACATTTGAAGGCGAGGTTGCTTCTGCAAACAGACACAATTAGGTAGGTTACTACAATGAGCATGTACAGTTACACAAGGTGTTAGCCAGGATTTAAAACTAAGGTGTCCAAATTTGAAGGCAATTT
This sequence comes from Zoroaster sp. YZ-2022, assembly GCA_029582265.1. Lineage (NCBI taxonomy): Eukaryota > Metazoa > Echinodermata > Asteroidea > Forcipulatida > Zoroasteridae > Zoroaster > Zoroaster sp. YZ-2022. The sequence continues at coordinate 48,179,012 of CM055818.1, read as the reverse complement.
CAAAACAGGGTGTCCAAATTGTTCACTTACAATACATTTACATGTAAATGACAGATGAAATAGGGTGTCCTAAATTGAAGCAAGGTGTCGAAAAGACATCCAGACACCCCCTCTGGCTAACACTATGCGGTACACAACCTCTTGTATTCATACATAAGATGGCTAACTGAATAAGGTGAATAGTTGAAACCCCTGCACATAAAATCATGACTGTACAAAACACAAACATGGCGAAGTTGGTCCTCATTGGTCAGTGTTTCCGTTCATCACGTTAAAACATTTTGAAGCGTCGTCTGTGATTGGTTAAAGTGTAATTTGCATATATGCGACATTTATATTTGTTTTATTTTATAGGCCTTTGATGCATTACAGAGGTATCGCTTGTGTTTTTACCGGAAATTTCTGGAAATATTTGTTTTCAATGGAACACTGATAATTTCCTTTTTGAAAGGAAAAAATGAATACGTTGAAATGATATATTTCACAAAATAGATGTCAGAAGCTTGGTTTTACAGTACAAAAAAGGCCAAACCGAATTTATGACGGGACCCACCATACATTCATTTCTGTACATATTTAACGGGGTGCCATGGCCGAGCGGTCTAGCGCATCAGACTTGTGTTGTGATGGCTGAGTCGTCAGAATGTGGGTTCGAATCCTGGCCGCGACCATAGTACTTGTATCCTTGGGCAAGACAGTGACAGTGTCCAGTGAAGTCACTGGACAGTGAAGTCACTGGACAGTGAAGTCACTGGACAGTCACTGAAGTCACTGGACAGTGCTCCTCTCTTCACCCAGGAGTATAAATGGGTACATGTGAGGGTAGAGGTTGATATTGTGGTTGAAAAAGCTTCCGATGCGCTACGGTAGCTCGGGGCTGTATACTCCCCAGGGAGCTGAGAAAGTTTAAGGACTGATATTGGCCCAATGACCAGGGATAATAATGTAAAAGCGCCTTGTATCCTTTGGCAATTTGGCGCTCTATAAATGTTGTTGTTGAAAAAACAAGATGGCTGCACAGTTATAATATTTATTATTGATGGAGACAACGGTCTGTGCTTTCTATAGGTGTGTATTTCGTTCAACATGTTTTATTGTTTAATTACGACATCACGATATAAGTCTATATTTCTGGCACAGCTTTCGTGTTTTGGATGTGGAATGGGACTTAATAACATTTGCAGTTAAGGGACTACCTTTTGTTGAATCCCTACCACTGAATACCGGTAAAGAGCCCCACCCAAGGGACGGATCTTGGGTGACAATAGACCCTTTTGGCGGCCATCTTTAGTTTTGTAATACATATGTCTATGGGAATCAAAACGAGGCTCGTGTCCAAAATAAACTGATATGGTTAAAAGCCCAACGTGTGTGAGTATGATGTGAGAGAGATGACGCCATGTTCATTGTGTAGCTGAACCAAAGTCAGAGATAACGAGTTAACCAGTCCATCAACATGTTTATTTCTAATGCTGTTGTATTCATCCTTTTGGAGACACATCCTGACATTATAATTGAGATCAGACAGTGAATAATGTCAACCTTCGCAGTAATGGCGATTTCATTACCCAATATGCAAAACATGCACCGATACATGTTTTCTCATGATTGGACAATTATAATTACGTCGTGATACCTATGCAAAAGCCCTGTCTGTAATTGGCTGATTTTCGCCCGGTATTGTGGCGTCGTATGAATTCCCATCTGATGCCAAACTACTAGGCCCATCTTCCCCAAGGAAAACCAAGGACTGACAGAGCCGTTGGAAAAATATTTGGCTCTGTACATGGGTTTAAACCCGAGTGGGGGTGTATTCACACCAGCTTTTTGCCCAGTGGTGATGGTCCGTAGGATCACCCCTCCCCTAAATTTTTGGAGGCCAAGGGAGCAAATTCGACCAGGCTCCTTGGTAACACTTTATATAAAGGTTACAAATTATTTAAGGACAGCATTGTTTTCAAATGTTCCAAAGATAATTCAATTTTTCCCCAAAAATAATTCAATTTTTTCCCCAAAAAAAATTTCCCCCCAAAAATGTCAAATAGAAAATAACACAAAAATGAAACATTTCCTTAAAGAAATTCCCCGATGAATTTTCATAAAAAAAACAACAACATGTATTTATTTATTTCTAACTATTTCAAGGTCCTTAAATTTAGCTTCGGGGATTTAAAATTTGAAATTTTGAATCATCCCGCAGTTCTTAGTTTTTTGATTTACTTAAAAAAAAATAGGTTGATACAAATTGTATGTGTAATTTTTTTCCGTTGATAAACGTTGCTTAAAAATACAATGGCGACAAAAGTACAATGGCGCGCGACGTAGATATTAAACGTTGCTTAATAGAACAGTAGCGACAAAGGAACACTCGTTATGTTAATTTATTTATTATCTATTATAATTTGTCCAAATGACATCAACTTGTTTATTGCGTTTTGTCAAAACAAGACTGGTCATCATTTTTTTATGAGGCTGCGAAAGGCCTTACTTTGGAGATCGTATTTTTTTTTTATTACCATTCTATTTCATTTTCGCTTTTTTAAAATCCATCCCTGCCACATTATCATTATGATAATATAGATGTCCCTTCGTTGTCTTTATGTTCCTTTGCCCGTCTGATTGTCCTAGTTTCTGTAATATAGTTTTGTTTGTCCTCGTTTTCTTTGTTTTGTCAAGTCTCCTGTCCATTGTATACTCGATGATATTATTACAGGCATTTCTACATAAGTCCTAGGTCTTTTGACTATGACTCCATAATTGCTTTTGTAATTTTCTGATCCTTTTGCCGTTCTTGCATTGAATTTTCTTTAAATCTCGCCCAATATTGTACACTGATTAACATTTTGGTTGCATTTTGGAAATAAATATCGATTTGAATTGAATTGAATTGAAAAATAATTACTTGTATACTGCAAACTGTAAAACAAGAAGAGGTGATTACACATGGTGTTACCTGTATTAAAACTTAATTGTCTTATCCTATCCATCATGCAAAGCTTCAAATCACATGTACATTCATACTGCATGTCTGCTCTTTACAAAAACCGGGCTATTACAATAACACCAATTTCGTCAGCATGGTATTCATATTGGACGAGTTGCCCCATGCAATATGAACAACATTTCGTTATTAACATCTCAGTTTGTGACTGCTTTTCAATAGATCTAAAATACATTAAAGGGGCAGTATCGTCACGATCAGAGCAGACTTTCAACAGGGCATGGAATCGGTGTCCTAGTTTAGGATGAACACAGTGAATGGAAATTACTGGTTCATTTATGCAGCAGCAATGGTAATATGACCTTATCATGTAGGTATTATTTTCAGCCACTGAGTTAATCTCAAACTAGCACTCTGATTCCATGCCCTGTTGATCGTGACGATGTTGTTCCTTTAAAGGGGGACTGACATCCTTTATTGTGTGTGTACTTAAGTCGTTTTGTTTTTGAGACCCACCTGTGTCTATTTAATCATTGATTTCTGAGTACAAGTATTTTAAAACAATGTTTGAAGTGTTTGGGGAGGCAACCCCACCCATGGTGGAAGCTTCATTTGCATAAGATATGTGACGTAAGGTCGGGAAGATCCGATGTGTCCATGATGTACATGTACATACAAACGTTTCACACACGTAGCGTCGATTTCATTTCTTCCGTGATTTTTGTTTCCGGAACTAATAAAATGCCGGGAAGATGTGTTTCTGCAGGATGCAACAACACCACCAAAGACGGTGTTAGCCTTCATCTGTTCCCAAGTGACCCAAAAATCGCCGTATTTGGACGAGCAAAGTTCGACTGACAAGAGTAAAGTGGTCAGGTCCATCGGCTCACATAGTTTTGTGCAGCGATCATTTTGAGCCGAGTTTTGAGCCGAATTTCTCTTCCCGACATGACGTCACGAACAGCTCCTCCGTGCAGGGCGTAAAAGTGGGGGCATTTTACAATGGTAAAATAACACTCTCAAAAACAATAAAAACACAAAACAAAAATTGTATTGATCTTTTACTGATATAAAAGAATAAAACGATCACATATTTAACTGTTTGATTTAAATCCATGTCAGTCCCCCTTTAATAAAATGTATTTGTAGACGACATTTCTTCTACCTTTTTTTTCATGTCGCGACCATTTTTGTTAAAATCCCTGCACGTGAGTATGATTACAGCGCTGGTAATTCTCAGATAGAGGGGCAAGACTCATTATTTTCTAGCCTCAGTTTGGTTCCGTTGTTTTGTATGGAAGAAAACAAAAACAAGATGGCGGTACAGTGATAAAAAAATATCATTTCATTGGGTGCAACAAGAGTGAACACAAAAATGGTCTGTACCATCTGTAGGTGTGTAATTCCTTTTTAGAACAGCTTGCGGAGAGTAATCTATACTATTCTGGCTCTCGTGCGTGGGGGTACGGAAGGGGACTAGATAAAATGAAGTTAGATTTGTATTAATGGTAATACTTTGTGTCGAATCCAGAGAAGTAACACTAGTGTGAGTATTCTCCTTCCCACTCCACCCTATCCCAAGAGTATGTTGACACAGGATCACGTGTCATTGCGCTAGAAAGTGCTACAGGAGTGGTGGGAGATGAGATAGGCGTCTATTTATTATTTTTTCAGACCGGTTATCCTGTGAAAGTTTCAGTTAATAACCAGTGGTGTAGCCAAACTTGGGGGGGGGTGCCCGCCCCCACCCCACTTGTTGACAAAACAGTGTCTGTCGGTAAATTCACAAACGTGTTGGTATTTCTGATTGACAAAATTTGTCGGGTTATTGAGTTTTTTGTGGGTAAAATAAAAATAAAAATTGCCCCCCACTCTGAAAATCCCGGCTATGCTACTGCTAATAACATTCTGTCGAGAAAATAGTGAAAATGCATTGCGAAATTTCATTATATTACATATGATGTATTCATCGAAGGTATTATACGCTATATATAATATAAGAACTGTTCATTATCATTATTATTAGTTCGTCACCAAGATTTACAAGATCATAAGTGGGGATGGATAACATTTAACATAATAGAATCTGAAATGTTCAATATTTCAAGGAATGTCTAATACCATCATCTACTTCAACACCAAGTAAGGTTCATTTAAACATGTGAACATTGAGAATACCAAAGGTAGTCTATACAGAGGCCAATGTCATAGAGCTGCTAAACAGATCAAAATGCTTACCAGAAATATTTGCTTAGCATATTTTCTTGATTACCAGCCAAACTTGTGCATAAAATTTTATAATGCTTAGCGAAGAAAATGCATTATCTACTTATCAGCTCTCTGGGGGTCAAGCACGGTTGTTTTAGGCATATGGACGGTGGTCTAAAGGCATGAGGGGATGCATCCTCTATCTCTCTCTCCCTCCTCCAATTGGTGTACGTACACTTTATTTCATTAACACAGATGATAAATGTCATAGTTATAATAAATTCTCTTTGAACTCAGCGAAGCAGTCAAATAAACACAAAGCAATTACCAGTATTTGGATATGTATAAGGTTTTGACATTTCCCGGCTCGGTTCAGAAATGCGTCGGCTCAGACCAAAATAGCTGTGGTACTTTTCTCTGAATTATAATGTGTTTTTCTTCTCTGGCGCAAATGATTTTAGCCCAGTAAAGATCAAGGCTTACTGCAATCAATTAGCTGTCAGTTTTAATCATTGAATACCATTTGGAGCGTAACCACCCCTTTGTTAGTTACGATGTACCAATTAAATATACATACTAGTGTTGCAGTGTCGATCCATCAATATACACTTTGGCATCAAACCCGTCCATATGACAGCTCCCGGTTTTCCTTGGCCAACGATGATCCCATCGTTGGCCACACTGACTGTTGTAGGTTGCTGTGCGTATTATATATCTCCCTGGACCCTGGTATGTTTTGATCGGCAAACGATGACTTCGTCATAGCATTGGTTTACAATTGGCCAAGACCTTCACTGGTTTTTATGCACTTTGTGTTGTGTTGAAAATTGGATTATTTATCCAGATATTATGATTTATACTAGGGACAGTATCGTCACAATCAGAGGAGACTTTCAACAGGGCATGGAATCAGTGTCCTAGTTTAAGATGAACAGTGACTGAAAATTACTGCATTTTGTGTTGTTTTCAGAATCTTAAAAGGACATAAAAAGAGCAATATCGTCACGATCAGACTTTCAACAGGGCATGGAATCGATGTCCTAGTTTAAGATGAACAGTGACTGAAAAATTATTGGTTCATTTATGCAGCAGCAACGGTAATATGACCACAGGGGTATTATTTTCAGTCACTGAGTTAATCCGAAACTAGCACTCCGATTCCATGCCCTGTTGATTGATACGATATCGTCCCTTTAAGTCTCTGAGTAGGTGACATTTCATGTCAAAGTATAGGCCTACGAGATGGAGGCTAAAAACGGCTCGAAAAGTCTTCCTAAACTAGAATGTAGACCCCAAATAGCTTTACAAAAATACCCCCGATACACGTGACATTTTCTTGCACTTGATGCACCATTTGTTTAAACAAACCCTTATATTTTCCTAGGGATCAGCTTCACCTTAAAAATGGGATTTTTAAAAAGACACCCTGCACATAGTTCTCAGTCTGCTCACAATGTTCAACAAAAATGCGATATACAGTGGTATAGAGAATGAGAAGATGACAGACAAAGTAATGCAGTGAAAAGTGTATATCAAAGATCGCGGAAAGTATTAGTTGTCAATAAAATATTGTGTTCAAAATGTAAATTCATTGAATACACAAACTAAAAGAATGTAAAAACTAATAAAATATAATTATGTATTCAAATAAATATATGTATACTATATATCCTTCTTGTGAATATTGAAGAATATGTACTCCTGACAATACAGTTGAATACGAGTATTGAATCCAAATACCCCAGGCGTGTTAAATGACATAATTAGATGTAAAAAAACAAGAGCAGTCACGAACAGAGTGCATGCCTCCACAACATGTTATGTATTTATTAATCTGAACAATAAGTAAGTATTAAATTAATCTACAATTATAAGTGTCAATAGCATTTAATCTTTCCCTTATTGGCCTATTACTCGCCAATTAGGCCTATTGATTTTTGTTTTCACAAAATTAACCTATCCATGATCGACCGCGGGCATCTGCTTGATTCGGTTGCCAGTGATGCGTACTAGTTGCCTAGCAACGCACAATACAAGCGGGGATGATGTTGCCAGCAAAATTCTCCGTGAAACTAGGGCAAGCTTGTTGGCAATTTTTATGGATTAAACCCAACATGTATGACCATAGAGAAAGGATATGACCTCAGGCTGGAGACATTCAAGTGTTGTAGCAATGGAGATCTACTTCCCTCTGGCCTTCAAGGCCATAATTAATGAATTTTTATCTTAAAGCTTGGCACCATTTTTGTCCTTATTGGAAATAAGCAAATCGCATTTTTTTTCAAATACAATTTAAAAAAAAGAAAAAAAAATCGTTTTTAATCAATCAATTCGTAGTTTTTCCCCCAAAAAGGAGACAAACTAAGTTAGGGGTGTCAATTGGTACTCCCTATAAACCTCCTTCATAACAGAACAGAGGTCAATCCATAACACATACTATATTTATAAAATCAGTCTCTAAAGATTCTGTATGGAGAGGCAATTGCCATCCCTTACAAACCTCCTTCATGACAGAACATAGTTAAATGTGGTTGCTCCACAAATAAAACATTGGTTTTTCAAGATTAAAATGAATATTTGTTGGCGGGAGTCTTGTGGATGTGAAATTGAATTGAAATTTATTTGAGAATCGTTACTTCCAATAAGGACAAAATGTTTCCAATTGCGTTTTACTTTATGAAACGTTGATACACATAATTATTGATGCCGATCATCCTTTGAAATTATTTCATCTGAATTACTTTCATCGTAGAAAAATGTAAAAAAAAATCTCTTTTTCATACACTGTGATGACACTTTCACTAATGGTTAGATTAATAATACATTTCTAAAAGCAATATTTAGAGGGTTGAAATGAACGTATTTTATACAAAATATCAATGTTGTAACTTTCCTTTAAAATGATTGAAATTCAGCAACATCGTCACGGAGGGGAGCGGCGACGGCGATTTCATGTTTTGTTTTGTTCTGTTTGTTTGCTCATTGTGTGTATAATGGCTGGCATGGGGATCCGTTCCGTTCCCTCCCCGCAGATTGAAATAGCTGTCGTGTAGAAATTATCTTGCATTCAGATTGTTTCGTATTCATTCCAACGTGGACATTCATCTTGTAAATTATTTCACTAATTTTATTAAAACGATAACACCTGAAACGAAAAACATTTCAAGGGATGTTTGATAACATCATCGACTTTACACCAAGTAACTTTAAATGTTTTTTTTTTCAATGCAAACCAATTTGCATTAAACTGAAACCTTTATTGGTTGATTTCTAGTTATTTTTGCTTTTAGTATAGCCAAGAAGACCTGTGGGAGTAAGATGGTCAAGTCTATATGTTAAACTTGTTCTGTCTCACTCTGTACACTTGTGATTTCCTCGGTAAATTTACCTTAAGGGAAACTTTGCTAGCGCCCAACCCTAGAATTAAACCAGTGATCACAATACAATAATTTAGTATTTATATTTTACTTTATCATCAAATAAGAAAAATTCTGGGGAGATGAATGATCTTATGGACCACCCCAGGCCAAAAAGTGTGGGGGGCGGGGGGTATGTATCCCCCATCCCCACGGGATTTACGCCCGTGGACTCTTGTGTCTGAGCGATTGCATTATCCTTGCACGATAATAGGACAACCAGCATGTAACATTAACATCACTCATAGTCATATTCCCCAATGGTCGATTCAGCTACTAAAGTAAACAACCAATAACATACATTGTGGGATTCACCGCAATAAATAAACAGTCATAGCTAACATTGCTAAATACAATTTCTTTTTTAAATTATTAAAAAATACTTAGAAATGATTGACGTCTAATCTTTTATATTGTTCTCAATCTAATGCGGATTGTCCACATGCCCGTCGGGTTATTCTCAACCCAATAGAAACCATCTTTTATATACACTAGTGAAAACACCCACCCCGGAAAGCATCCATATTGAAGAAAAGGCCCTACGCTTGGAAGCAAATTAGGGCTACATTTACAGGGCCTGTACAGTGTATCCAGAATACTTGGAAGTATAGTTGGAAGTTGGAAGTCAAGGATCCCAGGTCATGCTATTTGACCATTTTTACATAATCCCTCAAATCTTTGTTTTTCAGAAAACATTTAGGGTTATACAATTATGATAAACAGCTCGGCGCATGAATTTGTCACTATTTAGTGGGGTGCACTATTTGGTGGTGTTCCCCTATTGGACTTGCGTCAATGATATACCGATATGGGTTTATTGGATACATTATTTATAAGACGGACTTGTGCGCAGTCGGAGCGTGTTGAAATGCAAAGCAAATTACCAGTGACAATCACTCTTGAACTATCTGTTCCTTCAGTGGTAGCTGCTGTGGATTTGTGTTACAAAATTTTCTCAAGTTTACATGAATACAGCACAGCTACAGACGACAATGCGTGGATATTTGATCCTTGCAGTTGGTAAGTAACTTAATCATTTCATTTCTTAACATTTATTTCCCTTCCAACAATAATTAACAATATTTTTTAACGATAATTGAACAGTTTTTGATAAAAATTGGAGCATAACCAAAAAAGCCAAAGCTTGTGGTGGGCATGCCCTGATGCATTAAACATTATAAAAAGACTAACAATAACAAGTACAGTGGAAAAATCAGTAAACAATTAAACAGTAGACCCTATACAGTACGTCCCAAAAAAGTGTCACTCTAACTATTTCTGAAATTATACCAAAACCCCGAAATACATTTTGGAACTTTTTCAATTGCACTACACAGTGTGTAGTTCCTATTCAGAAGCAGTTTTGTCAATATTACCCTCCATTTATAATGGGTACCGTGTACATTAGTGTATTCTGTGACTGCAGGAGGGGGCGGGGTATAGCTCACTACAAAAAGGGGGACACTCATACTCGCCCCACTTTCCTATTATTTTATGTGTCTTGTATTGATGTCCCATCAAGCAAACATCAGCCATATTTACCGGCAATGACTTACTATTGCTTGAACGCATACCCGTGTGTTACGCATGCATCGCGTGCTTGTTTCATTGGTCGCTGTAAGCTTAGAAGACTCAATACAGTTCAACACTAAATCCAAGTTGCCCGTAAAGATGGTGTCTAGGAACTACCTATAGCTGAAGAGTTCGTTAGATGAACTGGTTACTTGGACTCGAGTTTGAACCTGAATCAAGTCACGGTTTTTTGTTGTTTTTTGTTTTTTCCCTTTGACTTGGAAGAAATGAATTTAATTTCCCACTTTGACTTGACGAAAATGACTTGGTGACAATCTCCAATAAAAAACGACCGCGAAATTTTATCAATATATACAACGGCGCTAGAGCCTCTTGGACACAATGCCAGATTGCGCTCCAACTGCTCACCTAAGTTTTGTTATCAGCCTTCCACAAGAATATACAAATACAACATCCGGAAACCTGACAAATTATTTTAAAGATGTACCGACCATGTTTTTCGCTACTTTAACGGTAATTTCCCAATTTTTATCTTTTCACAAGGAAGTGAAAACAAATGCATTTAAAATCAAACAATTCTCAAAATAACCGTAAGAAACATGGTTTCACAGAAAATACCGGTAGGCCTATGTATCTAAATGAATTAATTAACAGCGGGTCCCGTCATCAATTCATTTTGGTACTTATTTTACTGTTAAACCAAGCTTCTAAACACTATTTTGTAAAGTACTTGTTTTTCTTTCTAAACAGCAATTATCAATGTTCCAATGAAAACGAACAATCCGGAAATTGCCAGTAAAACACGGGCGATAAATCTTAAAAGTTATTGCTTATATCCAGCCCACAAAAGATGCCCAGTGATACACCTTGGACAAAATGAATTGAGACTTATCTATATTGACTTGTGACTTGATTTGGACTTTTAAATAAATGACATGTGACTTGATTTAGACTTTGACAAAATGACATGTGACTTTACTTGACAAACCGACCCCATCACCGTCCGTCCATGCATCTGTCCATCTATTTGTCGCTTTATCGAACTTTAAGCAAACATGGTGTTTGTTTTAAAATGTACTCATTCATTTTATTTGAATCAGATGTTACTTCGCCTGCCGCCCTGCCCAGTACGACTACCGCCCTGCCAAGTGAGACCACCGCCCTGCCAAGTGAGACCACCACCCCGCCAAGTGCGACCACCACCCCACCAAGTGAGACCACCACCCCACCAAGTGCGACCACCGCCCCACCAAGTGAGACCACCACCCCACCAAGTGAGACCACCACCCCACCAAGTGAGACCACCGCCCCGCCAAGTGCGACCACCGCCCCGCCAAGTGTGACCACCGCCCCGCCAAGTGTGACCACCGCCCCGCCAAGTGCGACCACCGCCCCGCCAAGTGCGACCACCGCCCCGCCAAGTGAGACCACCGCCCCGCCAAGTGTGACCAATTCCCCGCCAAGTGCGACCACCGCCCCGATTCTCGACTGCCAGTCCTGGCGGGATGCTGGTAACACCACGGATGGTGTTTACACCATCAACCCATCGCAATATCCAGAAGGCTTAGAGGTCTTCTGTGATATGACAACGGACTCAAAAGGATGGATTGTAAGTTCATTATAACACACTTTATAAACATTAATTATTATATATATATATATATATATATATATATATATATATATATACTTAAATGTAGCGGTCTATCTTGAAGTAGAGTGCTCAATGCCACATAGACAGAGCGTAATATACTTGTAGTAAAACTAGTGGAACGCTGGTAGTTGTAACTCCGAGTTTCACGCGTTATGCGATCATCAGACAACTGATAGTCACCAAGTGATTACTCCTATATATAGGCCTACACGCGCACGTACAGGTTACTCGCTCAATGATGCGTGGTAATTACCTATTGTTTGCGGGCCTTGTGTGTAAGCTTGTTTGTTGGCGGTTTGTGGTTTGTTGACGTGGTACTGTTCCTCGTCACGTGTCATCGCTTTTGAAGTTGCAGAGGTAGAACTTGTTTTCATGGCGGCATTTTGATATGAGTTCGGGTCGTTTGTTCAGGAGTATCCTCTTGTCGGCGTTTATGATGGAGAGCTTCTCTGTGAGGCAAAGGTTGCACCGTTTCGATTCGCTGTTGTATGCTTGAGATCTACAGGCTACCGACCAGTTGATGGTGAATGGTTTCTTGTTCCTTTTCAATTGCCAAATGTGCTTGGAGAGTTCCGTGCTGTTCTGGTACTTCTCATGCCTGAAAGACTGTGTGTGGTTGCCGTATCTTAGCTTGAATGGAGGCGCGGTGAGACCTATGTACAGATGAGAGTTGTTTGGTTGCTTAACTTCGGCATTGTAGATGATGTTGCTGGCCTGGCACTTTCCTTGTAGAGGGCATAGGTCTTTCTTGCGGCAGTTGCAGTCCTTACGGTCGGTCCCTTTGTCGTTCGATGAGACTTGTTTGTTGTGTGCCTTGATGATACTGGCGATGTTGGGCATGCAGCTGTAACTGATCTTGACCGTGTTCCTGTTGAATATCTTGTTCAGTTTGGAGTTCCTCGGGAAGTGCTTGCCGATGAGTTTCAGGAATATACCGCCAATGTTTGTTGTCACGTTTTTGCTGAATGGAGGGTTGAACCAGATGACGTTGCGCTGCCTGTTCCGTTTTTCCTTAGTAGGTTGGCTATCGATGTAGGTGAGGCCTTCCGTGTATCCGCTGGATCTTAGTGCGTCCTCGTAAGCTGGGGAGGCTTTCCTGAAGATGTCTTCATCGTGCGAGATGCCCGATATGCGTCGGCTGATGGAGATGGGTAGGTTCTTGATGATGTTAGGCGGGTGGTTAGACTGCTTGTGGATGTACATGGGTCGGTCGTTTGGTTTCCGGAAGGGGTAGTGCTTGCCGTTGCTCAGATTGAAGGTGATGTCGAGAAAGTTCGTGATCTTTAGGTTACCGTCGATTGTGATGCTTAGGCCGAGTTCCTTGAATAACTTTGTTATGTCCTTCCTGATTCGGTCGGCTCTGCTGCCAGTGATGTTTTTGAAGACTGCCAAGCCGTCGTCCCTGTAGAGTCCAATTCCTTCTTTCCCATACCGTTTTGATAAGGTGTCCAGGATGTAGAGGCCTACCAACTCGCACACCTCAGCCCCGTCGTAGCTGCCCATTGTTACGTCGAAGAGGTCATTCTTGCCTTTTTTCCTCCATGGCGTGCCTTTGTCGAATAGTAGAGACTTCCTGGCGTACGTAGGCCAATATATATAGGAGTAATCACTTGGTAACTATCAGTTGTCTGATGATCGCATAACGCGTGAAACTCGGAGTTACAACTACCAGCGTTCCACTAGTTTTACTAAATGTATATTACGCTCTGTCTATGTGGCATTGAGCACTCTACTTCAAGATAGACCGCTACATTTAAGCATACATCGCTCCTGTTACCAGTTGAGCACTCTCGCCTATCTGTATAAGGACGACGAAAATGGAACAGCCTCACCAAGTCAACTTCAATTACTCCATGAAAAACATCCCTATACCGCCTACAAGCACGTACAAGAAGAGACTCATTGAAAAAGTTGAAAGTGTCATCAAACGCATGAGATGGAAAGTCTTCTTCTTTCTAAAAGTTAAAGACGAGGACGACGATAGTGACGATTCCAACGACGACACACAGAACGACCATAAGTTTGGGTTCCGGAGCAGAAAGTGCCCACCGCAAATTGATGAGCTGAAACCGTTTGAAGACGACATGCTGAAAATGATTGAGAACGTAAGAACAAAGGAAGTCACCGATCAGTTTCAAGACACGCTTAGAAAGGATGTCAACAAGATCAAGAGCTCCACGAAGATGCTTATCCCCGCTGACAAGACAAGAAACCTGTACGAGACCGACCGCACCCTGTATGAAAAGCTGCTCAGAGAAAACATCACCAAGAACTACCAAACCACCAACATCAACGCCGACGCACAAACCATCGCTGCAGAACTCGAAATAGACGACCGAATGGAGACCATGGCAATGAAACAAGCATTCATAACCCTCAAAGACCACAAGGACAACTTCGAAAACAACCTACCGTGCCGACTCATCAACCCCGCAAAGAGCGAAACAGGAATTGTCAGCAAAAAAATCTTGGACAGAATCAACAACGCCGTAAGAGCTGCCATAGCGGTCAACCAGTGGAGGAACTCGACGTCAGTGATAGAGTGGTTCAAGAACATCAAGGAAAAGGACAAGCAAACATTCATCAGTTTTGACATTGTTCATTTCTACCCCTCCATATCGGAAAGCCTGCTGAGAAAAGCCATAGCCTTCGCTAAAAAACACGCTCACATCTCCCAACAAGACACCAAGATCATCATGCACGCCAGGAAGTCTCTACTATTCGGGTATAACTATCCGGTGAGCACTGTTTCACCTTTACTATTCACATTTTATATATTTATTACAGTGCTACGCAGCATCCCTACATTTATATATATATATATATATATATATATATATATATATATATATAGAGATAATATATATATATATATATATATATATATATATATATATATATATATATATACAGTGCGTATCAAAAAAGGTAATCCGAATTCAGGGCGTTAATATGCCAAGGTTATTTAGTTTGACAATTTACATGTAGTGTACCAAAGAAGAGGAACTCCTCAGCTTTCCATTGATACCTGTATCGATCCATTGCTGTCACACATGGCCGAGTACATTGTTATTGAAAATGGCAAATTCAAATCGCATTTTTGCAAGTTTGGGTAATCAGTTCAAGGCAGTCTGAAATGGACGCATCACTTGACTGCCTAGATGATTATGTAAGATTTTTAAGCTGGTGCGGTAATCGTCTGTTACGACATCCTTTTCTTCAAGTTGGGTATTTAAGAAGGGCCTGGGTTTAGGGACAGGTAGTTGGAAAGATGGTACAACTAACGACTGAACAGCGAGTTTTCGTGATTACAACATTTCACCAAACTCACAGTTTGCAGCAAACTCGCGATGCTTTCAGGGAACGTTTCCCAGAACGGGAGCCCCCAGCAGCCAAAACCATCTGGGCGAATGTTAGAAAATATCAAGAGTATGGCACTAGCCTCAACCGCAACAAGGGGAATTCTGGCAGGAGGCGCACCGGGCGATCAGAAGGGAACATTGCAGCAGTAAGGCAGCAACTTTTGGAGCATCCTAGGGACACCAGCGCAAGGCGAAATGGGCTGAGATTGCCTTCGGCGACATTCAACAGAATCACGAGATTGGACCTCCACCAGCATCCATATCGGATTCACATCCGACATCAACTTACGCCAGGAGATTTTGCTAGAAGGCTGGCGTTTGCCAGATGGTTGATAGCCCGTACCGAGAGAGATGTCAATTTTCTGCGGAATCTCGTAAACGGCGACGAAGCTGCTTTCTCCATGAACGGCAAGGTCAAGACGCATAATGTTCTTGAATATGCACCAGCAAGACACCCCCAGAATTCAATTTTGAGGTTAACATGAGTCGACAAAAGTGGACTGTTTGGTTGGGACTTTGTGGAAGTGGTCAGCTGATCGGACCGTTTTTCTTTCAAAGGAATGTCAATGGTAACATGTATCTGCAGATGCTCAATGATAACGTTTTACCGCAGCTGCAGGAACACTTTGAGCGACAGGTTCGTGGGGTCTTCAGACAACTCTGGTGGGCCCAAGATGGCGCCCCAGCACATCGCCTTATCGCTGTCCGAGATCGTCTGAGGGAACTCTTTGGCGAACGAGTCATCGCCGTCAACCATGAGGTGGAATGGCCACCAAGATCACATGACCTCACACCATGTGACTATTTCCTTTGGGGACATTTGAAGAACAAGGTGTTTGCAACTCCTCCCCGTGATCTTGATGAATTGCAGGGCCGTATTCGAAATGAAGTGGATGCTTTACGCAATAATCCGGCTATGGTGAGACGAGCAGTGCAGGACATGCTCCGTCGCTGTCAGCTTTGTGTCGAAAGGAGGTGGACATGTTGAAGGTGTTGGTGCATACAAGGGCAATGTTAGAAGAGATTCTTCTTGAATAATGTCCAGTCATTCCTAAAGAAAATCTGGTTTATCATACTGACTTTCACTAATTATCCTGCCTTGCACTGATTACCCAAACTTGCAAAAATGCGATTTGAATTTGTCATTTTCAATAACAATGTACTCGGTCATGTGTGACAGCAATGGGTCAATAAAGGTATCAATGGAAAGCTGAGGAGTTCCTCTTCTTTGGTACACTACATGTAAATTGTCAAACTAAATAACCTTGGCATATTAACCCCCTGAATTCGGATTACCTTTTTTTTGATACGCACTGTATATATATATATATATATATATATATATATAAATAAATAAAAAAGGCTGAATTGTAGGTTCACTAGTACAATGTATAAACAATAATGATAAAAGAAATAATAATACAAAATACAATCGATAATATCGACTCCCCCAGAACTTCTTTAAACTTTCTATTTTGTTCTTATTGCATAAATCTGTAAAGGTATTCCAACGACGCCAGGGTGGGACGGTTAATTTCACCCGCAGCTGGGACGAGTACCGGTATAGCAATGGTTTCGGGAACAAGACCGGAGAGTTCTGGCTGGGGAACGACATCCTCCGTCGTCTCACGGACGTAAGCGGGGATACATGGGAGATGAGAGTGGATCTTCTAGCTCGTGATGGGTCTACACCAGGGTCTGCTGTATATCAAGAATTTCGCATCGAAGAAGATACGTACATACTCCACGTGGTTGGTGGTACAGGAGACCCACGTAACCTATATGGTAAGTAGGTTTTCTGAACATACCAAATAGGACCTCTAAAATATCCTACTCGACAAATGCTTTATATCAGATAATTCCAAGCCTCGTATTGAGGGGAAAGTGTGTAGTAAAAGATACTACATGTTCAATGTGACCTCCTATGGGTCGTGTGTACCCACCCCACACCCCTTACAACCATCTTGGGTCCTCATATAGACGTCACCGTCTGCACCCAGAGTATTATAACAGATTTGGGAGATAAAAGTCTTTAATATAAAATTGGTAATTCAAAAAATAATAACAAATTGGACGAAATTTAATATTAAACTTACTTGGTGTAAAGCTTATGATGGTATCAATCTTTCCTAGTAATAATTTAGTCAGAGGTGATGACATTAAAACAATAAACAAATTATTGCCGATAATATTTGCGAAGTTTCCGACTTAGAATTCATACAATGTTCCAATTTCTGAAATGAAACAAATCTGACAAATCTGAATGAATTAAAACCAAAAATTCTCGTTGAAGAACACAATGTAATCAGTTGAATCATTCATAGGTTGATGCATTGATAAATGGATTCAAAGAAAGTTACCATATGCTTACTCGTAATTATTAATTTGTTTAACAACAAATTAATTCCAGACAAGAAATACATTAAAACAAAGAAATACAAATGGAAAATAATTACCCATAGGCGATTGAAATCACTGTCTAAAAGCAGTTTGGTCAACATTACCAATTTGTTGTACTTTCCCTTTAATTGATGAGACAACAATCAACGACCACCAATGAGAGGAATAAAATTGAATAAAAGACTAATTGAAAATGCTTAATCGAAACACAGCATCCGATTGAAATAGTCCTATACGTACATATAGGCCTACATTCTTTATACGTCAGTCGATTCATACACAAACGTGTCATTGAATGTCTGTGTATATTATTCATCTGTTTCATTCAATGATAGACCTATACTCTTATACACATCACAATTATTCTTATATTCTTGTATTCTCTTTGTTTTATTTCATTCGATGTCATGAATGCCATAAGACTGTAAGGGTTGATCTAGATTTCAAAAGGGGCGGGGTGTGCCAAAATAATTCGAAATCTTACGTTTTCCCTTTTTCACGGTAGTGCGCAGTAATTTGTCCCCCCCCCCCCCCCCACACACACACACACCGGCTGCGCTTATACAGCATAAATAGTGCGCCTTTTACCTTTTTACTAATTGTGCGCTGTTTTTTTCTTTTCAATTAATTATTGTATTTATTTATATATTTTTTTTTGTTGGGGCCGTTGCCTCTCTTGGATCTCAATGGATGACGTGTGGTTTCAATTAATTTATTTGCGTCATTTATTTCATTTATTTTGTCTGTTTCCTAGCTGATTGTCTTACTCCTGACCACAATGGACAGAACTTCTCGACGTACGATCATGACAACGATGCTGACTCTACTTACAACTGTGCAGATGAGCTGAAGGGAGGTTGGTGGTTCAAGACGTGTACGTTGTTGAATTCCTTTTCTGGTCCTCCTGACTACAGTAACCTGAATGGCGAGTATTCCCAGCCATTTAATGCACTAGTGTATAGCCGTGGCATTGTGTGGAGTAATTTAGGAAAGCCAGTAATGCGCAGTGAAATGAAAATGCGTTGTTCCTCTTAAAAGTCGCATTTCAATATCAACCAATTATTATCAAGTCATCCTTGATAACGCCTCAATCATACTTCATTCTACGAACAATCCTGTTATCCCCTATATATCCTGTTATGGGCAAACTGTTCATTCAGATCACATAAAATATTCATTTGTTGATGAGATACTGTTTGAGAGAAAATATTTATTTTATTATAGGAAAATTGGTAAAACTTGTAGCTTTGCATGGTGAAGAGGATAAGTAAGATTAATTGCGGTCACACCATGTGAAATTCTCTATTGAGTAGTAATGAGGACGATCAGAGCATACTGATCGAAACGTCGAGTTGTAACCTCCGGTTCTTTTCAGAACTAATTACATACTCAATAGAGAATTTCACATGGTGTCACTGCAATTACTCTTACTTATTAGGAAAATGGAAACTTTTGGATGGAGGGGGATATATCTCCCCCTCCCTCCACCCATTGTAAATAATCCGTTATAAAAAAAAAATAATAATATTGATATTCATTGTGTCTTATTATTTGCTTCATTATAGAAATAATATTCATGTGTAGTTGTAAATAATTTCAACATTTAATGAAGAATAAATTTGCGGCATATATAACAACTATTACAGCTATATATATGTGGTATATATTGTGTATCACGCTTGCTGTCTTTTGGTTTCGTTACATGTAAATATAAATATTCAGTTTTCAAAATTACAAATGTTTCATTTTTAATTAAAAGGAAATTATATGATTGGTTGAATTTTAAGATTAACTTATTACTTGATGTAAAGCTTATAATGATGTCAATCTCCTCTAGAAATGATTACGTCAGAGGTGATGTCATTTGTAAGAAAAGTGAAATAATTGTCAGGTTGAATTTAGGAGAGAGTTCTCTTTGCTAAATTCCATTGTAAGAATGAACACATGACAGATCTGAATGTATGTTCACTGTTATAAGTTTTGAGGCTTTGCATGGTGGAATATCGATATCGTTTCGGTTTGCGATAACAGCATGTGTTTATCTCAACTAACGTGAAGCTGACGAATGTTGAGATACGAGTTGTGCGATAAGGTTCTTTTCAGAACCTGCACCTCAGCTTCACGTTAGTTGAGATAAACACATGGTGTTACCGCAAACCGAAACGATATGTTCACTGTGTTCTCGTTAATGACACAACGTAATAAACTCAATCTTTTACATGTTGGTTGATTATAAAGCACATTTTGGTTCAAAGAGAGCAAGCATTCTCATAGAAATAGTTTTGTCACCATAACCAATCCTGTAATAAATATTTGTGAATATCTACGTTTGTATGTAATTATTGTAAATATGAGTCCTTGAATATGAGTCTCTCACAGATGGATCGCTTCGTGTTTCTGCTATTTTACCGGCAATGTTTTTTATCAGAACATCGATTCTTTCCTTAAAGAAAGGAAAATAAATATTTTGAAATTATATATTTGATTAAATTAAAGTCAGAAGCTAAGCTTTATAATACAAATTTCCTAATTTATGACAGGACCTACCATAACTTTATTTAGGACATTCACTGTAAAACCATGTTTCTTATGATTATTTTGAGAAATGTGTCAATTTTTCAGCATTTTTATCCTTTACTCAAGTTAAATAGCTATGTTGCAATGGGAATTTTGTCAAAATATCGACAACCACGGGCGATACATCTTTAATTTGGTTATTTCTTGATGATGTTAATGTTAGTATTAACCTGGTGAATAACCTCCAGGCTTGTTTGAAACGTTGTTATAATTTGAAGTAATACAGCTCTGAATAATGCAACAGTTTTGTGCTTTGTGTCTATAATTACCATGCGAATATTTCCCCTTTCAGTATCAAGTGAATGATCAATGTACTTATCAACTGTATTCTCCACCCCATCCTTCCCCCCAAAAGCCGTCTGTGTACTGATAGCAGCGAAGAGAGAATGGTACATAAAGTGTCGTTTTATTAGGTGTTCGGCTTTTCAGCCGAACAACTATTGTTATTGTTCCGGTTTTTTTTTTTTTACTTCTCCTTCTTCTTCTTCTCCTTAACTCTTCTCTACATCGAAAGTGCAAGTTAACAATATCACACAACCTTGAAACTTCACACATATAAAGACCTTATCATGTAGATGAATCTAGGTACGTCATGATCACGTCATCAGGTATCAAATTACAAGCCATTTAAGTTTTAAAAATGACTATTTGCTATCGACTGTATATCAAAATATACTAAAGCTATGATGTTCATAATCTGGGATCTGATAGATCAAGGCTTAGGCAACATTTGAAAAGTTAACGTCAAAATCGTCTGACATTTGCTTCCGGTCGTACCGGAAGGTCAAAGATTGATTTGTTTTTTCTTCAAAATTCCTTTTCTGGGCCAAAATCCCATTGACTTAAAACACACCAGACACTCGTGGTTCTGGGGCCCATTGTTTACAAACCGCAGAGACTGAGATCGTTATCTACTGGAAAACAGCTGGCGGTCTTCACGGGGACGTTTGCGGTTTCACAGGCTAAAGCTCTTGCAGGATAAAATATATTTTATAGATGTGTGGTTGGGCGTTTAAGCCAATAACGGATGCGCTACAATATTTCTAAAACCATAGATCGTATTAACTTAATACTGCAGTGTCATTTTTGTACGAATGGAAAGGGCTGTTGAAAAAGCCAATACCGAAAAGCTATTTCTTTGAAATGAGTAAGGCAACTTACTTTTGAAAACAGACGAGACAAATGAAAAGAAATAAACAAATAAATAAATCCATTACTGTACATTTATATGATGTTTCGTTTTATTTATTTATTTATTAAATAACAAATGAAACTAGAATTTGTAGACCTTGTGTTTTTTAAAGGAATATAATGAATGCATAAAATTACAGAATTAATGAATGCATAAAATTACAGAATTTACATATAAATTATACAGGTGAGCACAATATAAAATTTGTTCACAATTAATGTGTAATTTCAAACATTTGTTTGAAGTAAATTGTTAGTGTTCACTAAGATAGGAGAGCAGCCGTATAAAATGCAGAGAGGTATTACATGCCTTATTTACAAAACTAAGTAGTTTCTTTGTAAAAGTTGTTGTGAATCACAACATCATCTGAAAACATACATTTGGAAGGTCAATTATTAAAATAATTTCACATTATTCTGGATGTGGACGGCCGCCTGGACGATGAAGGGACGGATAATTGGTAATGGTATTTATTACAGCTATTGTGCAGCAGCTTGCCTAGTCTTGGTTCCAAGACCTTCTTGTTTCAAGTTCAAGTTTTGGATCCTGCCTAGACGAATCAAACTTAAACTTGAAACAGTGCCCTCTATGTTTGATTCATGACATAAGTGTATGATGGTCTTATGGACGTGAAAACACCAAGGTCTTGGAACCAAGATTACAGCTTGCCCAAATGAAAGATATAAGTGAATTCCGACATCACAATGTAGAACTATGTTTAATTGCTGTTCAAATGTTGTAAGCATTTCAACTTGCGTGAATTAGTTGTAGAAAATTTGCTTATAAATACTGCAGAACTAACACAGATGGTTCAATATTGGCAACATGAACATAAGATATTCCTAAATTATATGAAACATGCATCATTTCTGCCTGAACGAGTTGAAAACTGTACAGCAGCAATGCAACTAGTTTATCTTTTGCCCAGATGACTACGACTACACAGAGGATGTCATTCCCTAAAGTTAACAAAAAATCACTGACAATCATTCCATTCAAACATGACCATACAAACTTGGATAAACTGTCTACAATTTTAGTATGAAGACAAGGCGAATCCTACAAAGTACCAGGCACCTTACAAATAGAGGAAGGTGGTATCAATTAACACAATTTCAATGATACAAGTCATGACAAGTTGCAATTAACTATCTCTGCTGGAACTCATCACACGTTACAGCACCTTCTAGCGATATGTTTTAAGTATTACTTATTGCGTGCAAGTACTCATTTGACGAATCTTAAGTCACATTTTAACAATGATCCCAATTGATGAGGACATCAATTACCGTCACTTCCGAACACCTTGAGTTTGTTCACAAACTCTGAATTTCTAGTTTTTATTTATTATTTATTTATTATTTTTTTTACCCCCACCAGACATGCGTGCAAGAATTGAGCTCACAAATATAATTGTTACATCTACCCCTGGCTACGCGCCTGTTACATTGAAATTATGGCCAAGAAAAATGGAAAAGAAATTAACCCCCTTGCCGCTGCCACTGTGGGGAAAATACTGTTTTGACCAAAAAATGAGAAACATTCCAAACGCCCCCTAACGGTGACTTATGGAAGTTTGTATGACCTCATCTACGAAGCAATAGCACATGCTTGATATGGTTGAGGACATTTTCTATTGATTCGCATTGTGAAAAGGCATATTACAGGGACTGTACATAAAAGCAGTCTTCTCTCTTAATGTTAAAGAGCTATATGGCGGACAAGTCTTTTTTGAGTGAAACCCACTCTGATTCAAGTGAAAAATATAGTAAAAGGCTACCAATTCACTCTTTATTACACTACTAATTTTACTCTTTATCCACTCCAAAAAGACTTGTCCGCCATATTGCTCTTTGAAAGAGTGGTTTTTACTCTTTTACATTAAGAGAGTTGGTTATTTATTTATTTATTTATTTCATTTATTTACTCAGGGTATGCCCAAACAGTTATAAACTGATTTCCATTGGGGCTCTGCATATATATACATACAATTAAAATACATAAAAATACACATGAAAATAACATGACGCGTAATTAAACAATTATACAATATTACTTAAAATATTAAATTATAGTTACTTTACTTCAGACTCATTTTGTAAGATTGGGTCTCAAAATGAGTCTTAATTTTGTTTCCACTTTTTGATTTGTTCAGTTAAAAATACGAAATTATCATTTTCAATTTGCTTCTAAAATAAAAACACAGTTCTACTGTGTAGCATGCATTATTCATCAGACGGACTTGTGCGCAGTTGCAGTGGGTTATAACACAGAGCAATCGGTGATAATCGACTCTTCTGTCTGTGTTCCTTCGGTGGTAGATGCTGTGGAGTTTTCTTATAAAATTGACTGCGTTGCTTTCATTACTTATCAGACGGATAAGCGTGCAGTCGCAGTGGGTTGGAATACAGCAAATCTGGGCTCCTTTTGGTAGTAACTACTGAACATTTTTGTTATCAAATTTCTCAAAGTTTACATGACTATGGCACAGCTACAGATGACAATGCGTGGATATTTGGTTCTTGTAGTTGGTAAGTAACTTATTTAGTCTCTTTTGAAAAATATAAATGTTTTTTTTGATAATGTTAAATTTATTTGGTGTTAAGCTGTTTATGGTAGCAATCTTCCCTGGAATAAAAATCTGAGGTGTTGTTATTTTTTCTGAGGGGTACCATGGCCACCGAGCGGTTCAGTGCATCGGAATTGATAGCTAAGTCATCAGAATGTGGGTTTGATTCCTATCCTCGACCATGGTACTTAGGTCCATGCGCAAGACACTTTACCGTAATTGTTTCTCTTCACCAAGTAGTGTAATTGGGTACTTGTGAGAGTATAGAGGTTAATATTGTGTTTGTAAAAGCCTCAGATTCAGAAGCGCTTGGGTTGCCGCCAGGGAGCTGAGAAAGATTACAGGAATGATATTGGTTCAGTGACCACGGGCATAACGTAATCATAATGTTAGTAATGTTGTTGTTGTTGTTGTTAAGAAAACTTAAAAACCACTGAATTTACTGGATACAAATATCCAGGGATGAACACTGGCGTAAATCACGGGGGGTGGGCTATATATATATATATATATATATATATATATATATATATATATATATATATATATATATATATATATATATATATATATATATATATATATATATATATATATATATATATATATATATCCTTTCACGTTTTGGTGCGGCAATGTCCCAAAAATTACAAAGTCCAGCTAATTAATATGCGCATACCTAATTTCAGGACTTTGTAAATGTTCTTTTTAGCTGAAACTTTACAGGAATGGTTATCTTGGACAGTATTTTGTATCTGCACAAATTAAATTAATTGGCCAGTGCAGCTGTCAATCAGAATCAAGCACGTTTTAAATATCGCTTTTATACAGTTTCAGACATCCGAACTTCATACGTGTTTTTTTTTCCCTTTATCTTTCAAAATTATCTTTTAAAATTCGTTCGCTTTTTAAATTAAATGTTTGGGTCTCTTGAGCTAAACACGGGCGGTATATCTTAATAGTATCAAAAGCTTTAGACAAGTTTATAAAAATACCCATGGTGTAAGCATTATTTTCGAAACCGTTGATGATTTTCTAACATTTTAGAAAAATCCAGACAGAACAGAGATGACAGATGGGCCTACAGTTGTCATTTCACAAGGATCAGCATTTTTATTTTTATTTTATAGATCGGTGTAACTTAAGTTTATTGGAAAAGATATGGATTATAGATAAGTTGAAAATTTAACACAACGGAGCAAAATTCAAAATGATTGATTTGATGACCACCCTTGGACTGATGTTGTCTAAACCTACAGCACTGTTTGTTTTTTTTTGAAATACTATATAATTTAATATTTCACAGATGTCAAATGCATATGCCTATGTAGGGTTTAAGAACAGCGAATTAATATTGGGATGGCCAAGAAACTGTTTAAAGTCCCTTTTGTGCAGATAAGAATTTTTTTAAATTCTAAGGTATCTGAGTGAAAAAAATGTTGAATGCATTGGCTATGTCAGCAGGATTTTTACGCATTCGTCCGTTGGAGTTAAAATCACAATGGGTGTTGCATTTGGAGTTTTTCTTAAGATCAGGCTATTAAGTTTGTTATAGTCCATGAGACAGCCAATTATTCGGTAGCATCTGGAGGGACTAATTCATTAATATGCTTTCTTGTTGGAAAAAAATATGAAAATTATCCCTCCAAAAATATGATAGACTTGCTGAAACGGTACCGGTAGCTTTAGTACTCGTTTTTAAGCGATTTTTGCAGTAAAAAAAATTGAAATGCTAAGCCTCGTCCAAAAACAACACTGTTACGACTGTTTGAGGATTGCAAGTAGACATAGCCTCAAAAGATCCCATGTTTATATTTACACGCAGTACAATAATTAACGATAGACAGCAACATTAAACAATCGTTGTACATTTTATGTGTTAATACAATGCACCCGTGAAATCAGAACGAACGCAATCCTCGCCTTTAGACTTCCATTTCCCCCCTAGAAAACCTGTCTTTGGGAAGCAAATTCCAACGTTTCACGAGTTTCACCCCTCTTAGAAAATATTTATGTTGGGTTTGCCTGTTGGAACTTAAAGCCAAGATTTGGGACCAGTTTTCTCTGAGGTTATCGCATTACATTGACATCGAAACCATGTGTATTACTGCTTTACGGTCTACAATCAACTTGCTCAAAATTCACCATTTTCGTTGAGTGCTGTCTGGAAGGAATTTTTTCCAGTAAACTTTTGTTGGAATATGTCTATCTTTATCAGTAAAATATGATAGACTTATATTAAGGGTCGCTTTATGTTGAAACTGGGACCTTTTCAATGACGTCAATGACGGAAGAAATATGATTTTCAACACATGAATTAAAAAAACGTGAAAATATAACCCAAAACATTGAAAATAAATATCATTTCCGAATTTTTTCATTTGGTTTTTCATTACAAATCAAAATGAAAGGGTAATATATTGTCCTAGGGAGAATTCAGGATGGTGCAGGCGGTACATACAAGAAGGGGCGGGCGGCACACCCATATGTCCATTCTTATAGGTAAAAGACTACTTTGGACACATTGCTTATTTCTCAATCAATTCTTGTAAATCTTTTGTAAATTGATATATTTACCCCCAACCCATATTCCCTTTGGAATTAATATGAAATATTTTTTTTTAAATTTGGGTGAAATTAAACCCTTACATAATTTTTTGTCGTTTGAATAACATGTTTTATGCTACCTGTAAGTGGCGGTTAACCGCTGTTGGTTTTCATTAAATAAAATAAAATAAAACATAAAATAAAACAATATTTAGGGGTTACAAAAGACGGTCCCATATATAGGCGTTATGTTTCCAAACGCTAACAAATCATAATTTAACCCTTCAAAACGTGGTGGTGTTATAAAACTATGAAATATGTACCCCAAAAAGGTAATTTAAAGACAAAATGTCCAATTGCTCGTTGATGTCTGCTCCGGTCGTTAGACCTTTTGTTGAAATGACGCATAACGAGTACAACGGCTGTTTGAAAAAAGCCATTTAGCTTATTTATTTTATTACATTGAACATCATGGGATGTTTTTAGGCTACTTCTGTAAGCCATCATTCATTATACAGTCGTATGAGTGTTTTCAAAATAAACAGCAAAAATCGTTTGAAAACTAAACACAAAGCTACGATTTCAGCAGGGACGTCATGCTGTTTTTGTACATAATAGATTTTTTTGCAAGTAGAAAACATATCATAGATAATTTTTAGCTCCTGGCTCATGGACTATTACGGAATTTCTTGTACTTCATTTTGTTGGCATTGTTTGATTTGATCAGGAAGTTCTTATACAATTTGTTTTTTGTGTTTCATGGATTGTATGATGCCATTAGTCATCTATGATTTTAATCTTCTATTATGACTGATATTTTGAACTGGGAAATGAGAATCATAAAGATGAGTAAACAAAGTGATGAAGGTATTATAAGCAGTATCGGGGTTTTCACATGAGTACATTTCCCTCTAGTCAACATCCAATAAACAGTGTTGTTGAAACTGAATACTGTTTTCTTGGTTGATACAATCTGAAGGATTGAGTGACTTTCTCTTTATTGGCACGTGAACCATTTAATTGAATCATGAGAAAATGGGTAGATGATCGGAAGCATCGCAAAACAAGATTCTAGATTTGGATGGTAAATCACAACTATTAGTAAGGATGTTATCTATTAACGTAGCTGTGGAGTCAATGATACGGGTAGGTTTGTGGATAGTTGGTGAGAATGAGTTACTGAAAAGACAATCTACAAAATGGGAAGTTGGATTGTGAACGTTATGTTTGAAAAGATCAATGCTGAAATCACCCATGATGTAAACATGTTTATTTTCCATGTTACTTTTTCAAATAAATTGTCAAATAGATCCACAAAATTTGTATTTGCTAATGGCCTCGTCACACTGTTGCGTATGAGAGAAACGTGGGAGTTGCGTATGAAAATTCATAATATAATTTTCATACGCACAAAAGCTCCTTGAAAATACAGAATTGTGCGTATACTTACCGTATTGAACCTATGAGTAGCGTATGAGTGGCGTATGGCAAGCGTATTGACAGCGTATGGACAGCGAATGTCAGCAAAATGTCAGCGTATGACCAGCGTATGTCAGCGTATGAACAGCGTATGACCAGCGTATGGCCAGCGTTCTCTGCGTATGGCTGGCGTATGAGTAGCGTATGAACTGCGCATGCCCAGCGTACCGCCTATCCGCCTATCACGTGACAAAGTGCCTATATAATCGGCGGCCTTTCCACAACGTATGGCAACTTATAAACTGTCAGCGTACTCGACCCATGAGTAACAAAATTTATATCGTACCTCTAGCGTATTCACCGTATGCCTGAAGCGTATGCTTAGCGTATTAACCATACGTCCTATTACGCACAACATTTTTAAGCATGCTTAAAATTTATTTCTGCCTCAGCGTATGCCACCGTGCTTGAAACGTATACAACCTATGCCTAACGTACCCCTAGCGTATGTCGCGTATACCAGCGTATGGTGATAATTTTCATACGCTGGCATACGCTAAAAGCCGATAAGCGCAACAGTGTGACAGGGCCATGACATTATGGTTTATAAACAGCGACGTAGCCAGGACTTTTTCAGTGGGGGCACGGGTGGCATTGCTTTCAGTGGGGCACAGTGGGTATTGGATTTCGGGGCACTATCGGGATTTTTGTGGGGGGCGCACCTGGGGGGCACTGGAAATTTATTGGGGAACGGTCCCCAGACCCCCCCGTGGCTACGCCGCTGTTTATAAACAAAACCGGCCACAATGCCTACCATTTATTTGTGACATTTCAACAAGAGAGTCACAGTATGTTGTATCTAGTGCTAAATCAGGGCGACTGATAGAAAATACTGTCAAATATTCGATAATTTTCTAGAATTAAGATGGAGACAAGAAAATGTCTCCTTATCGTTAACATCACGAAATATGCTAGCGAATTAGATCATTCAATAAATAGTCGTGTGGTGATGGTGAACACAATTGCTAAAATAATTCCTGTCAGGGTCAAGATTTGAATTATCCGCAAAATTTCATTAAAAACGAATGGATTGAAAACAAGGTGATGTAAACGATCAGACATTCATTTCAACATTGGGTTGGAATTCGAGCATGACACTTTACTCATTTGTTTCTCTCCACCAAGGAGTATAATTGGGTGCCCTTGAGGAGAATAGAGGTTGATATTGTGTTTGAAAAAAAGCCTTCGGTTACCAGTTAGTTACTGTGGCTGTATACCCCAGGGAGCTGAGAAAGATTATTGGAATGATATTGGTTCCAGTGACCAGGGTATAACGTAATCATAATGTTAATAATGTTACTGTTGCTGTTAAGAAAAGTTAAAACCACTGAATTTACTAGATACAATTATCCAGGGATGAACATGCTCTGTATATGATTATGATTGTACATGATTGTATATTTTTAATGAGCTGGATCCTCAAAATGGACACATTTCAAAAGAAAATGGCGAACGAAGTTTCTTAATTATTTGATGTTTACTTAGTCAGTAGTGGAGACTTATTGAGAATATGAAACATAAATATCATGGTTATAAAAAAGCGATACATTATTTAATAAAATGTTCGTAGTATTTTTCAGATTTCAAAATTTCTCAGTCCTGTTTTCCATTTTATTGGTCTTTCAAGAATGTTGTTTACAAGTTGTTAGAGCTTCTCCAAATGAATCCATTTTATTTCAAATCTGTAAATAATTGTTTTAAATTTTCAAGATTGTCTAAACTATTTTACAACCATCTGGAATTAAATAAAGCATGTTTATTTATTTTATTTATTTTTTTGATTGCCACAATTCTGTGCGAACAGACGTCAATTCGTACGACCACGCATTGATATTCAATATTTTTACAAGAGAATCCTTCACTGTAACAAACTGCGACACAAAACTTCAAATTTCAGTTGATAGCTGCTTCTAATTAGGTACATGTTGGATAGATGTCAATGTATATCAAAGACAGAAAAACACTCTTAGAGACAGTTTTGCCAACATTACCAATGTTTGACCTTCCCTTTCAAGTAACGCGTCTGTGTTTAGACATTGCATGATTTTAATACGCGCGTTGATTTTCTTTCAATTTTCTTTTGTACAAACGTAAGAATTTTTTTAAGTCTAATTATTATAATATCAGGCCTTTTTAATGTAATAGTTGTGGTTTTTCAATGTTGGAGAAATGGCAGGAAAATCCTGAATTCTCCTAATTTAACTTAATCTCCTTTTTGAAGAAAATACGTTTTGTTTCCCTTCTCAAACTATAAAAGTTCACATCGTCTCGGCTGAAGTGTGCTACTTTGGGAACGAACCAGACCCTCATGAGGCCCACAAACTCCGGTGGGTGCTACCGGTTCAAGACCCGTGTCGCTGCACCAGAATCCGGCTCGGTGGGGTGAACAAAAACACACCCAAGAGGTCATTCAAGCCGTACTACACTGACAACCCTTTAGTTACATCAGATGTGACGAAGATTCGCCAACTGTTCAACTGCAGCGGTGAGAATTAATCAATTAACATTATCGGATATAACATCAGTGTATAGAACTAGAAGCCCTAGACCTGATTTACAGATAGACCTATGGTATATAACTAGGACTGGTGTAAAGCTGACGGTAATATCAATCTTTCCTATCAATAATTGTGTGCTTTCATAAAGGAAAAGTGATCGCCAATAAGACTGAATATTAAAAAAAGAATGCATAAATAAAGTTGTTTCTCGTTTACCGACACAACGTAATAAACAAAACTGAAACTTTCACAGTGTGTAGTTCCTATTCAGTGCAGTTTTGTCAATATTGCCCTCCATTTAAAATGGGTACCGTATACATTAGTGTATTATGTGACTGCAGGAGGGGGCGGGGTATAGCTCACTACAAAAAGGGGGACACTCATACTCGATCCTCTTTCCTTTTGTTTTATGTGTCTTGTATTGATGTCCCATCAAGCAAACATCAGCCATCTTTACCGTCAATGACTGACTATTGCTTGAACGCATACCCGTGTGTTATAATAGCAAGCATCGCGTGTTTGTTTCATTTGTCGTTGAAGCTTAGAGTACTTGATACAGTTCAAAGCTAAACCCATGTTGCCCGTAAAGATTGCGTCTATCAAGAACTACCTATAGCTGAAGAGTACCGGTACGTTAGATGAACTGGTTACTTGGACTCGAGCTTGAACCCGAATCGAGTCACGGTTTTTTGTTGTTTTTTGTTTTTTCTCTTTGACTTGGAAGAAATGAATTCAATTTCCAACTTTGACTTGACGAAAATGACTTGGTGACAATCTCCAATAAAAAACGATCGCGAAATTTTATCAATATATACAACGGCGCTAGAGCCACTTGGACACAATGCCAGATTGCGCTCCAACTGCTCGCCTAAGTTTTGTTATCAGCCTTCCACAAGAATATACAAATACAACATCCGGGAACCTGACAAATGTATCCTAAAGATGTACCGCTGTGTTTTTCGCTACTTTAACGGTAATTTCCCGATTTTTATCTTTTCATAAAGAAGTGAAAACAAATGCTTTTAAAATCAAACAATTCTCAAAATAACCGTAAGAAACATGGTTTCACAGAAAATACCGGTATGCCTATGTACCTAAATGAATTAATGGCGGGTGCCGTCATCAATTAATTTTGCCACTTATTTTAACTGTTAAACCAAGCTTCTAAACACTATTTTGTAAAGTACTTGTTTTTCTTTCTAAACAGCAATTATCAATGTTCCAATGAAAACGAAAAATCCAGAAATTGCCAGTAAAAAACGGGCGATAAATCTTAAAAGTTATTGCTTATCCAGCCCACAAAAGATGCCCAGTGATACACCTTGGACAAAATGAATTGAGACTTATCTATATTGACTTGTGACTTGATTTGGATTTTTAAATAAATAACATGTGACTTGATTTAGACTTTGTTAAAATGACATGTGACTTGACTTGACAAACCGACCCCATCACCTTCCGTCCATGCATCTGTCCATCAATTTATCGCTTTATCGAACTTTAAGCAAACATGGTGTTTGTTTTGTTCTCTGTCTTATTTAATTTTAAAATGTACTTATTCATTTTATTTGAATCAGATGTTACTTCGCCTGCCGCCCTGCCCAGTACGACTACCGCCCCGCCAAGTGAGACCACCACCCCGCCAAGTGCGACCACCCCCCCGCCAAGTGCGACCACCACCCCGCCAAGTGCAACCACCGCCCCGCCAAGTGCGACCACCGCCCCGCCAAGTGTGACCACCCCCCCGCCAAGTGCGACCACCACCCCGCCAAGTGTGACCACCCCCCCGCCAAGTGTGACCACCCCCCCGCCAAGTGTGACCACCCCCCCGCCAAGTGTGACCACCGCCCCGCCAAGTGTGACCACCACCCCGCCAAGTGTGAGCATCACCCCGCCAAGTGTGACCACCGCCCCGCCAAGTGTGACCACCGCCCCGCCATGTGCGACCACCGCCCCGATTCTCGATTGCCAGTCCTTGTTGGATGCTGGTCACACCACGGATGGTGTTTACACCATCAACCCATCGCAATATCCAGAAGGCTTAGATGTCTACTGTGATATGACAACGGACTCGAACGGATGGATTGTAAGTTCACTATAACACACTTTATAAAAACATTAATAATTAAAAATATATATATATTAAAAAATTAAAAAGGCTGAATTGTAGGTTCACTGGTACAATGTATAAACAATAATGATAACAGAAATAATAATACAAAATACAATCGATAATATCGACTCCCCCAGAACTTCTTTCAACTTTCTATTTTGTTCTTATTGCATAAATCTGTAAAGGTATTCCAACGACGCCAGGATGGGACGGTTAATTTCACCCGCAGCTGGGACGAGTATAGCAATGGTTTCGGGAACAAGACCGGAGAGTTCTGGCTGGGGAACGACATCCTCCGTAATCTCACTGACGTAAGCGGGGATACATGGGAGATGAGAGTTGATCTAGCTAGTGATGCGACTCCACCAGGGTCTGCTGTATATCAAGAATTTCGCATCGAAGAAGATACGTACATACTCCACGTGGTTGGTGGTACAGGAGACCCACGTAACCTATATGGTAAGTAGGTTTTCTGAACATACCAAATAGGACCTCTAAATATCCTACTCGACAAATGTTTTAATCAGATAATTCTAAGCCTCGTATTGAGGGGAAAGTGTGTAGTAAAAGATACTACATGGGTCAATGTGACCTCCTATGGGTCGTGTGTACCCACTCCACACCCCTTACAACCATCTTGGGTCCGCATATAGATGTCACCGTCTGCACCCCAGAATATTATAACAGATTTGGGAGATATAGTCTTAAAGATAGAATTTGGTAATTCAAAAACAAATAACAAATTGGACGAAATTTAATATTAAACTTACTTAGTATAAAGCTGATGATGGTATCAATCTTTCCCAGTAATAATTTTGTCAGAGGTGATGTCATTAAAACAAAATAATAAAATTATTGGCGGTAATATTTATGAAGTTTACTGTTTCCACCTTAGAATTCATACAATGTTCCAATTTCTGAAATGAAACAAATCTGACAAATCTGAATGAATTAAAACCAAAATTCTCGTTGAAGAACACAATGAAATCAGTTGAATCATTCATAGGTTGATTCATTGATAAATGGTTTCAAAGAAAGTTACCATATGCTTATTGTAATTATTCATTTGTTTAACAACAAATTAATTCCAGGCAAGAAATACATTAAAACAAAGAAATACATTAAAACAAAGAAATACAAATGTAAAATAATTGACTATACAGAAAAATAACGAATCTGGAAATTACCCAAAGGCGATTGAAATCACTGTCTAAAAGCAGTTTGGTCAACATTAAAAATTTGTTGTACTTCCCTTTAATTGATGTGACAACAATCAACGACCCCCAATGAGAGGAATAAAATTGAATAAAAGACTAATTGAAAATGCTTAATCGAAACACAGCATCCGATTGACATAGACCTATACGTACATATAGGCCTACATTCTTTATACGTCAGTCGATTCATACACAAACGTGTCATTGAATGTCTGTGTATATTATTCATATGTTTCATTCAATGATAGACCTATACTCTTATACACATCACAATTATTCTTATATTCTTGTATTCACTTTGTTTTATTTCATTCGATGTCATGAATACAAATAAGACCGCAAGGGTTGATTTAGATTTCAGAGGATGGTGGTTGTTTGAAATCTTACGTTTTACTGTTTTTCATGATAGTGCTGTGCTTTAAACAGCATAAATTCTGCGTATTTTACCTTTTTACTAGTAATTTGGTTTAATACTGGTTTTGTACCGTTATCTCTACACAAACCGCTATCAAACACAGTCTTGGGGAAACCTGTCGATTCTCCCCCGAAAATTGGGGAAACCACCATACGCATGCATGCGACAATTTGATATGCTAGAGTAGTCCACATTTGTGGTGCGCATGCATGCTAGTCCACATTTGTGATGCATGCTTATAAACCATTTGATATGCTAGAGTAGTCCACATTTGTGGTGCGCATGCTTATAAACAACCATTTGATATGCTAGAGTAGTCCACATTTGTGGTGCGCATGCTTATAAACAACCATTTGATATGCTAGAGTAGTCCACATTTGTGATGCGCATGCTTATAAACAACCATTTGATATGCTAGAGTAGCCCACATTTGTGATGCGCATGCTTATAAACAACCATTTGATATGCTAGAGTAGTCCACATTTGTGATGCGCATGCTTATAAACAACCATTTGATATTAGATATGCTTATAAACAACCATTTGATATGCTAGAGTAGTCCACATTTGTGCATGCGCATGCATAGAAACAACCATTTGATATGCTAGAGTAGCTCACATTTGTGGTGCGCATGCTTATAAACAACCATTTGATATGCTAGAGTAGTCCACATTTGTGATGCGCATGCTTATAAACAACCATTTGATATGCTAGAGTAGCCCACATTTGTGGTGCGCATGCTTATAAACAACCATTTGATATGCTAGAGTAGCCCACATTTGTGGTGCGCATGCTTATAAACAACATTTGATATGCTAGAGTAGTCCACATTTGTGATGCGCATGCTTATAAACAACATTTGATATGCTAGAGTAGCCCACATTTGTGGTGCGCATGCTTATAAACAACATTTGATATGCTAGAGTAGCTCACATTTGTGATGCGCATGCTTATAAACAACCATTTGATATGCTAGAGTAGCCCACATTTGTGATGCGCATGCTTATAAACAACCATTTGATATGCTAGAGTAGCCCACATTTGTGATGCGCATGCTTATAAACAACCATTTCATATGCTAGAGTAGTCCACATTTGTGATGCGCATGCTTATAAACAACCATTTGATATGCTAGAGTAGTCCACATTTGTGGTGCGCATGCTTATAAACAACCATTTGATATGCTAGAGTAGTCCACATTTGTGATGCGCATGCTTATAAACAACCATTTGATATGCTAGAGTAGTCCACATTTGTGGTGCGCATGCTTATAAACAACCATTTGATATGCTAGAGTAGTCCACATTTATGGTGCGCATGCTTATAAACAACCATTTAATGTGTTTCCCAAAAATGTGGACCGCTGGTATATCAAACTGACGCATGCGTAGTGGTTTAAGCTTGGGCGATAACACGATAATACCGAATATTGCGATACCTTTTTTATTCGATTATGATATCGAGAACCTTTTTAAGTTATCGGCATATCTGCAAATCGCGATTTAAAAAATATATCGCGATTAAAAAAAATCGACATTGTGAATCAAGTCAGAAATTCCATGAAAACAAATTAGAACAGACTTTTCAGCTTTTGGAAGTGAGAAACAAAAGCGAACTACTTTAGAAGTACAAACACGCTCTGCAAACGAATTTGTGATTTATTGTGACACTTGTAGAGTGGTACATACCTGTGGTTATCGGCTCTAAAGCAATCATGCATGAATGAAAAAATAATCGCGATATTATTGAAAATCGTGATATATGTTTGCCGATATATCGTGGATGAAAAAAAATCGATATCGCCCAAGCTTATAGTGGTTTCCCCCGTTTTCGGGGGAGAATCAACAAAATTGATAGCGGTTCGTGTAGGATAGCGCCCTCTTGCGGCTTGCGGCGATGGATTGTGTATCAAAAACATACAAACAGAGTCTTGAACTAAGACTACCTGTTTACTAATTAGGCGGTGTTTCCTTTTTTATTTTATGTATATATTTTTTGTTGGTGGGTAGGGGTGAGGCGGGCCCGTTGCCCCTCTTGGATCTCACTGGGGAAGATGAGGTTTAGTTTCAATGAGTTGATTTGATTCATTTATTTCATTTATTTTGTCTGTTGCCTAGGTGATTGTCTTACTCCTGATCACAATGGACAGCCATTCTCGACGTACGATCGTGACAACGATGCTGACTTAACTTACAACTGCGCAGATGAGCTGAAGGGAGGTTGGTGGTTCAAGACGTGTACGCCGGGACCGTTTCCCGGTAGTACCCCTCCCTACAGTAACCTGAATGGCGAGTATTCCCATCAGCCAGATTTTACATCAAAGGACCTGTATAGACGTGGCATTGTGTGGAGTGGTGGCCCAACATCACCACTAATGCGCACTGAAATGAAAATGCGTCGTTC
This sequence comes from Zoroaster sp. YZ-2022, assembly GCA_029582265.1. NCBI lineage: Eukaryota > Metazoa > Echinodermata > Asteroidea > Forcipulatida > Zoroasteridae > Zoroaster > Zoroaster sp. YZ-2022. The sequence goes on along the minus strand of CM055818.1, from coordinate 48,142,488 downwards.
GCCTTAAAATTCGCATTTCAATATCAATCAATTATTTTCAAGGCATCTTTGATAACGCCGTAAATTTGTTGTGAAAGGTGAAGGGGAATGATTCAGAATTTCCAATTCCAATAACCGCCTATCTTGTGAAATGACTTATTTGAACGTTATTCACTTTCCTATTAGGCCTATAAGGAAATGAGAAACTTCAGATTGAAAGAGAGTGTAAACCTTTGGCAATTATCTGATTCCAAAATAACTGAATTATAATCTAAAATCTTACTTGATGTGAAGTTGTTGATGGTACCAAACATCCTGAACAAAATTCCATCAGACATGCCGTCATTACTTAGAAAACGTGAAATGGATCACAGCTATGACCCATTTTCCACATTGCATACACACAAATGTGAATTAATGTTCACTATTTTCTCGTGAATGATACAAGAGAATAAGCTACAAGATTCACAGGATGATTTCTATCTTTCTTGATTCTTATAAAGAATGAATGCATTAGCGTATATTTCATTAACATACACGTTGTATAATGCCTTAAAAGGGAATCTGGTGCAAGTATTATAATTCAGCAAACAGATTCATAGCGCATTTCATAACCATGAGAATCCTCAATGGGCTTTGTTGTTGTCAAAGGTTGGGCGACGATTCCAAATTTCACCCCGTCCTGACCCCACCCCCTCCCACACTGAGCAAAACTGATAAAATGTTATCGGTTTGAAACTTTTGGATTTAACAAAACAAACAATACTATTGAGAAAGTTTTTGAAAATTTGAGAAAATTATGAAAATCTAAGAGATAGGCCTATTTTGATCGCACTGGACTTACTGAATGGAAAATGTTAGAAACTAAAATACTTTGTTGGAAAATTGTGAAACAATGCCCTGAATAGTTCTTAAAGGGACAGTATCGTTACAATCAGAGTAGACTTTCAACAGGGCATGGAATCTATGTCTTGGTTTAAGATGAACACAGTGACTGAAATTGTGAAACAATACCCTTAATAGCCCTTAAAGGGACAGTATCGTTACAATCAGAGTAGACTTTCAACAGGGCATGGAATCGATGTCTTGGTTTAAGATGAACACACTGACTGAAAATTACACTCATTTATGCAGCAGCAACGGTAATACGACCCTATCATGTGGTGTATTATGGCAGTCACTGAGTCAATCTAAAACTATTACCCTGGTACTCTTTATGTAACTATTACGTTACATAACGTTTTATACGGAGGAGTTTGTTCAACATAATTTTCACTGTGTGGAAAAATGGGGGGGGGGTGATCAAAATGATAACACCCTCTTGACAAAATGTGTGGGTGTGTGTTTATGAGGGGGGTATATATCTTCCCCTCCACCCATTTTAAATATTTAAAAAATATTTAAACATTTTTAAGTTGATCGTATATAGCCTTACAGACCTTCATATACCCGATTTAGATAATTATATTCAAATGTAATGTAAGGAAATAAAATAAACAGATTGATATTCATTGTGTCTTATTATTTATACACAGATATACTTTAAAGCATATTGCTTCAGTTTAAAAATAATATTCATGTTGTAGTTGTATAAATAATTTAAATAATTGTTAACATTTAATGAAGAATATTTTTGCGGCATATATAACAACTATTATAGCTTGATGTATGTTGAATTTAGGAGAGAGTTCTCTTTCCTAAATTCCACTGTAAGAATGAACACATGGCAGATCTGAATGCATGTTCACTATGTTCTTGTTAATGACACAACGTAATAAACTCAATCTTTCACATGTTGGTTGATTATAAAGGATATTTTGGTTCAAAGAAAGTAAGTATTCTCATAGAAATAGTTTTGACAGCATAAGGCCAAAAAGTCTCCGGTTTCTGGTCATAAGTGGACGTCAAAATCGATGCGGTGACGCACTTTTTTAGTAATCTTTTTTATTATTTTTGTATTTTTATTTTTTTGCCAACCAGTGAAATACGTAATATAATGTATACGCGGTTACTCGAACCAGACCAAATTCCCATACACAAAGTATGGTTGCTAAGAGAGGCCTCACAAATCGGGCAAATGTTCATACCCCTATGTGAAAAAAAGTCATTTAAAACACAGTGCGGATTTCCAATCGATCCAGTAACTTTGGCTGCAATTGGACATCGTTTCATAGCAAACAAAAAATAAAATAAATAAATAAATATAAATTTTAAATAAATTGTAAAAAATAATAATAAAAATGACGACGCGCGTGTCTTTGGCGACGAGCACAGAGACCAGAAAGCGGAGACTTTTTTCCCTAACCAATCCTGTATTCAATTGTGTAAATATCTACTTTTTTATCTCTTACAAATATACCACCCATCTTTTTTGTTATTTTACAGGCAATTTGTTTTTTTCATCTGAACATCGATTATTTCCTTACAGAAAGGAAAACAAATACTGAAATTATTTATTTGATTAAATTGTAGTAAGAAGCTAACTAAGCTTTACAATAAAAGTGCCTAATTTATGACAGGACTTATCATCAATTCATTTGGGGACATATTTACTGTAAAACCATGTTTCTCATGATTATTTTGAGAAGTGTGTCAATGTTTCAGCATTTTTTTTTTATCCTTTACGGCCTACTCAAGTTAAACGGCAATGTTGCGAATAAAATTTTGTTTTCAGAAATTGCCGTCAAAATAGCGACAAACACGGGCGATACATCTTTGATTTAGTTACGGTATTTCTTGATGATCTTAATGTTAGTATTAACCTGGTGAATAACGTCCAGGCTTGTTTGAAACGTTGTTATAATGTGAAGTAATACAGCTCTGAATAATGCAACAGTTTTGTGCTTTGTGTCCATAATTTCCATGCGAGTAATTCCCCTTTCAGTATAAAGTGAATAACTAATGTACATATCAGTTGTCACCCGGGGGACGACCGTGTATTGATAGCAGGAAACATATAGGGATTTGGTACCCATAAGTTATTTGTTGCCTAAGGGTCTGGACTTTGGTCATGCTCACGCGCTGTGATTCAACATCCTCACATATGGGTGTTGAGGATGGTGTTAGGGTATTGTCATTTGCCACTGTGCCCCACATGCAGGGGAATGAACATTTCCAATTCACCAATCCCCCACATCAAGAGATGGGCGGCCCGGGTGTGTGTGACTGTGTGTGTGTGGGGGGTGGTAACAATTGATAAGTTCATAAGGGCAGAGTGCATGTTCTTGAGTTCTTTCGGGTACACCATGTAATGATCTCTTTTTTGCATAGTGCATGCTTGGATGGATTGATCATTGTACATGGACGATTAAACTGTAATTATGGCCTAATATAGCAAGCCTAAACAATTGTCTTGTTACAGCCACATAGTCCAGAGGAGCTGAAACAAGCCCTGTCTTTTTAAGGAAAAGGAAAGATAGTTTCGATTTGGAATTTAAAAAAAAAAGCTTCAATGGCACGCGAATTGCATGGGTACAAACTGACCCACAATATTGTGGTCATAGCGCCCTCTGTTGGAGATCTAGTATAAGTGACGTGAGATTATTGCTAAAGACAACACCTGTGCCAAGTTTGATGGCCAACTGATGAAAAATAAGTTAAATACTAGATATAAGTTTTTGTCACAACAAAAACAAGGTGTTCGGTTGAAGTTAAAATGGTTACGTCATCAATTCGAAGTGTTGGAGAAGTCAAATGTTAACGTCTGTTGAAGTTCTCGTGAGAAGTTTATGTGAATACAATACAATACTGAATTTAGAAATTATTTTAATATTAAACTGACTTCCGGTTTGGACAGGAAGTAAGGTCAAATTGGGGTCACCTTTGTGTAAATACTTTTGACAATTAACAATCTGTACAATGGTACAAAAATGTCAATTTACCTCCTGTGGTTGTTGAGATATGATTTTTTTAAATATTAAACTTTCACTTCCGGTTTGGACAGGAAGTAAGGTCAAATTGGGGTATAAATATTTTTTGACAATTAACGATCTGTACAATGGTACAAAAATTGTCAATTTACCTCTTGTGGTTGTTGAGATACGATTGTTTTTAAATATTAAACTTTGACTTCCGGTTTGCACAGGAAGTAAGGTCAAATTGGGATCATCTTTGTGTAATTTTTTTTGGACAAATAACGATCTGTACAATAGTGCAAAGATTGTGCATTTACCTCTTGTGGTTGTTGAGATATGATTGTTTTTAAATATTAAACTTTGACTTCCGGTTTGGACAGGAAGTAAGGTCAAATTGGGGTCACCTTTTTGTAAATATTTTTCAACAATTAACAATCTATACAATGGTGCAACAAATGTCAATTTACCTCCTGTGGTTGTTGAGATATGATTTTTTTCAATATTAAACTTTGACTTCCGGTTTGGACAGGAAGTAAGGTCAAATTGGGGTCACCGTTTTTAAAATATTTTTTGACAATTAACGATCTGTACAATGGTACAAAAATTGTGAATTTACCTCTTCTGGTTGTTGAGATATGATTTTTTTAAATAGTCAAATTTGACTTCCGGTTTGGACAGGAAGTAAGGTCAAATTGGGGTCACCGTTTTGTAAATATTTTTTGACAATTAACGATCTGTACAATGGTACAAAAATTGTGAATTTACCTCTTCTGGTTGTTGAGATATGATTTTTTTAAATAGTCAAATTTGACTTCCGGTTTGGACAGGAAGTAAGGTCAAATTGGGGTCACCGTTTTGTAAATATTTTTTGACAATTAACGATCTGTACAATAGTACAAAAATTGTGAATTTACTTCTTCTGGTTGTTGAGATATAATTTTTTTAAATTATTAAACTTTGACTTCCGGTTTGGACAGGAAGTAAGGTCAAATTGGGGTCACCTTTTTGTAAATATTTTTTACAATTACCAATCTGTACAATGGTACAAAAATTTTGAGTTTACCTTTCTGGTTGTTGAGATATGATTTTTTTAAATATTAAACTTTGACTTCCGGTTTGGACAGGAAGTAAGGTTAAATTGGGGTCACTCACAACTCGTGTTTCATCGACTTGTTAAGTTCTAAGTACATGTACATGCCAAGTTTCAAGTTCATGTGAAGTTTGCAAGTATGTGTTTTTTGTAGACAATCTATTTGTGTAAAGACCACTAAAGCTGTATAGCGCCCTCTATAGTTAGCATTTCTAACGCACGAATGTGGGTCATTATGTATGTTGGCTTGACGTCATCATGACGTCACTGTTGCGGTTTCCTGATTATCATGACGTCACTAAGTTTCATCTACAAGTTAAGGTCTAACTATGTGTGAAGTTTGAAGGTTTTTTAAACTTGGCAAGTATGTTTTTATTTGCGGACAAGATGGGGGAGAAGAAGAAGAAGAAGAAGAAGAAGTAAAAAAAATTTTTTTAAAAAAACCGAACAAAAACAATAGGTGTTTAAGGGTACATACCCGAACACCTAATGAGGAAACAGTGGCGGCACCAGCTCCAAAAAGGTGGGGGAAATAGAGGGGAGGTATTAGAATCACGTAGCAGACAGCCGTAGTTATGTTGTGGCCATTAGCCAATGACACATGTTTAAATTTGTGTGTGTAGACTCCTGCATCTACTGGTATTTTTTGCAAAGTGCTTTTAGTATTCTAAGGACGTTTTTTTCTCGTTGCCTCAGAAATTACGTAAGAAAACCGGCCATGGTTATTGTCCAAACATTGTTTTGTATTGTTTGTGGTTTGTTTGTGTGTTGTTTGGTCTGTCGTAATACCATTTAATCTCTAGCGATTTAAATTTGCGGAGTTTGATTGGAAGTGAAAGCTAGCTCGTGTTGATCAGAACGATTTAGATCAACCCTCTATGGATCAACCATATGTCGTCATCAGAAGAGAGAGTGTGATGGCTGAGTAAGTTGTACGAGTGACCGGTACCAACTACCTTGAAGCCCCTGAAGCAACAGGTGTGGCGATCGGCCGGAGGCATTTAGTCCCGGCTCGATCTCATCAGCGACTTGGCAAAATTAGAGCTTACATTTTAGGGACAAAGTTAATTTTTAATAGAAATTAAGGTCCCTTATATTGCTGATTGACAGTGAAAAACATGAACATCGGGCATCAAGACATCGGGCTTTATACCAGTGGAATTCAGGTATTTGGAATCAAGTCCACAGATAATAATGATGACTATAGGCAGATATGTAGCCCAATGAGGACTCCGTCTCTGTATACACCGTAGTTCACGAAGGTGAAAGTCCAAGGTAGAGATGCAAAGCGCACGTTATTATTATTTGCATAATGTTATTTGCTCATGGGCAGTGGAGCTGTGGGTTACGGCCCTTGGGGGAAACAGGAAAGCAATCCTCGCCCCCCCCCCTTCCGTGGCGCCGCCACTACAGGGAAGATACTTTTGTTTTCAAAAACGAGATAAACATTCCATATTGGTTCTCAAATGAGTGTAATTTGTTTGCATTTATATTTGTTCAGTTAAACATTTTCAAAATAAATAAACGAAACAATTTCATTTTCAAATTGCTACTAAAATTTTAAATACTGCGTTCATGCATTATTCATCAGACGTTCTTGTGCGCAGTCGCAGTGGGTTGTAACACAGAGCAAATACCAGTGATAATGACTCTTCTGTCTGTGTTCCTTCGGTGGTAGATGCTGAGGAGTTTTCTTATCAAATTTTCTCAAGTTTACATGAACATGGCACATCTCCAGACGACAATGCGTGGATATTTCATCCTTCTAGTTGGTAAGTAACTTATTCCGTCTCTTTTGAAAATTAGAAATGTCTTTTTATTGGCGTTAAGCTCTTTATGGATAAAATTTTCCCTGGAAGAAAAAACTAAGGTCTTGTTTTTTTCTTCTGAAGGGTGCCATGGCCGCCGAGCGGTTAAGTGCATCAGAGTGAGACTTATATGTTCTGATGGCTCAGTCGTCATAATGTGGATTCGAATCTCGAGCAAGACATTTTACTGATTTTGTTTCTCTCCGCCAAGGAGTATAATTGGGTACTTGTGACAGTAGAGGTTGATATTGTGTTTAAAAAAAGCCTGAGAAAGAGAGCTGAGAGAGATTATAGGATTATAGGAATGATATTGGTTCTGTGACCAGGGGGTAATAATGTTAATAATGTTAGTAATGTTGCTGTTGTTGTTGTTTGTTGTTGTTTGTTGTTATTAAGAAAATTTAAATAACAGCCATTAATTTGATCGGGGGAAAACAGTACTTTTTCCTAAATTCAACATTCGAATTGACAATTGAAATGCGTTTTCATTATTTACTCATTGAAGATATATCGCCCGTGTTTGGCTAAGACGACCCACAAAATAGAATTTATAAAATCAACGAATTTTGAAAGATAATATTGTTAAAAAAAGCAAAAAACAAAAACAAAACAAATTATGAAATTCGGATGTCGGAAACTATAAATAAATGCGATACTTCAAATACACTTCTGATTGACAGCTGTGCTGGCCAATCAGGAGACTACCCACGCCCTCAGCCCGTTATGTACAATAAGTTGTGTGGTCACGTGCAACCTGAGGATTAAATCGCGGTGTCCCGCCTTTTATTAATTTGAGTTTTTAATTTACTGGTTCTAATTTATGACGGCTTTTTTCAATGTCTCAATTTTTCAATTATCAAATTTGGATGTCGGAAACTGTAAATAAAAGTGATACTTCAAACGCACTTGATTCTGATTGACAGCTGCGCTGGCCAATGGGAGGACTGCCCACGCCCTCAGCCCGTTACATATACAATAAGTTGTCACACACAACCTGAGTATTAAATCGCGGGGTCCCGCCTTTTTATTAATTTGAGTTTTTAATTTACTGGTTCTAATTTATGACGGCTTTTTTTCAATGTCTCAAATGAAAGCTTATAGCTTCCTTAACCCCAGAAAAATAGCTGTTTATCATTTAAATATTTTTTAACCGTAAAATCGAGCCAAACACGGGCATTACATGTTTAACTACACAACCTAATCAATTTGAAACTTTCACCGGTTGTTTACTGTATGGTCCGTGTATGTTATTCGACGCACTCGTAAAATGACGCACTTACCATTTGTTTAGCATAAACATATTATGATGTATTACTGGTTGCATGCATCAACATATCTAGATCATACTTGTTACCATTCTAAGGAATCCTAAAGAATGATTTACAGGAAAGTTAGTGACAGGAAATGGAGCAAACTGTAAAAAACACTGATTTGTTACTATGGATACAAATATACATAACAGCAAAAGAAACGTCACCCCCTAAATTTTGTTAAGTAATTATATTATTAAACATAATAAATATACAATGTTGTGGGATGGTTGGCTGCCAGGTCAACCAAATTTGCCACATTGTGTTCGTGTTACACTCCATACTCATAATATTCTTCATTAAACAAATTATATTAATTATAAAATGAAAATAATTAATATTTTTAGGGATGACGTTTCTTTTGCTGTTATGTATATATTCAGGGATGAACATGACCTAATTTGGGTTTTCATGAATATTCGTAATTTTTTATTGTCTCGTGTCTGTGGATTCAAAACACATGAAATGCTTTGTATTTGCATTGATATTTGAATGAAGCTACGGATCCTCCAAATGGACATGTTCCTTGAACAAATTAGCGAACGAGGACTTCTTAATACTTAGATGTTTACTTGGTCAGTTGTGGAAAAGTATTGAGAATATGAAACATACAACTCATGGTTATGAAATGTTATATACTATTTGACAAAATGTAACAGTATTTTATTCAGATTTCAAAGTCCTTTTGCAAAAATTATAACCATGGTCACCTTTCATTGTATTGGTCTTTCAAGAATATTGATTTAAAGTTGTAGGAGCTTCTCCAAATGATTCCATTTTGTTTCAAATCCGTAGTTTGTTTTCCAATTTAATATTAAAAATCTATTTTGCAACCATCTGGAATTACATGAAGCATGATTTAAGTCTAATTTAACATCGGCCTTTTTTTGAATGTAATATTTTTTGAGTAAATGTTAGAGAAATCCCGAATTCTCCTAATTTAACTTATAATCTCTTTTTTAAGACGATGTATTTTTCCCCCCTTCTCAAACTGTAAAAGTTCACTTCGTCTCTGCTGAAGTGTGCTACTTTGGGAACGAACCAGACCCTCATGAGGCCCACAAACTCGCTGCACTAGAATCCGGCTCGGTGGAGTGAACAAAAACACACCCGAGAGGTCATTCAAGCCGTACTACACTGACAACCCTTTTTTAATTACATCAGATGTGACGAAGATTCGCAAACTGTTCAAATGCAGCGGTTAGAATTAATCAATTAACATTATCGGATATAACATTAGTGTATAGAACCAGTATGCCAAGGCCTAATTATGAGAAACGTTAGCCTAATTAAACAAAAATAAAATAAATTAAAATTTTGTGCAGTCATTTTAAAGAAAAGTAATCGCCAGTAAGAATGAAAAATCGGAACATATTTCTCGTTTAACGACAGAACGTTATAAAACAGGCGTTCAATATTCAGACGTAGCATGCCAATCTTACCCTCAATTTAACATGAGTATATTGTGGGAGTACATGAGGGGCAGGGGATTGGTGGCTTACTTTAAAAAGGGGTAATTCTTACTCGCCCCAGTTTCCTTTCATTGTACCGTGTGCTTTTTATTGAATAGATGGTTTTCACTTCTTGTCACATCATGCAACATCATGCAACATCAGCCATCTTTACGGGCAACGACTGTTAGCAAAGCGCTATGCCTGCAATTTACAATTGTCTTTTTGGTTGGCAGTTTTGTTTAAAGTTATTGCTCATCATCTAGCCCATAGAAAGAAAGAAATATGCAATGCACCTTGGATAATATGAGACTTTGCTTCATTGTCTTGTCACCTGACTTGGACTTATAAATAAGTGACATGTGACTTGATTTAGACTTTAACAAAACATGTGACTTGACTTGACAAACCGACGTATATGTCACTTTATGAAACTTTAAGAAATCACGGCGTTTGTTTCCTGTTTAATTTTAAAATGTGCTTATTCTTTTTGTTAGAATCAGACGTTACAATCCCATCTGGTGGTTCGACTGCCGCCCCGCCAAGTGAGACCACCGCTCCGCCAAGCGAGACCACCGCTCCGCCAAGTGAGACCACCGCTCCGCCAAGTGAGACCACCGCTCCGCCAAGTGAGACCACCGCTCCGCTAAGTGCGACCATCGCCCCGATTCTCGACTGCCAGGCCTTGCGGGATGCTGGACACACCGCAGATGGTGTTTACACCATCAACCCATTGCAATATCCAGGAGGCATAGAGGTCTACTGTGATATGACAACGGACTCAAAAGGATGGATTGTAAGTTCACTAGTACATTTTATAAACAATTATAAAACACAATAATATTAATAATAAAGATAACAATTCAAAACGAAATCGATCATACTCTGACCAACGTATTTTAACTTTCTATTTTGTTCTTATTGCATAAATCTGTAAAGGTATTCCAACGACGCCAGGATGGGACGGTTGATTTTATCCGCAACTGGGACGAGTATAGCAATGGTTTCGGGGACAAGACCGGAGAGTTCTGGCTGGGGAACGACATCCTCCGTAATCTCACTGACGTAAGCAGGGATACATGGGAGATGAGAGTGGATCTAGCTAGTGATGGGTCTCCACCAGGGTCTGTTGTATATCAAGGATTTCGCATGGAAGGAGATACTTACATACTCCGCGTGTTTGGTAGTACAGCACACTCATTATATGGTAAGTAGGTTTTCTGAACATGCCAAATAGGACCTCACAAGCCTCGCATTGAGGGGAAGTGTGCAGTGAAAGATACTACGTTGGTCAATGTGACCTCCTATGGGTCGTGTGTACCCACTCCACACCCCTTACAGCCATCTTGGGTCCGCATTATAGGTGTCACCGTCTGCACCACAGAATATTATAAGATATAGTCTTAAAGATAGAAATGGAAATTCAGAAAATAACAAATTGGACAAAATTTAATATTAAACTTACTTGGTGTAAAGCTGATGATGGTATCAATCTTTCCCAGTAATAATTTAGTCAGAGGTGATGTCATTAAAACAAAATTAAAATTATTGGCGATAATATTTGAGAAGTTTACTGTTTCCACCTTAGAATTCATACAATGTTCCAATTTCTGAAATGAAACAAATCTGACAAATCTGAATGAATTAAAACCAAAAATTCTCGTTGAAGAACACAATGTAATCAGTTGAATCATTCATTGGTTGATTCATAAATGCTTACTCGTAATTACTTGGAATTAATTTGTTTAACAACAAATTAATTCCAGGCAAGAAATATATTAAAACAAACAAATACGAATGCAAAATAATTGACTTTACAGACAAATAACGAGCTTGGAAATTACCCATAGGCGATTGAAACGGGGACAGTATAGTCACAATCAACAGAGCATGGAATCAGAGCGATAGTTTTAGATTAACTCAGTGACTGAAAATAATATCTGTAGTAATTTTCAGTCTGTGTGGTCATCTTAAACTAAATGAAAATGCTTAATCGAAACACAGCATCCGATTGAAATAGTCCTGTATATAGGCCTACATTCTTTATACGTCAGTCGATTCATACACAAACGTGTCATTGAATGCCCGTGTATATTATTCATCTGTTTTATTCAATGATAGACCTATACTCTTATACACATCACAATTATTCTTATATTCTTGTATTCGCTTTTATTCTTTTCATTTGATGTCATGAATGCAACTGAGACCGCAAGGGTGGATCTAGATTTCAGAAGGGGTGTCTCAAAATAATTCGAAATCTTATCATTTTCTTTGTTCACGGTAGTGCGCGGTAACTTTCCCCCCATCTGCGCTTTACACAGCATAAATTCTGCGCATTTAAAAAAAATTCTAATTGTGTGCTGTTTTGCTTTTTAACGAATTATCTTAACTAAGACTAATTGCGGTGACACCATGTGAAATTCTCAATTGAGTAGTAATTAGTTCTAAAATGAACTGGGGTTACAACTCGACGCTTCGATCAGTATGTCACCGCAATTAGTCTTACTTATCCTCGTCACCATGCAAAGCTACAAGTTCTAACTAATTATTTTATTTATCTAGGCCTATATATTTATGTTGGGGGCCATTGAAGTGCAGTTTCAATTAATTTATTTGCGTCATTTATTTCATTTATTTTGTCTGTTTCCTAGGTGATTCTCTTACTCTTGATCACAATGGACAGCCATTCTCGACTTACGATCGTGACAACGATGCTGACTCTACTGACAACTGCGCAGATGAGCTGAAGGGAGGTTGGTGGTTCAAGACGTGTACGTGGTCGGGAGGGATTACTGGTCCTCCTTACTACAGTAACCTGAATGGCGAGTATTCCCAGCCATTTAATGCACTAGTGTATAGCCGTGGCATTGTGTGGAGTGGAGGCCCCAAACCAAAGCGAAGTGAAATGAAAATGCGTCGTTCCCCTTAGAAATCGCATTTCAGTATCAACCAATTATTTTCAAGGCACTTTTGATAATGCAGTAATAATATTTCATTTTACAAATAATGTTCTTCATATCCTGTTATGGGCAAACTGTTCACTCAGATCACGTAAAAGATTATTTGTTGATGAGATACTGTTTGACAGGAAATATTAATGTTGCATAAATTCTTTTCAAATATAATATGGCAGTAGTATGTTCAAATGTTTTACATTATTGTAAAAGAGAGTATTTATGTCTCTGATATTCATCTTTGAGAAGGCACTCATGAACATTTAATTATTTTACAATTATTGTCAAGATGACTGAAAAGTGGTAATCACTTGCAGTGGCGTAAATTTGTTGTCAAAGGGGGAGGGGAATGATTCAAAATGTCCAATTTCAATAACCGCTCATTTTTGGAAAATTATTTTCTTTCTTTTTATAAGAACAAGTGAAACTTCAGATTTAAAGGGGTGCACACCTTTGGTAATTAGCCGATTACAAAATGACTGAATTATAATCGAAAAAAACTCACTTGTTGTGAAGTTGGTGATGTCACCAAACATCCTGAGAAATTATTCAGTTTAGAAGCCGTGACCCCATTTTCCACATAATAATGCTTGCACACAAATATGAATGCAATTTCCTTTTTTTCTCTTTTAAAGTATGGATACATTTATATACAATAAACTAACTGACACGGTGTACAATTCCTTTAAACGGGAAACTATAGAGTAAATATTAAAGTATAACAACTTTAAAAAAATAAAAAAAATATTGAATCTAAAAAACAAATTTGATCCAATTCATTAGGGATATTCTGGACTTAATAAATTGGACCGTTTTGAAAATGTGTTAGTCTTTTGATCATTTTTAATTAGCTCTTAACTATCTTTCAAATGCTTTATAAAGGTCTATGCTGAGGAGTTTGTTCAACTTATTTTCACTGGACGCAAAAAGTATGTGTAGAGAAATAGGGAAACTATCAAATGACCATGCTCTCTTGACAAAACTTTGGGTGTGTGTGGGGGTGGGTGGGGTGGGGAGATATATCTACCCTCTACCTATGTAAATAATTTAAAGTGTGTTGCTTGATTATAAGAATTAATATTCATGTTGTAGTAAATAAATTGTGCGGCATAGGCCTATATAACAACTATTATAGCTATATATATATATATATATATATATATATATATATATATATATATGCGGTACCGGTATATCATATAGTGTATCACGCTTGCTGTCTTTTGGTTTCGTATGTAAAGCTTATAATATCAATCTCCCCTAGAAATGATTACGTCAGAGGTTATGAATATTGGAAAGAGTTCTCTTTCCAAAATTCCACTGTAAGGATGAACACAAAGTCATGACAAATTTGAACGTATTAATAAACTTTCACTGATGTTGTGTATTCTGGTTCAAAGAGATTAAGTGTAAATAGGTTTGCCATAACTAATCCTGTACCTTCCCCTTCACGATTTTCTAAAATCGGAAATAAATTATTATACATTTCTGTCGAGTGTTGAGGAGAGACCTGTTTAATTAGAAAAATGTTGTTCGTCCCAATTTTCACTACCGGCAACATTGCTTGGGATGGGCAGTAGAGTAATATCGGATGTATTTTGTGTGCGTTGTAATGATGTGATGATGTAATTGTGGCGTCATCGTCATGGTTATACATGCACTCGCTGTTATTCAAAAAAGTTTGGAAATTTCTTACACATTTTTACCGTTTAGCTGCACATGGACGTCGATCGGTGGGGGACGGGAGAGACATTCCCCTACACTTTATAGAGTCGAGTGACGGTATATATATCCCCCACCCCATTTTTGATGGCCCATAAATAATTTTTTTTTAAATTAATATGTTAGCCTGTCCTGACTACTGAGGAGTCTTACAATACAATACAATACAATGAAGGCATTTATATAGCGCTCTTACACAAACGGTATCACAGCGCTTTACAGTGAGATGCAAGTACAATTTAAAAATACATGTGCAGTGTCTAAAATAAATGAGTCTTGAGAGATGTTTTAAATTGACTCAATGAAGAAGCATGACGGATACCAGATGGTAGTTCATTCCAAATGCTGGGTGCAGCAGAATAGAAACCCTTGTTAGCCGCAGTTAAATGTGTAGTTGGCTTTTTGAAGATCCGGGAATCAGGATTTGAACGGAGTCCACTGTGGTTAGGTTGGTATGGTGTAATAAGCTCACAGAGATAGGATGGCGCAGAGTCAGTAACATATTTATAGGCAATAGTCAATGTTTTGAAATCAATCCGGTCTTGAATGGGAAGCCAGTGAAGCTGTCGTGGTGAGAGGGAGACATGGTCATACTTTTTAGCCTTGAAAATTAATTTACAGCACGATTTTGAAGCCGTTGAAGACGTTTGATCTCTTTGCTAGAGGATCCTTGGAGAAGTGAATTTGCATAGTCCAAACGTGCTGTGACCAGAGCACGGACTGCATGATGACAAGTGATTTCATCAATAAAGATACGAACTTGCGACAGATTTCTTAAATGAAAGTTAATGGTTTTGCATATTGAAGATACATGGTTAGACATACTCATGTACTGTCAAAAATAACACCAATGTTTTTACACATGAGGGTTTGACAACTGTATTACCAATTGTAATTCTGACGTTAGATAATGTTTTCAAAAGTCTATGGTTGGCAGCAACAAAAAATTCAGTCTTTTCATCATTGAGGAGGAGCATATTTTTTGACATCAATGCCTTGATGTTAGAAACACAAGCAGATAAAGTTGAAAGTGCACGATCTGTTTCACCAGGTTTCCTGGGATCAACACACATATATAATTGGGTGTCATCAGCATAAAAATGGAATTTGACACCAGAATGATACTTAATAATATCTGAGAGTGGGTGTGTGTAGTAAGAAAACATCTGAGGTCCGACACAGGAACCTTGTGGTAAACCATAATCAAGAGTTTGCGAATCGGAATAGTTATTGGCAATCTTAACTCTACAAGTCCTACCAGTAAGATAAGACTGAAACCAGTTGGAAACATTATTATGAAAACCAAAAACACTAGACAATTTATTTAACAATACACAATGGTCAATGGTGTCAAAAGCAGCAGACAAATCTAGCAACACCACAAAAACGGCTTGTCGATTGTCAATCGCACGTATTATATCACTTTTGACTCTCAACAACGCCGTCTCCGTGCTGTGGCCAGACTTGTAAGCTGATTGAAATTTTCAGTGTAAGTTATTATTATCAATATGATCAGAAACACGTGCCAAAGCAGTCTTCTCAATAACTTTGGATAGAAAAGCAGTGTTTGATACTTGTCTGTAGTTTTTCAAAGTGTAAACATGTTTACATGCATTTTTAGCATGAGGACGGATAGTGTTTAGCCATTGAAAATTGATGTTTAGGAATTGGACATGTGCGTTCAGCTAGTAAACATGTTTACAAACTGATACCAAGAAAAGTGTTTACTTGCTAAACATTTTTTTAAAGTATTATGTAATGTGCTTAATTAACTTGTGCAACTGTGTACTGTCAATTCATTTTTCGTCAAACATTGATCATGGTTGGCAGCGGCGTAGCCACGGGGGCCTGGGGGCACGTGCCCCCCACAAATTTCCAGTGCCCCCCACGAAAAATCCTCATAGTGCCCCAAAAAACAGAAAAGAAAAAGAAAAGGGAAAAACCCATACCCCCTGGGCCCCCCCCCACTGAAAAGCAATGCCCCCCCCCCCCTGTGCCCACACTGAAAAAGTCCTGGCAACGCCGCTGATGGTTGGTGTTCAGCTTCCTGAATGTACTAATGGGCGGGAAAACTTAAAATTGAAAAAAGTCAGATTGGTCACTATGGCAAATTTTCTTCCATACCACGGCATTGTCTCTGGACTGGCCGGCAACTAATTTTTGTTTAAACACCAAATGAGGCTGCAGTGAGAATGGTATTGTTGCCAACACTATTGTGGAAAATAAATATCCTCCGTTTTGACCAAAAATAGTTAATTTTGTTATAAAGACGATCACCAATTGTTTTGCATAGCTTCGTTCAATTATTTAAATATCTACGTGTTTATGTAATTATTGTAAATATAAGTCCTTATCTCTTACAGATGTATCGCCTCGTGTTTTCTGCTACCCTGTATTTTACAGGCATTTTTTTCAAAGGAACATCGATTATTTCCTTAAAGAAAGGAAAACAAATTCTTTGAAATTATATATTTGATGAAATTATAGTCAAAAGATGTCGGCAAATTCACTGTAAAACCATTCTGCTCACGATATACTGATCGAAACGTCGAGTTGCAACCAACCAGTTCATTCAGAACCATTTACTACCGGTACTCAAAAAGAGAATTTGTACATGTTGTCACCGCAAACAGTCTTTACTTCTCATGATTATTTTGAGAAATATGTCAATTTCTTAAGTATTTGTTATTTTTCGTTAACTCAAATAGCAATGTACATGTATCACAGATTAGATGTTCCGATGATTTGTTCTTTCTGAAACTGTCGTAAGAAATATCGACAAACACGGGCGATACATCTTTGATTTAGTTACGGTTATTTCTTGACAATATTAATGTTAGTATTAACCTGGTGAATAACGTCCAGGCTTGTTTGAAACGTTGTTATAATGTGAAGTAATACAGCTCTGAATAATGCAACAGTTTTGTGCTTTGTGTCTATAATTGCCAAGCGAGTATTTCCCCTTTCAGTATCAAGTGAATAACTAATGTACCTAATTGTTTCCCCCGGGGGCGACCGTGTATTGATAGCGGTATATATAATTAATAATTAAGGTCAAAGTTCATGGCTGGACAGATAGGGCATATCTCACGTCCATGAAGGTTAAATTGAAATTATAGCTTAATTTAGCAAGTCCAAACAATGGTCATGTTACAAATACACGACAAACAAGACCCGTCTTTTTAAGGACAACGGAAGATAATTGCACAAGTGTGGACTTGATCAGCCACCCCCCCCTCCATTGAATCCAATGACCAACTATCAATTCAACGATGCAAAATTAATTTAGCTTTCAAATAATTATCATAATTTATTGTATACACAATCACACAGATCCACAAATTGTTGTTCTCTGTATTCACAAATAAATAATGTTAACAAAATTCTCTTACATTACTCTTCATTATTAACCCTAACTCCCTATAGGCTCATTTGCTTACACATAACCTGAATCCTTCCTAACTCCCTAGGCTCATTTGCTTACACATAACCTGAATCCTTCCTAACTCCCTAGGCTCATTTGCTTACACATAACCTGAATCCTTCCTAACTCCCTAGGCTCATTTGCTTACACACCTGAATCCTTCCTAACTCCCTAGGCCCATTTGCTTACATAACCTGAATCCTTCCAACCCCTAGGCCCATTTGCTTACACATAACCTGAATCCTTCCTAACTCCCTAGGCTCATTTGTTTACACATAACCTGAATCCTTCCTAACTCCCTAGGCCCATTTTGCTTACACACATAACCTGAATCCTTCCCTAACTCCCTAGGCTCATTTGCTTACACATAACCTGAATCCTTCCTAACTCCCTAGGCCCATTTGCTTACACATAACCTGAATCCTTCCTAACTCCCTAGGCTCATTTGCTTACACATAACCTAGATCCTTTAACCCCTTTTCTCCCAAACCCATTTAACACATAACCTGAATCCTTCCTAACTCCCCTAGGCTCATTTGCTTACACATAACCTGAATCCTTCCTAACTTCCCTAGGCCATTTGCTTACATAACCTGAATCCTTCCCTAACTCCTGGCTCATTTGTTTACAAACCTGAATCCTTCCCAACTCCCTAGGCCCATTTGCTTACACATAACCTGAATCCTTCCTAACCCTAGGCCCATTTGCTTACACATAACCCTAACTCCCTAGGCTCATTTGCTTACACATAACCTGAATCCTTCTAACTCCCTAGGCTCATTTGCTTACACATAACCTGAATCCTTCCTAACCCTAGGCCCAACACACCTGAATCCTTCTAACTCCCTAGGCCCATTTGTTACACATAACCTGAATCTTCCTTCCCCCTAGGCTCATTTGCTTACACATAACAGATCCTTCCTAACCCCTAAACCATTTGCACATAACCTGAATCCTTCCTAACTCCCTAAGCCCATTTGCTTTAACATAACCTAGACCTTCCTAACTCCCTAGGCCATTTGCTACACATAACCTGAATCCTTCCTAACTCCCTAGGCCCATTTGCTTACACATAACCTGAATCCTTCCTAACTCCCCTAGGCCCATTTGCTTACACACAACCTGAATCCTTCCCTAACTCCTAGGCTCATTTGCTTACACATAACCTGAATCCTTCCTAACTCCCTAGGCTCATTTGTTACATAACCTGAATCCTTCCTAACTCCCTAGGCCCATTTGCTTACACATAACCTGAATCCTTCCCTAACTCCTAGGCCCATTTGCTTACACATAACCTGAATCCTCCTAAACTCCTAGGCTCATTTGCTTACACATAACCTGAATCCTTCCTAACTCCCGGCTCATTTGCTTACACATAACTCCCTGAATCCTTCCTAACTCCCTAGGCCCATTTGCTTACACATAACCTGAATCCTTCCTAACTCCCCTAGGCCCATTTGCCCATAACCTGAATCCTTCCTAACTCCCCCAGGCCCCATTTGCTTACATAACCTGAATCCTTCCCTAACTCCCTAGGCTCACTTGCTTACACATAACCTGAATCCTTCCCTAACTCCCTAGGCCCATTTGCTTACACATAACCTGAATCCTTCCTAACTCCCTAGGCCCATTTGCTTGCCATAACCTGAATCCTTCCCTAACTCCCTAGGCTCATTTGCTTACACATAACCTGAATCCTTCCTAACTCCCTAGGCCCATTTGCTTACACATAACCTGAATCCTTCCTAACTCCCTAGGCCCATTTGCTTACATAACCTGAATCCTTCCTAACTCCCTAGGCTCACTTCCTTACATATAACCTGAATCCTTCCTAACTCCAAAATTTTGCTTCCTGCCTGAATCCTTCCTAACTCCCCTAGGCTCACTTGCTTACACATAACCTGAATCCTTCCTAACTCCTAGGCTCATTTTTACACATAACCTGAATCCCCTAACTCCCTAGGCCCATTGCTTACACAACCTGAATCCTTCCTAACTCCCTAGGCTCACTTGCTTACACATAACCTGAATCCCTCCCTAACTCCCTAGGCCCAGCTTGCTTGCTTACACATAACCTGAATCCTTCCTAACTCCCTAAGGCTCCCTTGCTTACACATAACCTGAATCCTCCTAACTCCCTAGGCCCCTTTTGTGCTTACATAACCTGAATCCTTCCTAACTCCCCAGAACTCACTTGCTTACACATTGCCTGAACTCCAACTCCCTAACTCCCTAGGCCCATTTGCTTACACATAACCTGAGATCTTTCCTCAAACTCCCCTAGCCAAACCCTTACATAACCTGAATCCTCTCCCTAACTCCCTCAGGCCCATTTGCTTACACATATGCACCTTGAATCCTTCCTAACTCCTAACTCCTAAGCTATTTGTACTACACACTTAACCTGAATCTCTTCCTAACTCCCTAGGCCCATTTGCTTACACATTACAACCTGAATCCTTCCTAACTCCCTAGGCCCATTTGCTTTACAACGCAACCTGAATCCTTCCTAACTCTAAGGCTCACTCTAAGCCCCACATAACCGCAGATCCTTCCTGCTGCTAGGCCCAGGCAAATATTTGCCTTCATAACCTGAATCATCCTTCCCTAACTCCCTAGGCTCACTTGTTTTACATAACCTGGAATCCTTCCCTAACTAACCCCTAGGCTCATTTGCTTACACATAACCTGAATCCTTTCCCTAACTCCCTAGGCCCATTTGCTTACACATAACCTGAATCCTTCCTAACTCCCTAGGCTCACCACTTTCAAGCTACACATAACCCATGAATCCTTCCTAACTCCCTAGAGCTCGTTGCTTACACATAACCTGAATCCTTCCTAACTCCCTAGCTCACTTGCTTACACTATTGTCCTGAATCCTTCCACTAACCCCTAGGCCTCATTTGCTTACACACATAACCTGAATCCTTCCCAAACCCCCTAGGCTCATTTGCTTACACATATACCTGAGATCCTCCAAAATCCTTCAGTAGTAAAACAAGCATGACATGTATGCACACATGTGTTTCCTAATTCTGTGACAGTTACATGTATGCATGGCCCGGGACCCTCCTGCATGCATGCGTAGCAAGCCAACAGCGTCCAACCCTGACCAAGCACTGACCTTGCAATCACTACAACAAACATGGATGTACATGTGGCCCGTGGAAGAACAAGTATGCTCTAATAACCTCAATCCCTCAAAATCCTTCACTTTAGCAAAGAGCATGTAGCATAAACCTCAATCCTTCAATATCCTTCACTTTAGCAAAGAGGATTTTGGAGAATTTTGGGAAGGTTAGGAGTTAAGGATTGTATACACCATTGGTCAAATGTCTCATAAATGCATCCATACTTTTTACAAGAGATATGTTTTCAAGTAACCAACCTGGTGAAAGCTTCAACAAAGAAAATGGCGAACATACATGCACTCACACTTCCTTTTATACATGACGTTCTAATGAAAAATTATGGAAGGGTTAAAAAGGGACACTATCGTCACGATCAAAAGCAGACTTTCCGCAGTGCATGGAATCGGTGTCCTGGTTGAAAATGATGAACACAGTGACTGAAAATTACTGGCTTCATTTATGCAGCAGCAACAGTAATATGAACTTTACCTTATAATGGGGTATTATTTTCAGTCCAGTTAATATAAGGCCAAAAAAGATGTTGAGTTGCCCTCCACCGACTGACCCAAAAGTGCTGAATCTTCGGTCGGGTTCGGTTTTTCTTCTTTTTTTCCCCCCCCGTCGTTCATAGCCCTATTTATTAATGAAATCTTACCAATTTTCTTTGTATAAAACATAATACACGTTTGATTTGTGAAATTTTTTCACTTTTTAATACCGGTAATGCATTTACCGGTACCCGAAGACTCAATCTACATGTTTTCGAATCGAATCAGGCTCCTCCACACTGTGTGGCCGTGTGTCAACGAGTTGCGACTGATCGATCTACACGTTTTCAAATCGAATATTACCGCTCACATGTTGCATGTTGAGCATTGCGCACGCAATATGGATGAATTTGCTGTGTCAATCACAGCGAAAAGTACAACAAAAATGCTTGGGATACTTTTATGTTTTGAGCAAAATTCCTTGCTGATAGGTATACCAAATGAAAAAAAACATGGTATGTGGTTTCAGTTCAATGCATTCAATCAATCTTAAATGATGAATAAGTCAGGAGAAATTTTTTTTTTTTAATTAAAAATCGACCGACCAAACCGACCTGACCTTCAAAATATTTTTCACTGGAGGGCAACTCAACAAAAACAATTTTTTGGCCTAAAACTAGCACTCCGATTCCATGCCCTGTTGATCATGACGATATTGTCCCTTTAAAGGGACATCCTAAACAAATATATATATATATATAATTATATGACTTAGCTAGCATAAGTCATAAAATGATGAAATTTTATCTCATTGGCCATGACTTAATGGCAGCTGGCAACATGTCAGACAAAATAACTTCTCATTTTTACCATGACCATCTTAAAACCAAAATAGCTTTTAGATAATAATTTGTTCCCGTTGTGTTTTCTGTGTTATTAACAACGCTGTGCAATCCCCTTTAATAACATTCTGGTACATAAAAATTTGCAAGTTTCACTCAACGCAACACAGAAAAGAGAAGCAGTCGTGGACCCAGAGAGGGTAAAATTGGTTTCGTAATGCTGGCATGGGCAGTTGTCACCACCCATCCAGGGTACTCCTCAATGGTACCAGCCATGTAACCCTGGCCCCTCTATGCGTATACCCAGCGTGTTCCCGGACCATAATGTCCGCAAGTACCGACTATGTCAGCGAACCGATTTTGGCCCGTATGTCCGGCCCATTACGTCCGCTGGCCCGTATGTCCGGCCCATTATGTCCGCGGGCGCCTCTCTGATGGTAGTGTTAGCCTTTAGTCAAGGCACATGTGGCAAAGCTTGCTCGAAAAAGACCTCGCATGCGATCGCATGCGATGAGTGCTGCAAAGTCTGACGCATTTGCCAATCCGTTCCAATGAAGCTTCTAATGAATTATTTATAAACCTCAATCAAAATGAATAATTTATGTATACAAATTTGTTTAAAACCCAATCACCGTAAAAAAATGTTGGACTCATCTATAGTCTCAAATAAGATAGTGATAGCATAACAAATACCAAATTGGTAGAGAAATATAAAAAACAAGACTTCAGAACGGACTGATGAAGTCCCTTGGCGCGTCCGGTACTCTCGTGCGTGGTCTTGTTTTCGTGTGTTTTGATCCGGGTGCTGCGTGGACCTTAACTAAAGGCTAGCGTTAAGGCTGTTGTAGCAATTCTGGCCAGCGAAATTCAGCATACATGAAGGGGGCGCTGTCCCCGTATGGGGTCGGCACCACACAGTGGTCGACACACCTGCACTGTACATCGAGATAAATAACTGTGTTGTATCCGGTTGACATTGCTGCCTCGTATAATGTTCGGAACTCAATCAACAGCCTTGATTCTTCTGTAATCGAGAGGTTTATGTGTGTCTTCATTTTTCCATTAGAATCCCGATGGAGATTTCTCACGCAAAGAGTTGTTAATTTGTCCGTTTTTTTTTAAAACGATGATGATTCAATCCCTAGGCCCCAGCTTTCTTGACCTGAGTAATTGATCGTGTTATTGACATTAAACAGAGGCCTATATGCGTAATGAGTAATGACGCATTGACACTCGCTGCAACATAGGCCTATATGCGTGCTATATATGAATTTGGTATTGTTATGACAATGAGCTCCACCTTGAATGTTGGCAAGTACAGAAGCGATCAAGGCCGGACGAATGGCCACTGCACATTACACACATTGTAGATACAGTGTGCTGTACATTATATGAATATGGATCCGTACACTTTGTGCATGTGCGCTAACACCAACAATTTGAATATCTTTCTTAAGCGGGGCAAATGCAACCAAACCGTTCAGACTCGACTTGGTCAAGGCTTCTCTATGTAGCGTGCGTACTGTCAAAGGAATGACGTTACATCTCTCTCTCTCTAGGTGCCATGTCCTTGCAGGACACATCATGGACCCCCACAGCTTCTCTCTTGCTTCCTCAGATAGTACGTCCGAAATCGTTGCTCAAACTGCCCATTTATGTCAGTCTCTGTCTTCCTCGCTGCTTCTTGTTCGCTTCAATTTACCTGCCTGTGTCATTACTTTACTAAATGTTCTCATAACGTGACATCGCATAGCCGCGGTACCATATTGTATTTTTTTTTCAAAACATTGAAGACCCGTCATTACTAATTTACGACATGAAGAATATAAATTATAAAATTTATAAGTTATAAATATAATTAGTTAATACAATGTGCACAGATATTCATGCTTTGCCTATTGCATGCAGCTGTGCCACACAGTATAAAAAGTGGGCAGTGTTAATGATATGTGCAGATGGATTAACCATTGGAGATGACTGCACTATTTTGGGCTATGTCTGCAGTGTCGAAAAGAAAGGAGAGAATAAAACGATGAATATCCATGTTTGTTGGTTTTGCTATAAAGAGATCTACAACTTAAGATCATGGCAGGGTTAGTCGAAGGAGACGAGGAGAAAAAACGTGCAGCTTTCAATATGTTGGACTTTGAAGATGTATAGCCCTTGTTCAAGCTATTTTTAATGGAAACTATCGCTATTTTTATGGGGCTTTTTTTTTTCATCGGAATATTATATTTTAATTTACATTTTAACATAAAACTTTCTCCAACAAAAATGGTGAGAAACATGGTTTTATTGTTAACCGAATAATTTGGTCCCAGTTCCCCGTCATAAATCAATTTTTTGGCTGTTAATTTTTTGTGTGAAATATCTCATCTCCGAAGTATAAAACCTATTTGTATTCCTTTATACTGGGAGGAAATTATTAATGTTCAACCATGAAAACAAATGAAAAAATAGCATAACAGACAAGTTAATTTGAAATAATAATGAAAATGAATTTGATTTAACAAACATTTAAATTTTTGAGCTAAATTTTTGCCACGTTCATTGTTTTCCTTCTTGCTACCAGGTGTAACCCAAGATAGATGCATGGATCCATATGTGTACATTATTGTGTACATACGGTGGCCATCGTCGCCTTGACCCTTCCTGTACTTGCCACCAAATTTCTAAGCGTACTCATTCTGCTAATATAATTTTTAAAACCAAATTTAACAAAAGAAAGACGTATTCTCTTAAGTTATTTTTGGCACAACAAGTGCTCCCTGCGATGTCATGTACAAAATGTGTGGTATGCATTGTGTACGTTAAGGTCAACATACGTCATTTTTGAGGTCTTAGCTAGAGGCCTGTGATTGACCATCCTTTAAACTAAATCGCCAACAAACCAACAATTCTTGCATGCGAAATTTCCATCGGATTTTCAATAGGAATATAAAAGTAATATTACACATACAACTTTCGATTGCAGAAGATCCAAGGCTGTTGATTGAGTTCGGAACAAATATATTCAAAAGATTGTGGTAATCTTAGACCCTAAGCATGTCAATATTCCCAGGTGCTGAGGTAATCTTCTTGGGAAACGGCAGTCGCTATCAGCTACTGCTTTTTGCTACAATTTGTAATCAGCTTCCGCCACTGGATTTAACACATAGTACTCCCTTGCCTACCTGCTAACTCTCCACCTCCTTACATTATATCGTGGTCCAGGTGTATTAAGGCTCTCAGGAACTTAAATACTTCCAGCAGGTCATTCAAAATGATTTACCTATTAAATTAATTAAGGAATTTTCTACTGAATCCTTGCCGAACCGCCAACTATCATATTTAATACATGTTTGCAAGAGAGGTGTGTTTCTACCAAAGTGAAAACTGCGGTCATTACTCCTGTACCTAAAGAAACTACATATTACATCTTATGACCAATTACGTCCTATTTCATTATCGCCGTTGTTGCAGAAGTTTTTGAATCTTTTTTAGCTGAATGGATTATTCATGATATTTCTTGCTTCACATTGACATTAAACAGTTTGGCAATCTTAAAGGGATGCTCTACTGTACATTATCTTGTGAATATGCTAAATTTGTCTGGAGGGACTTAGATAAACCGGGACACTATGCCTATTCGCTTGCCACAATTAGATTTCACCAAGGCATTTTGATCAGAGTTAATCATTCCATTGTTGTTCAAACTAATTCCAATTAGGAGTACCAGAGATCAATTATTCCTATTATTTGTAGTTTTCTCACTCAGCGAACTCAGTGTACTAAAACTTGGCTGCTATACTTCACCACTTTTACTGTATCATTGTGTGAGCACCACAGGGCCACTAAACTTGGGCCAATTTTGTTTTTAATCCCTAATAGTCAATGATGTGGGCCAATGATTGTCCTCACAGATGGAAATATGTCGATGATTTAACTCTGGGTGAAGTCGAGCAGCAGCTAATCAAAATCATCAACCTTTTTCTTCAAAAATTACCTTAACAATATTTCAGATTGGTGTAGACTAAATGATGTTCTTCCGAAACCTGTCAAGTGCAATGTAATGACTATTTCCTTTTTGAGACGGATAACACACAAAACCGATTTTATTCTCAGTGGTGTTCAATTAAATGTAGTTTTGAATTTTAGACTTCTAGGAATTATTATTCAAAGTGATCTTAAATGGAATTTGCATATCTCTGAAATTGTTTCCAAAGCTTCTCGTCGTTTGTATACTCTATGCATTTTGAGAAAATCAGGTGTTCTCATCCAAGATATGATTACTGTTTATAAATCCTAAATATGGCCCATATTAGAATATGCCTCTCCAGTTTGGCATACAGCCATTACTCAATCCCAGTCGAAGAAAATAGAATTTGTCCAAAAAAGAGCTGTTCAAATTATACTTGGAAAGAAATACAATTACAATGAAGCTCTTGATTTGATCAAACTATCATCTTTTGGCTGAACGAAGAAATCATCATTTTACTTCACAATTTTGGAACTAAACTTTTTGAAATCGAAACTGTCGTCAAATGCGAACAGCGTTGCTTCCACCTTCTCAAATCTGAAACTAATCCTATCCGGGACAGCGCCCTCTCCGCGTGTGCTCACTTTCATTGATCAGAAATCAGTACAACAGCCTTTGCCAGAAGGCTACGCTACAGAATGCGCCAGCGGACATAATGGGCGGCCACAATGGACATAATGGGCCGGACATAATGGGCCCAAATCGGTTCGCAGACATAATGGTACTCTTACCCGGACATTATGGTCCAGAACATACGTTTATGATTGCCTGGGTACCTTAGAGGGTACCCTGGGTATCATAATTACATGGAATTTTATTGTGGAAGTAACCCCTGGGTAACAACAACTTAAAACTGTTCATGGTCCACAAAGCAGCACCACATACGTATGCATGCTTATTTTTCCACACATGGTCATACTGCACCAGTAAGACGCATCTTTCCATTTCATGAAATTAACATAATATTCCAAAAAACAAGATTTAGAGCCTGTGTGACTATTTTTGTATTTGAAATGAGCGAAATATCTCACTAACTTTAACCCCGAGTTCTGTCAATCACGAACTGTAGCTAAAGATTTGTCGTATAAGGATGTGAACTACATATACCTGGGGCAGGCGTAGTATTTTGTACCTATTATCATTCATACCTCTAGCAAATAAATTTGATGACATCGATTGTTCCAAACATTGATCGATGGATCTATAACAGATACAATATGGATTGTACTAATTATTCTGTCTTTCATATATAAGACTTGTGCGTTTAGTCAAAAATTGCACCTGCCAGCAACTGTCTTGGTATGTTGCTGATACATGGTGATGTCCAAACACAACCTACTACAACAGATTCCATTCTGACACCACCTTACCTAACCATCAAGATGGTAATATATACAAGGCCAGACAGATTGTTAACGGTAAGAACAATATTATTCACTTCTGTTCTGGGGCCAGGTAGAGCCTATACAGCATCGGGTATTATTAGGGGAATTGGAAATGGGGACAGGGACAGTGGAAGACAGCTAGGGTCTATGTTCTATCCACACAACTGTCTCTTGGTAATAGTGGCAATACCCCCCTGTTCTACAAAGTAAAAAAATTGAAAGTAAAATTTAATTATACATCCAAAAACTTGTAATAAACTCAACTATTTACTACTCAATAAGAATTTGTCATGATATCACCGCAAACAGTCATACTTTTTCACCATGTGCAAAGCTGTAAGTCAAACTTATTTTCTATAGTATAAAAACCATCATTAATAAAAAGACATAGCAGAAACATGTCCCCACAGTGGCGGTGGTGATTTATTACTTCTGTATTGTTAAGACCCATCCCACTAACCTTCCCCTCCCAACTGACAACCCCTTCCACAGTAAATCCCTACATTTTGTATAATACTAATTATTAGTTCGAACATATATTTTTCGCACTTTGTTTTTAAATACGAAAAAATTAAATAATGTGAGTATCGAAGTTTTGTTTTTGACAAGAAAATATTTCGTGCAAGAGACCCTGAAAATGCTCTTAATAGGCTAATAGGGAGTCTGTAAAAGGACAAATATAATAATCTGTGTGCTCTGAGTATAGATTTTTTTATGGGCGATAATTTAGGGTGGACATTGCCATTTCTGCTTATCAAAATATTTGACAGGGACATGTCCCCCCTGTTTCCCATAATGCACCCCACCGCAAGGATAAACAAGTTCCCCGCCCCTGTAGCACTCACTGACCAAAAAGTATTGCAACATTGCTCAAAATAGCACTTTTACGGTAACAGGTGAGATGATCATTTAATCTGATTTCTCTGATCGTGTATTACATAATTTCCGGAACAAGAACGGTAAAGAACAGCATTGACTTCAAAACACAGGCACTTTCAAGAAGTCTTAAGTAGTGTAAATAAAATAAAATAAATTATTGTAACACAGTTCTTCCAAACTGAACTTTGATGTGTGCCTCTCGGGAATGGCGCATGGTAAATACTTGTTGTAATATGTAATGTAATGTTATGTGTGTGCAATACTTATGTCGAGTGAATGTAACGTATCATGGAAAATGTATAAAAAAGTTCCTGATGAATTTGAGGTCCACTTTCTCCATTTCCAAACCAGGCACACGGGTTCAATTACGTGTCTTTGGAGGACTTAAATCGCGGGATTATCACCGTCAAATGGCCTATAACACCGTTAGGGTTCAGAATAGTGATCTTCAAATACCTTGAAACTAAATAGGCTAATTATTCTCTTTACGAAGCATCCGTATTTTCCGAGAGTGTCTGGTTGTGCGGGCGCGGGGGAGTGTTGGGTGGGGAGAGACTCCATATACAACTCTTTCATTGGGCCAGCAGGACTGCCAAAGGGAGGTTGGTTGGAATGTGCAGCGAAAGAGAGGTTTAGTTGGGGGTTGGGTGGGTAAAATGCTTGGTTGATTTTTGTTTTGTTCTGCTTGTTTGATTGTTTTTTGAGGTTTTGGAGTGGCCTGACAAAATGTTTCCGTAATAATAACCATTACTTCTTGTAAAACGAAAGTCGAAAACAAATAATAAATAAACAAATAACAAATAATTAAAATGATATTCTCCCATCCCAGTGACCGTGCTTGTACGGTTCCAAAAATGAAAGCAAGCACACTCTGAGACCACAAGGGGCACTTTGCTAGACTCACTGAGATGTTGATAAACCAAAGCCTCATCACGAGAAGTCGGTTATAACAGTACGGCCCCTTATATGGCAAAAACACCCTAACTCGAAAAAATGACATTTTGAGAAAATTGAGTTTAAAGTTTGAACACGTGCCTTTTTTGGACACTTGACTCTGTTGGAATTGGAATAAAGCATGAACATGGAGATCATTTTGGTCTACATTCCTGCAAATTTTGGGCACAAATCAACTTGGAATCGTTTTTGTAATATGATAAATTTCATGCACTTACATTCTTTTGCTGAATATTTAACTAAATCATATTTCTAATACTTTTATGGTACAAACAGTGTATTCTCAAGTCATACATTTTAAATTTCCCATTATACGGTATTTATGGCAAAACGATGTATCTTGGGTTATAGGGTTTATACCACTACATTGTTATGGGTAAACCGATTGCATTCTTCAGTTAATGATTTTAATTCCGTTACATATTTATGGCAAACGATGTATCTCCAGTTGTGGATTTTATTTCAACATACATTTTTATTGTAATACGTTTAAAGGTTAAAACATTTCCTTTTGTGAAACAACACAATAAAACAACAATTGTAGTAGTTTATTTAACACAATTCATGATATTAACCATAAGGGAGAATGATCATTGGAATACAAATCATTTCAAAAATCATTTATACATCATTAAGGAGATGGAGTATAATGATGTTGATGATTTTGTGGATGGTGGGATGGACGGGTGATGATTTGGTGATGATGACAGGGCTTATGTGTGCATGCACCGGCACTGTGTGGTTTTCTGGATACAACACGAAGTGACTGTTATTGATTTTCGGATATAGCGCGAAGTGACACATGGCAGTGTCCCGGCTGCGAAATTTAACACCAGTGTGAGAATCCCTATTGCACGGTGGTAAACGGGAAGGTTTCCCCGAAAATGGCGTGGTGCGTCAATTGGGAAAAAGTGTGAGCTTTTCAATTAATATTCGTTTCGTCGTCTGCGTTTTTAGTTCGAAAAATACCTCGAAAAAAACATCATTCCGGTGGTGAAAAAATGGCATCAAGTTGATTTGGATGTTTTCATAGGTTTTGAAGAATAATTCATTAAATTTTCTCAAAGATTGTACACGAAGTTGCATAGGGGACTTTTAAAAGAAAATCCCAATGCGTTTTCACTATTTTCTCGTTAAAAAACACAATGAAAATTATCTGCAAAATTTATACGTTGGTTTCTGTAACATATTTCTTGGACTTCTTGATCATGTGAAATACAGATGCATATACATTCATTATAATAATTCTTAGAATGGAAGAATAACTGACATAACCGGAATGAAGAATTTACTCTGTCAAGTGTCGAAGTCCACATCAACCGAATGTATCTTCTAAAGCAAATTTGATAATTGGAACTCCCAGCATGGTGACGACTAGCGATGAATCCTCTGTCCCGTCGTCTCCAACTTCCTCCATCGTCTTTACGGTTTCTGGTAGGATACAATCAGGTGTATAAAAACCAAAAGTGTTGCCCGGCCCCTTTCACGAGACAACGGAAATATGAGTTGCTTGTTATCCTGAACTCTACCCCTCCCCCGATCGACAATTAAGCTGAATGGGAAAATAGATGAATTGGTTTCCCATCCCTATTAAAATGCACGAAAAAGAAACAACATTCTGCTCATATAAAACATGCCAAACACCGCCACCGCCCCACCTGAAAGCCTTTCTATCACCCCGATATGCTTCCCATTTAAACCCCAGTCCTTTTCTCCAACCTCCGGCCAAAGCTAAAATCTACGCTGATATGTGTAGTTCGAAAGGTAGGCCTATTATGCAGGAGATATCCTGAGAGTGCCGTTTTGGTGGGACACTGCTGTTGTGTTTGACGGCACGGGCCTGTGTCACAATCACGCTGGTTGAAATTCACGGGAAAAGCTTACCCCGGAACCGTCCCATATTATAGCGATGTCCAATGAATACTGTGGTATGATTTATTTTGAAACAAATCAGATAATTATTGAATATGTTTGACATATATTCTTTTAAAAAACACAGACAAGAAGATAGCAGTAACAATGAGTAAAATCGTTTTACTATTTTACAAAAATTGAGAGCTCGAGGATAGTTGTGTGAGTTATTTGTTCTCAAAACAATTATCAACATTTATAATCGGGAAGAAGGCCTTACGCACAATCTATCTAAATCAAATGTTGCCTGGAGCCAGAATACACTTTTAAGTTAATTACGCATTAGTTAATAAGTTTTACCCCATGATAATTATTTACGCGATTTCATTACATAACGTTGCACATGTGAGGAGAGTGATTCGGCGGCCTAATTCGATAACATGTTGGGTTTCAGCTGCTGGGGGGTGAAAGAGCATCAGGTTCGAATCGCGCAGTTGTCTTTTATTGGACCTCCGTTTTCTCTTTGCGTAATTACCATTCATAAATTTCAATATATTAAATTGAACGCAACACGAATCGGTCGTAAAGTCACTAGTGCACTGGTTTGATAAATCGCAAACAGTTCCACTTTTATGGAATCCTGCTCGTGACCTTTTTATTTTTATTTGTTTGGAAAAGCCAACGGTTGTTGTCTTCATTGAATTTCAATCATTCCTATTAAATATAAGATGAAGCAACTAGTTTAATGGTTAAGAGCGCAAGACAGCAGGTACAGCTGACTCTGGTTTTCCAACAGAAAGTGTATGACGCTTTTCTTTTAATTTTCAATGGTTACACACACAATCGATTTATTTAAGTAATTTAAAATACAACACCAGATTCCAACAACATGATGGCGCAAGCCGTTAGTACACTGTTTTGATATATTAAAATTAAAAAAAATTAAGCAATCATATTTTGTTTTATAAGTAGTATTAAACTTCATCAAATTATCACCAGAGGATTGGTGGCGCAATCTACTGCGTGGCGTAATCTTACTGCGTGGCGCAATCTACAGTATTTAATCTACTGCGGTCCAGGCGAACCGGGTTAAAAAAAAAAAAGAACCGGGGTTCGAAACCCAGTACGCCATTTCTTTAATTTTAAATAAGTACGCAATCCTGTTTTATTTATACTAGTATTAAATTCAATTTACATGTACCAAGAGGAATCTTGGCGTTAATCCAGTGGGCACTGGGTTTCGGTGCAGAGACCTGGGATCGAAACACAGTGGCAACAAATGTTTTAGTTTTGAATGATTACGCAATCAAGATTTATTTAAGTAGTTTTAAATTCAACTCGAGATACAAACAGGATAGTTGGTGCAAGCCGGTAGTACACACTGGAAAGTTCAATCAGTGTACATTTTAAGGGTACGTCTGGTGTTCGAACCCCTTATTGAGAAAGTTCAGTGTTTTTTTTATTTTGACCAATGCTTGTTGCTAGCAATAAATCTCAATCATTCACATTCCATGGCAGATAACTAACGGTCTAATCGTTAAGGCGCCCAAAATTTGGGACAAGCGAATCCCAGCACCGGTCTGCTGCATTTTTTCCATTTTAAGTGGTTTTGCTGTCACGGGTTTTAGAATTCTAAATTCCCAACTCTAAATCGAATTAAATTCAAACCTAAATATCAAAAGGGTTGATTGTGGAGCAATCCATTAATATTGAGTTTCAATGCAAACGACCGAGTTCGAATCCTACTTGTCCCAATGTTATATTTTAATTAATTACACCAATCACGTTTTATTTATAAGTAGTATTAAATTCATACACATATACCAAGAGGAATCGGGGCGCAATTCAGTGGTACTGGGTTTTGGTGCAAGAGACCTGGGTTCGAAACCCAATGGCCACAGTGTTTTTCGTTTTTGAATGATTACGCAATCACGTTTTTATTTATAAGTAGTATTAAAAATTCAACGCCATTTAAACAGAGGATTAGTGGCGCAATCTGTTGGCACTGTGTTAGCGGTTCAGGCGAATTGAGTTCGAAAAAACACCGGGTTCGAAAACACTTTTGGCGCCATTACTAGCTAGTTTTAAATAATTGCGCAATCACGTTTTATTTATATAGTAGTATTGAATTCAACTTCACGTAACAAGAGCAATCATAGCGCAATCAGTGTTACTGGGTTTCGGTGCACAGGATAACTGGGTTCGAAACCAAGTGCCAATATAATGTTTTCGTTTTTGAATGATTACGCAATCACGGTTTTAATTTATCAGTAGTATTAAATTCGTCATTTACCAAGAAGTTGGTAGCTCAATCTGGTGACCGCTGTGATACGGTCCAGCGAAACCCGGGGTTCGAAACACTTTGGCGCCATTTAACACAGTTTAGTTTTAAATAATTACGCAATCACGTTTTATTTATAAGTAGTATTGAATTGAACTGGTACGCTTACCAAGAGGAATCTTGGCACCAATATCCAAACAGTACTGGGTTTCAGTGCAGGGAGACCTGGGTTCGAAACCCAGTGGCCACAATGTTTTAGTATTGAATGAGGTTACGCAATCAAGATTTATTTAAGTAGTTTTGAATTCAACTCCAAATACCAACAGGATAAACCCAAGCCGTTAGTCCACTGGTCTGTCAATTGCGGCAGTTCCAGGCTGGTACGTCCGGGTTCTGAATCCTGCTCCTGGAAACACAGAGACATGGCAGCTGCTGGCTGCGGTAATGGCTTGGGACCGCCATGTCTCTCCCCTGAAGGTTTAGAAGCGTGGAGGGAAATGCACGGACAGGGGAGAAAGGAGGGACCGGGAGGCAGCGACCTCCCAGAAGGGAATGCTCAAGGTGATCACCATGCCGGGGTGTCACGGACCTTTGAGTCATCCCTTAATACCTGGGTCAGACACTCTGACCAACTTCTCCACTTTTTATAATATATATATATATATATATATATATATATATATATATATATATATATATATATATATCTAATAATTATATTATATATTTTTGAGAGAAGTGCGAGTCTCATTTTTCGTAATTTAGTCGCCTATCTTTTCCCAACTTTTGAAAATCAATAATTTATAAAATATCGGTAAAGTACCAAATTTAAACTAGTCCCCAAATAGGCTGTAACTCGGGTGACCTTATTCTGCAGACACATTGGTTCGTTCTGTGTAGAATTTGAAACAGAATCCGGAACAATTTTTTCGAGGTGGCTTTGACAGTACTTACACCATGTTTTCCGTTTGGGCCTAAAATTACATTTTTTCAAAATGATTAATACTTGCTAGAGAGACGTAACAGAGTGCCTAGAACACATTTGTGGTAATTTGAGTCGCCTATCTTTCCAACTTTTTAAGAAAATCAATATTTTATGGAAATATGGGTAAAATTATAGCCACCAAGTTTAAAATTTTGAAATTTTTCTCCGATTTGCTTCAAAATTACACAGAATGAACCAATGTGTCTGCAGAATACAGCCACCAAGTTACAGCCTGTTTGGACAAGTTTTGAAATTTTACCTATATTTGTTCATAAAATATTGATTTTCTTAAAAGTTGGAAAAGATAGGCGACTCAGGTACCACAATGTAAATTCTAAGGCACTCGTACGTCTCTCCAGCAAGTAATAATCATTTGAAAAATTGTCATTTTAGGCCCAAAATTTGGGAAAAAAAACGACAAAAAGTGGCGTGTCGTTTTTCACCCTCAAGTGTCTCGATTTGCTTCAAGAGTACACAGAATGAACAATGTGTCTGCAGAATACAGCCACCAAGTTACAGCCTGTTTGGACAAGTTTAAAATTTTAATTACCCTATTATTCATTCATAAAAATTTTGTTTCTTAAAACTCTTGACTTCTCAAATAACATTCTAGGCACTCTATTACGTTCTCAAC
The DNA here is from genome assembly GCA_029582265.1 of Zoroaster sp. YZ-2022. Lineage (NCBI taxonomy): Eukaryota > Metazoa > Echinodermata > Asteroidea > Forcipulatida > Zoroasteridae > Zoroaster > Zoroaster sp. YZ-2022. The sequence goes on along the minus strand of CM055818.1, from coordinate 48,107,442 downwards.
AAGTATTAATCATTTTTGGAAAAATGTCATTTTAAACCAAATTTTGGGAAAAACGACAAGGGGTGGCATTGTCGTTTTTTTCACCTCAATTTTTTTTTCGATTCGCTTCAAATTTACACAGAATGAACCACTGTGTCTGCAGAATACAGCCACCGAGTTACAGCCTATTTGGACTCGTATAAAATTTCGTAAATTTATCCATATTTTCCATAAAGTATTGATTTTCTTAAAAGTTGGAAAGATAGGCGACTCAAATTACCACAAATTGTTCTGGGCACTCTGTTACGTCTCTCCAGCAAGTATTAATCATTTTGAAAAAAATGTCATTTTAGGCCCAAAATTTTGGAAAAAACGACAAAGGCATTGTCATTTTTCTATCAAATTGTCTCGATTTGTTAAAGTACAGAATGAACCAAATGTGTCTGCAGAATAAACAAGTTGCAACCTGTTTGTCCCAAAAATTTAACATTTTGAAATTGTACCTATTATTTGTTCATAAAATATTGATTTTCTTAAAAGTTGGAAAGATAGGCGACTCAAATTTACCTAAAATGTGTTCTAGAGCACTCTGTTACGTCTCCAGCAAAGTATTAATCATTTTTTGAAAAAAATGTCATTTTGGTAAATTTGGAAAAAAACGACAAAGGGGTAAGCTTGTTGTCATTTTCTTCTCAAAGTGTCTCCGATTTGGCTTCAAGAATTACACGAATGAACCCAATGTGTCTGCAAGAATACAGCCGCAAGTTACAACCTGTTTGGACAAGTTTTGAAATTTTACCTATGTTGTTCATAAAATATTGATTTTCTTAAAAAGTTGGAAAGATAGGCGACTCAAATTACCACAAATGTGTTCTAGGCACTCTGTTACGTTCTCAGCAAGTATTAATCATTTGAAAAATGTAATTTTAGGCCAAATTTGGAAAAAACATGACAAAGGGGGTAAGCATTGTCGTTTTTCTATCAATTGTCTTGATTCGCTTCAAATTTACACAAGAATGAACCACTGTGTTCAGAAGTGCAACCCACCGAGTTTAAGCCTATTTTGGACTGGTATAAAATTTCGTAAATTTATCCATATTTTTCATAAAATATTGAAATTTTCTTAAAAGTTGGAAAGATAAGGCGACTCAAAGTACCACAAGTATGTTTCTAGGCACTCTGTTGCATCTCTCCAGCAAGTATTAGTATTTTGAAAAATGTCATTTTAGAGCCAAAATTTTGGAAAAAAAACGACAAAGGGCATTGTCGTTTTTTCACCTCAAAAAAATTGTCTCGATTTGCTTCAAAAATTACACAGAATGAACAAACGTAATGCAAAGAATACAAGCCGCAAGATTACAGCCTGTTTGTCCAAGTTTAACATTTTTTGAAGTGTACCTATTATTTGTTCATAAAATATTGATTTTCTTAAAAAGTTGGAAAGATAGGCGACTCAGAGTACCACAAATAATAAATTTTAGGCACTCTGTTACGTCTCTCCATGATTTAATCATTTGGAAAAATGTGTCATTTTGAGCCAAATTTGGAAAAAAACGACGAGGGGTAAGCATTGTCGTTTTTCCTCAAAAAGAAATTGTCTCCGATTCGCTAAATTTAACAGAATGAACCACTGTGTGTCTGCAGAATACAGCCACCGAGTTACAACCCTATTTGGACTAATTATAAAAATTTCGTAGAATTTATCCATATTTTTTTCATAAAAATATTGATTTTCTTAAAAAGTTGGAAAATAGGCGACTCAAATTACCCTATACGTGTTCTATAGGCACTCTCATTTACGTCTCCCAGCAAGTATTTAATCATTTTGAAAAATGTCATTTTAGGCCCAAAATTTTGGAAAAAAACGACAAAGGGTAAGCATTGTCGTTTTTTTCACCTCGAAAAAAAATTGTCTCCGATTTGCTTCAAAATTACACAGAATGAACCAATGTGTCTGCAGTCCTGTTTGGACAAGTTTTGAAATTTTACCGGAGGGGAGCGGCGACGGCGATTTCATGTTTTGTTTTGTTCTGTTTTGTTTGCTCATTGTGTGTATAATAATGGCTGTGTGGGGATCCGTTCAATTCCTCCCGCAGATTAAAATAGCTGTCGTGTAAAATTATCTTGCATTCAAGATTGTTTTTCGTATTCATTCAACGTGGTTTCTTGTAAATTATTTACTAATTTTATTAAAACGATAACACCTGAAACGAAAAAACATTTCAAAAGGGATGTTTGATAACATCATCGACTTTACACCAAGTAACTTTCAATGTTTTTTTTTTTTCGAAATAAACCCAAATTTGCATTAAACTGAAACCTTTGATAGTTGATTTCTAGTTATTTTGCTAGTATATTAAGAAGACGCGGGAGTTAAAGATGGTCAGAATCTATATGTTAAACTTGTTCGTCTCCTCTGTCACACTTGTGATTTCCTCAGTAGAATTTTATGCAGGGAAACTTTGCTAGCGCCCAACCCTAGGAGAATTAACCAGTGATCTGTACAATAATTTAGTATTTATATTTTACTTTATCATCCAAATAAGAAAAAATTCTGGAGATGAATGATCTTATGGACCACCCAAGCCAAAAAAGTGTGGGGGAAATTATGTATCCCACAGGATTTGCCCGTGGACCCTTGTGTCTGAGCCGGTGCATTATCCTTGCCGATAATGGGGACAACCAAGCATGTAACATTAACATCCTCATAGTCATATTCCCCAATGGTCGATTCCTTCTTAAAGTAAACAACCCAATAACATGGTGTGGGGATTCACCGCAATAAATAAACAGTCATAGCTAACCATTGCTAAATACAATTTATTTTTAAAATTATTAAAAATACTTAGAAATGATTAACGTCTAATCTTTTATATTGTTCTCCCAATCTAATACGGATTGTCCACATGCCCGTCGGGGTTATTCTCAGCCAATGAAACCATCTTTTATATACACTGGTGAAAACACCCACCCCGGAAAGCATCCCATATTGAAGAAAAGGCCCTACGCTTGCAGAAGCAAGTGGGCTATGTGCAGAGCCTATACGAATTATTATCAAATACTTGCAGAGTATAGTTTTGGGAAGTTGGAAGTCAAGGATCCCAAAGGTCATGCTGATTTGACCATTTTACATAATCCCTCAAATCTTTGTTTTCAGAAAACATTTAGGGTTATCTAATTATGATAAACAGCTCAGCGCATGAATTTGTCACTATTTAGTAGAAGTTTTGCACTATTTGGTAGTGTTCCCTATTGGACTTCACGTCAATGATATACCGATATGGGTTTATTGGATGCATTATTTATAAGACGGACTTGTGCGCAGTCGGAGCGTGTTGGAAATGCAAAGCAAATTACCAGTGACAATCACTCTTGAACTATCATTTCCCTTCAGTGGTAACGCAATGGTTTGTGTTCAAAAAGTACTCTCAAGGTTTACATGAATACAGCACAGCTACAGAACCGACAATGCGTGGATATTTGATCCTTGCCCGGGTTTGGTAAGTAACTTAATCATTTCATTTTCTTAACATTTATTTTCCCCTTTCCCAACAATTAACAATATTTTTAACGATAATTGAACAGTTTTCGATAAAAATTGGAGCATAACCAAAAAAGCCAAAGCTTGTGGTGGGCATGCCCTGATGCATTAAACATTATAAAAAGACTAACAATAACAAGTACAGTGGAAAAATCAGTAAACAATTAAACAGTAGACCCTATACAGTACGTCACAAAAAGTGTCACTCTAACTATTTCTGAAATTATGCAAAACACTGAAATAAATTTTTTGGGAACTTTTCAATTGCTGAATGTACTCCTAATCATAGGCCTCTACTTCCTGTGAGTCAATGGCGCACCCAAGGGGGGGCTCGGGAGACTCGGCTCCCCCAAGGGCCCGCTGATGTTTTATTATTTTTTTTTTAAGAATGGGCCGGGAAAGAGAGCAAAAAATGAGCCCAAGTCTTGTGTAAAGAGGGGTTGGGCAAGGAGTAAGACGTGGTACAGGGATGGGGACTCCAGGAGACTCAGCTCCCCTCAAAAAGTTTTCCATTTATTCCACTCACTATTATATTTTACGGCGTTGCGTATGCATGTGCATGTAAGCTTGAAGGGCCACCAGTATATATAACAAGCATTTTTGAACATTCCTCCCCCACCATGGTACATCCTGATCAGGAGCAGCTTTACTTAATTTACCTATTTTCATTTCTGTTGTCCGTTCTCTTTGTTGAGGGTCATTGCTGTCGTTGAGGTTACTCGTAAAATGTTTTTAAAATTTAAACACGCCCGCATTATAATCAACCTCTTTCGGATTTGTACACAATGGCCCAAGATCGGGTTTTAATTTACAAAGATTATGCGACACTGTTTTAGTAAACACCGATTGGATAATATTGGGATTTGGTTTTGCCGCCAAATTCGTGTTTGAGAAAATTTGGCTCCACTTGGAATGATCTGGGCTTTACGTCCGCGCAATGAAAATATTTAAATATAGAAATCTTGCAGACGAAACAATCAGTCAGTTCTTTACATCAAGAGGAGGAAATTATATGGAAGGTAAACCCTACGAGTCTGAATCATGTCATAATGTGTGGCACATGACTAGAAACCACCAGGAAACATTTAACATGTGCCGTAGGTTCACTGACGAGCACGATTAGGTTGGGTACAGCGCTCCTGTTATGGGTTGGGTCCGC